>OX388305.1:23169437-23769437 GCA_947579605.1 Athripsodes cinereus | reverse complement strand
AGTAAAGTTAATAATAAATGATGCTTTAAATGTTTCTGGAATTTATGATTCGGGTTCAAATGTATCATTAATTAATGCTAAATTATTAAAAATACAACAAAAACCAGATACAAGAGATATACAAATGGTAAACTTGAAAACTATTAATGGTGAGAAGAAAACTAAAGGTATGGTAACACTTAAAATAAAGATTTTCAATATTGAAAAGATTATGGATATTTTCATAATAGATAATGAAAATTTTAATTATGATTTTCTAATTGGATTGGATTGCATCAAAAACTTCAAATTAATACAAAATGAAGAATTAAAGATAATGCAATGTAATGATAAAAAAGAAAATTACATATTAACTTTAAATGAAAGAGAAACTTCAAATATTCAAAATGTCGATATTCCTGATGTACTAGGTGACAAGAATAAAGAAGATGTTTTTCTACCCACTGAGGTATTACAAAGAGAAAACAAACAATTAAACCAATGTGAAATAAATTTTAATGAACATATTAACTCAGATGGTTTTGAAATGTTTGTAAACCATCTAGATTTATATGAAAAATCACAAATCGATAAGTTGATAGCAAAATACAAAACAGTCTTTGCAAAAGATAAATATGACATAGGTACTGTGCGAGATTATGAGGCTCATATTGATTTAATGGTGGATAAATACTGTTACAAACGTCCATATAGATGCACAGCTGAAGATAGAAAAGAAATAGAAGATCAAATATCACAACTATTAAAGAAGAATCTGATTGAGGAATCTTATAGCCCATTTGCTGCTCCAGTAACTCTGGCTTATAAAAAAGAAGATGACAAGAAAACAAGATTATGTATAGATTTCAGAGAATTGAATAAAATTGTCGTACCTCAATCACAACCATTTCCATTAATTGAGGATTTGATGGTGAAAACTGTAAACTGCAAATATTTTTCTACTTTTGATGTAAATTCAGCATTTTGGTCAATACCTTTGAAGATTGAAGATAGACACAAAACTGCATTTGTTACACAAGAAGGCCATTATCAATGGACGTGTCTTCCGTTTGGATTAAAGACTGCTCCAGCTATCTTCCAAAGAATATTGAGTAACATCATAAGGAAATACAAACTCTCTGATTTTGCAGTAAATTTTATAGACGATATTTTCATTTTTTCGAAAACTTTTCAAGAACATATATTACATCTAACAAGACTACTGGAGGCAATAATAACAGAAGGTTTTAGACTAAAATTTTCCAAATGTACTTTTGCAAATAATTATGCCAAATATTTAGGTCACATAATACAAAATAATTCAGTAAGACCTCTGAAAGATTATTTAACCGCTGTGAAAAATTTTCCAATACCAGAAACAAGAAAAAATATACGTCAATTCTTAGGAAAAATAAATTTTCATCATAAATTTTTACCAAACAGCGCAATTATTCTGGACCCGTTACACAATTTATTACGAAAAGACGTGAAATTCATATGGTCCGAAAAATGTCAGAAATCATTTGAAAAAATAAAAGAATTGCTGTGTTCAGAGCCAATTCTGAATATTTTTGACTCTGAATTACCAATATACATTTACACGGATGCTAGCATCAAAGGAGTAGGAGCAGTGTTGAAACAAGAAGATAAAAACGAAAACAGTAAGCCAGTTGCATATTTTTCAAAAAAATTATCTGTAGCACAAAAAAAGAAGAAGGCAATTTATCTAGAATGTCTGGCAATAAAAGAAGCTGTGAAATATTGGCAGCACTGGCTAATGGGAAAAGAATTTATAGTGTACTCAGATCATAAACCATTAGAAAATATGAACATCAAGGCCAGAACTGATGAGGAATTAGGGGATTTGATGTATTATTTATCTCAATATAATTTTAAGATAAAATATAACCCAGGAAGATTGAATCAAGAAGCAGACTGTTTAAGCAGAAATCCAGTTCTAGAACCAAATGAAAATAATGACGATTTTATAAAAGTAGTAAATTTAGTAAACCTGCAAGATATAAAAAATGACCAACACATGAATATGGAACTACAAAATAGCAAATTTATATTGGAGAATGATATTTACTACAAAATGTATAAAAAAAGGAAAAAAATCATACTATCAGAAGAATATAGTAAAACACTAATAAAAGATGTCCATGATACCTACTGCCACATTGGAAGAACACAAATGGTAAATAAAATAACACCATTCTATACTGCAAAGAATATCATCACAAACATTAAACAAATTTGCGATGAGTGTGAAATTTGTATAAAAAACAAATCAAGGAGGAAATCAAAATATGGTTTAATGTCACATTTAGGACCAGCTACATGCCCATTTGAAATTATATCTATTGATACCATAGGAGGGTTTGGAGGATCACGATCAACAAAAAAATATTTACATCTGCTGGTAGATCATTTCACGAGATATGCTTACATTCTCACATCGAAAAACCAAACCGCAAGTGATTTTATTAAACTGATAAAAAATGTGACACAAAACTACAATATTGATATGGTACTAACAGACCAATATCCTGGCATAAATTCAAAAGAATTTAAAGAATTTCTAAAAATGGAAAACATAAGAATAGTTTTCACTGCTGTGGATTCACCTTTTTCGAATGGGATCAATGAAAGGTTAAATCAAACCTTAGTAAATAAAATAAGATGTAAAATAAATGAAAGTGATAGGAAAACAGCATGGACTACTGTTGCACAGAAATGTGTAGAAAAATATAATGAAACAGAACACACAGTCACTAAGTTTGCTCCAAAATACCTTTTGGAAGGCGAAAATGTTAATATTTTACCACTAGAATTAAAATCAAAATTTACAAAAGAAGATTTGAATAGAGACAGAAAACTAGCCCTTGAAAATACAATAAAATCTCACAATTATAATAAGAATATATTCGACTTGCATAGGGAAGAATATAAATTGGAAGTGGGAGACAGAGTTTACGTAGAAAATGGAAATCGACTAAATAGGAAGAAAATGGATGAATTAAAGATTGGACCATACAAAATTTTAAAGAAAATTTCAAACTCAATCTATGAAGTTGATACCGGACACAAGAAAACAGAGTCAAATTTCTACCACATTACGAAACTTTTTCCAGTATTTGTTATTAAGTGAACAATTACGTATGTTGTCACTTGTAATTGTTTTTTTCTTGGAGGGGAGGTGTAAAGAAAACCACCTACCTACTCATAGGAGTGATTTCCTTTAGTTTATTTATTTGAATTTAGAATTTTTGTTTTGACAGTTGGTAAAGTAATTTTGTTTGTAATTTTGTGTTAGTTTTGAAAGACCTGAAATAAAGACTTTAAATGTTGTTTTTTTGATATTATTTCAGGTAATTGTTTTATTATTGTTTATTTTATGTTTAGTTTTATTTAGTTTCTTTAGTTTAAATAATGTTTTTAATAAATTTTTGATATTATTTCAGAAAAACACTGATTGCTTTATTTCAAGTATAAACATCCATTATATATATATATATATTATATGCTTAATATACATATTGTTCTTGACAATGTTTTGATTTTTTCATTTTTAATTTTATAATTGATTTGATTCGACTAATTTTATAATTGTTTTAACTTGATTCCCAATTACATTTTGTTCTTTGCCAATTGTTGTTCTGTTCCAACTGTGTTGTGAATGAGAATTATGTTTTGTTTTTATGTATATTGTAACATTTAAAAGGCTCATGCCGTGGATGTATGTATAAATATATATATATGTTGTTGATAAGTTTTTCGCGACGAGGTATGTATGGTGGTGAGCTCACCACCAAACAAAAACACGCGATGTGTCCGCAAAGACAATATATACATATATATCCATATCCGTAATACTGGAGAGACGATGGTGCTGGCTGGGATATGTTTTGAGAATGCCCAATGATAGTTGGCCAAAAAGAGCCCGTCCGCAATGGTTCCGTCGGCCCGGGCGTCCCTATTTCACAATACACGTTCCTATGACAACGACATTAGAGCGCAAGGAATGTCGTGGAAAGAGGTGACGCAATTGACGCAGACACGCTCTGAATGGAGGATGCTGGTTTCTGCCCTGTGCTCCCGAGAGGAGCGTTGAGGGCGATGAAGTGAAGTGAAGAAGTCGTATATCAGATTAGGTATATCTGTGATAATATTATGTTGATGTTCAATATACCAACATATAAATGATTATCTAGTTAAACTATGCCAGATTCCTACCGGATGGTTAACGGATCCAATTCATACTATAGTACACATGAAATATGTTATGTTATTTTATAATAATATATGTAGTAGTATGATATATTATTATTATTATTCTGAAGCATTATAATATGTGAGTAAGGCTTTATGTGGTTAGGCAAAAAGCTTTCATCATATTGTACTGACACACAATCGGGTACTATTATAACATAGACATTGTTACAGGAAAAAGGGATTTCCTCATAAGAGTATTGTTTGTGTCATCATATACATATCTGTGCACGGGTAAACACTATTCAAACGACGGGATATACCTACAATACCTCTTATAATTTTTCAACAAACCGACGATCTTGCCTGTTATGAAATCATAAATTGCGTCAAATATCGCTGAATATCTATCTATCTATCTATTCCCTCACGCCGTATCCCAAGTGGGGTAGGCAGAGAGAACGGAACGCCAATTAGATCTGTCCTTACATACTTCTTTCGCTTCCCCTACAGTCATACAATTTCTCATGCACGCACGTCGGTTTCTTTTACTCAAAACACGGCCATCCTTGAGAATTTGATCTACATGTTCAAGCCATGGACGCCCGCGCTTCCTCACACCCCTCCTTTCAGCCAAGTATATCCTCTTTGTCATTCTTTCCTCTTTCATTCGTTCCACATGACCAAGCCATCTCAATTTATTTACACGCATTCTATTACACGCATTCTATTTACACACATCGCTGAAGAATAAATTTATATGAATATTTTTTTTTATAATATCATATACGGCACAAGGCCATTAAACATATATAAAAAAATCACAAATAGTTCGATGCAATACAACAATCCTTTCAAACGCAGTCACAATTACTTATCACACACACACTCACATTTACGGAACTATACAATGCAGCAATATTAAACTGTAGCACCCGCCAGTATACAAACTTATTTTATAACACTTACAGACTATGCATGCTGCTATCCCACTCACACTTACCACCGTCCGCATAAACAGACACCGAAAAAAAAAATTTTTGAAATAAAAAAATAAATAAAGGGATTCCGCATCCATGTACGGATAAGGAACAAAAATTCAGCGCAGAAAACCTATCAAAATGTGGTCTGTGATCTTCCGTTTAAAAAATAAAAGGTATAGGTACCTACTTATTAAGGTAAAAATTTATATTTAGAAAAATAAAGACTTTTTCGATATACACATGAAAATATGCGTATGTTGTGTCTGTTAGATGTATTATAGCACTGGATGATATACATTTCTGATCTTAACATGAAAAGGAAAAGTTTAATAATTAGTAGATAAATTTTCGATTCTGATTCCACCGTCTGAATAGCATCACAAATGTTGGTCTCTGTATATAAATTTTACAACATAAAACGTATTTGCATAAGTACCGTCAATGACAAAAACCTATGGTTCCATTCTAGGATAGGACGAGTAATTTGTATGAAAAGAATGAAAGCATGAGATAAGTGATGAGAGAGCTCGCTTCCTTTGATATTATCATTCATTCCGTCTGCGGTAAAAGCATTTTTCTCTTCTTTTACTCTTTTTGTAGTTCTATATAATAAATGAAAATCCAAGACTATAATAATATTGTACAACTACTGTCATACATTGTATCTGCACTCTTTTGGTAAGAACGCATTTTGTTCATGTTGTTAAAATCAAAGGAACATTAATCTTTTCATAACCAGAATGGAACTTTGCAAAATGAAAATGATTTTACATCTACATTTACATAGACACACCATTGTGCCGCATTCCTTGTGAGGTAGGCAGAAAGGATTGAATGCCATCTATACAATAGATCTTATAACTTGCACACGTTTTTCTTCATGCAGTATAAATTGCCTACTGTACCATTCAATGCATACCCTTAATTTATATTCTCTGTTACTCCAGCTTTCACTTCATATTCTGTGTGACGCATGCTTCTAGATTAGAATTTATTAGGAAAATTGTTTTAAATCACCTTCAGACCCTCAGAAGACGATCTCTCAGAAATGAATATTCTAGACTGGATGCCATTTACTCCTGATCCAAACACGATAAGAAAAACAGATGTATCTACTTACTAAGCATTTTTGAAAGCAAGATTCTTAGCAATAGAAAAATAAGTATCCACTGAAATTAATAGGTACATGGCAAAGAATTGTGAATCTTTATATAGAATATGAATATACCAAGAGATATTTTTTTAATGTATTAAATGAAACGTACACTCACAAGCACATCAATTACATGTGGTAAAACAACAAAAATGAAATAAGAAACAAAGATGCACCCTGTTACAGGCGTAATTAGTTAGACTCTGAGTCCGCCGCAGGTCTAGGTCAACCTAATACACCAAAGCAGCCGGATATATTATGGCAACGGTATAATGTATTTGCTATTGATACGTTATCATATAATTGGCTTTCTGTTGATTAGTATCTAAGTATTGAATTTAAGCACAGCAACGATGTTAAGACCACTTTATGTTCACCCTCTTCGTTTACGTATTATTAAGAGTACTATAAGATTGAAACGCTTAGGAAATTAGCTGTTATGTGTCTATAAAATCTTCAACGTACTCAATGTGAGTTTTTACGACTATTCATACTATGCTTTCCAACATTTTCAAGTTTAGATTAGGTATATTGTTTAACAGTGATATCAATTTTCTATTGTAACCTACAATAAACTTTCGTATCATAAAGCGAATAGTGAGATTAAAACAACGAATTTTTCAATATATTTTAATTAGTTTAAAGAAACAGTGTTTCGTTCAAAAGATTATAAAAAAAATATGTAGGTACATTAACAACAAAAAAATAAATGTAGATAAGTAACAACAAATACTAGGTACTGAAAACAAATATACTAAATACAACAAGTATTACAGACAGAAGAGAGAAAACAAAATTAAAATAAGTGTAGGTATACCTATAGATATCACACAAACATTAAAACTTAAGAGTATTTCATGTAAAGAGAAAATTTTTAATAAAACCGATTGTCCGAAACAGAATTTTGCAATCGTAATTCTAAGATTTTACAATGAGGTTACCACCAACTATTCTTATGTTGACATCTTGTGCATTTATATCGTTAATATTCTCAAAATTTCGTAAAAATTCAGGCTTCACTACTTAGTATTAACGGTTCCCTATCCTCTCTTTTAATATTCATTAGACCAAAATAAATTAATAAAATTCATTAAATTTGTACATAGAATATTATAAAATAAAAGTACCTATTTTTTTATATTTTAATAATCTATTTATGTAAAAATGAGTATTAAGTTACTTTCACAGATTGTTACTATGAAAAAAAATCCAGTCTTTTCCAGTATTGAGAAAGGACTATGCATACAGAAATAAGGTTTAACAATCATTTTCAAATACTTAAAAGCTGGACTCTATCTTCTATACTATGTACCTATTTATTATAATAGTAGATAACTATTCTATGTAGGCAATAACGGTGAGTAACTAACTCTGTTTCTACTCTCTAAGTCGATAATCCGTTCAATAGAAAACTGATCACGTCTATGAGAGGTCGTTAAAAGACGATGAATACTCAATGAATGTCCCAAAGGGAATTACTTAATTAGTTCTGAAGGAAAATACTACTACTACTAATATAACTTTAATAGTATTAAACTGTTTCATACAAAATAATAGGTAATATGTATCGCGTAGATATAATTATTATGGTCAGTGATCTAACTGAATCTGCTTATCAACCTTCAGGGCGTCTTATTTATTTATTTATTCTTTTTGCACATCATCATTATATATCTAACAAAACAATATACTACTACTACTACTACTATACCATCACGGCATATCCCACAAGTGGGGTAGCCAGCAGATCAGCTGCATGTAAGAAACATGCAAACTGTCCTCTTCGTGCCAAAATAATATAAAATTTTAAAAAACGAAGGACGATGTGCAATGGCGAGATTATCACTATAAAGTGGTTTCTTCCATCTTCTGAATGCAATAAAAACTCAAGATATTCACAATGAGTTGTCTACCCTATCTCTTATAAAAATTATGCAATATTTTTTTTAAGTTGGTATAGGTACCATTCCTGCCCACTAAAAAAGTTTGGTATAAAAAAAAGATGGAGACATAATATTCTCTTTTAGAAACTCCTCTTTCGATATTTTTACCTATGTGTAGCATCACGGCACCTCCCACAAGTTGGATAATTGGACTGTAATAAACTGATAACATTTTTATCAACTACAATATTTTTCCAATTATAAACCAATAAATAAAAGTGATTTATAAACATTTTTGTTGATTTTATGTTATTGATTTTATCTGCCCTAGTAATAATAATAGATGATTTGATTTAAATCAAATTTGATTTGATTCATATTTATGAACAATTTGTTTACTGTATTAATACATAATATGAATCAATACGAAACATGTGTCTCAATTTGACTCATTAAACACCTGTTATGCTTTAAAATAATAATTAAAATGATATTTCGGTCAATAAAATCACAACACACGTGGTGTTAATATGTTATTATTTTTAATAACATTTTGATTTATCGTAATTTATTTATTAGTTAATTGATTAAAATAACATCATTCACTCAACTAGTGATGGGAGTTCGTCATCAAAATAATTTCCCCTTCTGTGTAAATAAATGGATAGTTGGGGTGAGAAAGGGGAAAGTTGGGTACTTACGTACTGTCAGGTAAGTCATATCAATGTGAACATATCTACGAATAAATTTTATTGATATTGCGCTCCTACCAAACAATAGTTCTCTCCCTTTATTACAGTTTGTTCTTATATTATATTCAGTTTGTCTACTCTCTGGTTGCCTCGTTTTTGGGATGTGTCGTGATGGTATTCGTGTATTGGCAGTTAACCCGAACTCAATATGTATTGGCGGTTAACGTATGTAAGTACCTACGTAAGTATTTTTAAGTTATGAAACAATTTTTGTTTTTATAACTTTATTAACTAAATAAAAAAAAATATATGTGTTATTTTTATATAATATAAAATATAAATATATATATAAAAATTCTATGTGCGCTTAAAATGTATATTTTGTACTCATTTTTCTATGTGCGCTTATATTCTATGTGCGCTTAAAATGTATATTTTATACTCATTTTTCATAGAGGTAAATACAGTAAATATATATAAAACGAGTTTCGCCACGCTGCAAAGGAAAAATTTATATTTAGTTTACTGTGAAAGGTCGTATTTGAGTTTATCACAAAAACTCAGATATTTCTTTTTAGAAAAAAAAATGACATCGTTTTGTTGTTACAAATAAATGTAAGTGGTGATGTCAATCAATTAATTTCTTTAAACATTTTTGTAAGAGTTCCATAAACATCTTTCTGTAAACTAAAAATAGATTTATAAAACAAAAATTGTCGCCGCAGTATGCTATTAACATTTTATTTTCAGATTAGTGGAATTTCCAGACAGAAAATATTCTGTATTAAAATGAAAGTGTTATTAAGACCCTATGGGAATAAGGGGCTTCCTCCCTTTAACATTTCAATCAAGCAAATTAAGAAGCGTGGGTAACCAAAATCGACTCGACTACCCTTAGTTTTGTACTGCATTGAATACGTTTACTTTTCTCAGTACACGATACATACTTGGTATAAGATTAATAGACTTTATTATTACGGGTTCTCAGCACTTTTCATTTTACTATGTTGGTGTTTAATTTAAATCTATCTGGAGAAATAAAAAAAAGTTTTTCAATTTGTCCACGAAAACAAATTATTTATTCTCAATGAGGGAGGCAGTATTGAAAAAAATCTAGTTATTTAATGTAAATTTGTTTTACAAGTATCCAGACTTTTTTTGCTACGAATAAATAAGGGTTGCAGAATTGTATTGAAATTTTCTACTTCTGTTTTTCAATTATAATATCCAAACCTACCTAATTTTAAGAGGTTTCGAATTCATTTTAATTTCAAGTCATGCCTCATTCCTGATTCAAAATTTATAATATATTTCCAACTTCTTGTACCGTATCTGTCCATTCTAACGTTTACTTTCGTAAATACGGGTTAGTTGGAAAAAAAATGTTACCTCCGCAATAAAGTAGTCTTCTGTATATTTTGTATAATTGATTGTATTTAAAATAATTGTATTTCTATTGAAAATTGCTTGTTATCAATCAATGGACAATAAACAATAAATAAATTTAAAAAAAATAATACTGGGTCTTCAAAACTGCAAAAACCAATGATCTTCTGAAGTAGCAATAATTTGAACACCATAGACATCCGATCAATAAAAGTGAACAAGATGCCAGCATGTATGTTTGAGTTAGTTGGAAGAGATCATTTCTTTACGATAAACTCACCCACTGTATACTTATCGATTGTATTTAATAGATTTTTTTTTATATTGTTGTAATTAATGTGCTCTACGCCATCCTTTTCTATCATTAGCGCTGTGCATTGCTTTCTAAATTGCGGGAGCCAGGGTTTTCATTGCTTGAACTTTTTGCATTCGTTATTTTTTTTATTGAGTATTCGGAGATCAACTGAACCTTATTTACCCAGCAGAGTTACTCTTGACACAATCTATCGTACGACGCGTGAAGGGACTATAGTCAATACCAAGGTACAGCTACCCCTAGATAGGTGTGCACGTATTTTTTACTATAGTGACTTCGCGCATAGCAATATTTAATATGTCTATAAATAATTGGAGACGCCGATCACAAAACAGCTAGATAGAAGACGTGCATTGTTACAAATACGAAGAGTAATTAAAAAGACATAAAACTGATAAAGACGAATTATAGAAGGAGAGTCAAATAAACAACGAACTTCTCAAAACCATGTTAACCTTCAAAGTGCTCAATAATATAATGGGAAAAATAATAGATAATAAAAAGATACAAGCCATAATAAAAATGAAGCATTTAACTCATGAACCCCTGATTTACTATTGATTAATAATATTATTTTCTATACCTACCTCCACTGCTTATATTAGGTATTTGTAATTTCATCTGTTTCGCACCATTACGCTCGGTTCTATGGATGTTTACTGTATTTCTCGTTTATGTTTCTGTATTTATTTATTAAATTTATTTATTGTATTTCTTTTCATCAGCTATTAACCATTGCTAATGATACATATCACAACATTATAAATGCAGGCAAACTACTAGATGTATATGTTTTCGTTTTATTTCTTTCTGTAACTTACCAATAGTTTTTACAACATTAGCAATTACTTACCTTGGCAGTTTATTAAATTTGTAAGTAATAAGAAAGATGTTAATCATATTTTCAAACCTTTTTTATTGGCTTAGTTGACGTTTAATACGAAAAACTTCTTTTAAAATAAACTCTTTTAGTTGTACAAAAAGATCTCATTGTCCATGATCTGGTCATTAAATTTCAGTCACCTAGCTTCGTAGTTTTCAAAAACTGACTCGAACTTAATTGATTACATATTTTATTGTTTATTTGTTTATTCTTTTTGCACATCATGATTACATAACATTATGTGTATGTATATTAACAAATTTATATATTTTCATCAAAAATCTAAGATTTCACCACTAAGAACGGTAAATATTTTCTTCCTTGGTCATTTTGGGTTCATATTTCAACGTGTCTACGTGTCAACGTACTACCTCTGCCATAGTTTTCTACTTCTTTTTTCTGGTTTTTCTACATCCACCAGTGATCATCTTCTTTACATCGGTAGGTACTTCTTCTGTCTGATTTTGGATACCACTCTAACCGAGTATAATATATTTTTCATCTTCTTAATGTGTCGTCTCCTTTGCAAAAGTTTGCGATCATCAGGTTATTCAACTTTGTTTACGGTGGCTTTAGAGATGATGATGTAGTGTTTTTCCTAAACCACTATCTCAAGTTACGTAGCCAAGAAATTCTTCTCCGACCTAGTTCTAGCCTTTTTGATGTTTTTTCTCTGAATTATTACTTGAATTTAAAGATATATATCTACAATGAAATTCTTTACTCAATAAACCATGTTGTTGAGTCGGATATTTTGCAATGTGAAACTTCGTTAACTCGGTAATTGACTGTATTTCTATCAATGATATGTTAGGGTGAGAAGTATTGAAGAGAGTTAGGGAGAGTTATTGATAGTATTAATATTTTCAATAAACCATTATTTATTGAACATAACAGCAATATTTTGACAAAATAACAGAACTGCAAAAGACTATTATGTTAATTCAAGTGGAGATGTCGCGTTCTGCTCTCCCGCACCCAGTCAACCAGTCGCTAGACTACTACTATTGTCTGTCAACAGATAAACATTGGCGTATTATAATATTTTTATTGGCTTAACCAAACTGCATAAAAATCATTTGAAAACAAATTGCATGCATTTTTTCTATGTGCCTAATAAACATTTATTGATTCCAATTATATATTAGTAAAACCTATGCCTTCCGTTTTCGACGTACTTCGCCTTACGACACAAGTAAGTGTGAGAGTGTACATATGTATTTGGATTTAGTGCAAATAACTAACTAAAAAAGGAATGCGGTGTCTTCAAAAAAGAAAGAAAGTGAATTACTTACTTACCTACTTATTCAGTTACTCCTCTGCACTGCTAAATGTAAGCCAGGCATCTATATCCTGAACATTTTGCAACCAGCTCGGCATAACATAAAAAAGCATTAAAGAGCGATGCTACAGATAAAACTGACCGATTGTATAAGAAACACTGAGATACGTAGAAGATCGGGGATCAACGACAAAGAGTAGCAAACTTGAAGACGTCATAGTTGGGGAATGTTGTTTTATTTAAAGATCAGAGATGGACAAAAGCTCCTGAAGTGTAAAATAATTCAGAGAAAGAATTCATACACGTTAATTGAAAAAAAAAAAAAGTAGAAGTAACACCACTGATATTTGAACCCCATTAGGAGGAATATTATCCTTTTAAGGAGGTCAAATTGAATATTGTTGTTATTATTATATTGCTTCCAAATTCTCTGCAACATAATGGGTAAAATATTATTAGTAGATACTAGTGTTATTATGAATCTGGTATAATAAAAGCATAAGTCGAGAAAACAAATAGTTCTATTTACCGACACGCACCGTGTCACAAAATGTCTATTTATCAAATGATATTACAATCATAGTAGGTATAGTATCAATGGAAGTGGGAATGTGGACGATCAGACGGCATGACGGTCTTATGATGGGGCTACTGGGATCTCTCTATAATAAGAACTTAGATAATAAACATGGTATATATAAGCATTACATTTTATTATTATTGGTATGAACCTACTAAATTTTGAAAAATATTACTATAGAGTTTATATGAGGCTTTTTAAAGACTAATTAATGTTGATGATATTATTCTTGACAAGTATGTACATAGGTAGTTATTTAATACTTAGCACCTAGGTTCGCGATTTACAACTGAAATTTTTTTTACATATTATAATTTTTTTACGTTATGAATACCTACGTGTACTCACATGCTGTGTATCAGAGTAGGTGAATTTTTCCTGGCATTAGACTGTTAGGTTTTGTGTGTCTGATCATCACGCAAACTTGTCTGGTTGTATAATATTCCGAGAATCAATTCTGCCGCCACGTTAAACAATAAATAAAAGACATTGCATGGGTGCCTACTTACTTATTAGTTATATCGTTTTTCCTATATTGACTATAAATATAAACGTATAATAGGCATAGGACATCTTGAACGGTATCTTCTTATAATGGGCTTTAATGCCATCTTTATTTTTCTTTTATGATATTATTATAATGAAAATAAATGAAAATACGTCTGAGATATAATATGTCTCGAGAAAGCTACAATATTACAATATATTATAATAGGTATATAAAAAGAAAATAAACCTAAATACAAGCGTATTTCCCATACATCCAAGTTTCCACTCCTTTTCACTGAGACTACTGGTGTATTGTAACTACCATCTACTACTTTTCAGGTCTAATAAAAGCTTTTATCCCTTTCACGAAGTCTATTTTTCATCAGCCATTGAATCTTTTTATTGTATTCTTTCTCTTTCTTTCACTGCGCATTGCGCTTTAAGGAAGTATATTGTTATGAGGTCATTATTTTCAAACGAATTGTTAGTTAGACTGTGGCTTTTTACGAGCCCGTCCACTGGGGAGGAACCATGCACCGATATCGGAATACAGTATTAAATATATTTTGAATAAGGAAAAATTCTTTTAGGTTTCAATGAGTTTCAAAGATCTCGCTACAAACAAAATTGTTAAAATTCAAAGATCATAAGAGTTCATCGGTAGCCTGGAGGTAGAGTCTCGGCCTCGCGATCAAGGAATCCGTGGTTCGATACCAGATGCTGACAAACTCCCCTTTCATGACACAAGCTTTTAGTAGCTTACTGTGAAAGGTGTATAAGGTTTTATTTGGGTTTATGACAAACAAAATCCAGATATATCTTTAAAAAAAAATGTTGTAGTTATTAATATGGAGTACAAAAAAAACAAAATGCTACATCTACCAGGTAACCAACAAACCATCTGCATGTAATTAGCAAGCAGGCTGTTCTCTTCGTACCAATAAAAAAATAAAGACATCCAAGATGTCTTTATTTTTTCCGAACACTTTTCTTTTACAAGACACTTAAAAACTTACGAAAAGGAGAGGGAGACCAATTATTTGGAAATAATATTAGATTTTCTATAATTTCAGCTCTTGCATATTGTGTGAACCTTAATTTATTTACTTTTAAAACAAAAATGTATCTGGGTCTTTGTTATAAACCTAAATACAACTTTATACACCTTTCACAAAAAGCCAAAAAACTCGTTTTGTTAAAGGGGGGTTTGCCGACACCTGAGATCGAAACACGCATCTCTTGCACATAAAGCCAAGACTCTACCTCCACGCTACCGACGAACTTTTCTGATTAATATCAATTAATATACCTATACTGATTTAGTTTGCTTTGTTTTTTAACTGAATTGTGTAATATTTTTATTTTTAAGGTTGTAATTTTGATTGATTTATATGAATACTGTAAAAGGCAAATGACATATACTTCTCAAATAAATGACAAAATAAATAGGCGTACATTCACATATAAGTTGGTAAATTATGTTTGCTATCGACGCAGAGCTCTTTGAACAATGAGTATTGCTTATTTCGGTCTTCGCTAGATGGCAACAATACCACTTTTATGGAGTGAACAGAATGGAGTCGAAATGGCTTCAATGGCGCTCGCTTCTTGGCTCCAAGCATTCCTCATTCTTCTGCATGAATAGCCTATGCCTTAAAGAATGGCGAATATTATATTTTATACAAAATTCTTTAGAAGGAGTAAGAGTCTTTAATGTATAGCCCGGCTATTATTCTGTAAAGAATACCAGTTAGGAGCGTTACTCAAATGGTAACAATGCATTTTCCAAAGTTTAAAATGTAATAATGGATGTAATGAAAATTAAAATTTCACAATATATTATTCTGCTTTCAGTAAATTTCAAAGATTTAAATAAAAGACCACGAGTTTGAAAAAGGGGAGCGAAGGGTTGACGGTGATGATGAAAATGGAAAAACTTAATTGGTTTTTGTCCCTAAAATGTGCCACTTTATTAATATGGCTTCAACACGTTGCAATAAGTAAAATAACATCAAGTCACATTAACACACAGATCGATTCCGATATAACGTTTGAAAAAAATATATCTATCATTCATATTTACCTGCTATCTAAAACTCTGAAGTACCCGCTTACTTCAGAGGCTACTTAATGTCTAAACCTCGTATTCCTGATCTAAGCCAATAGCACCTCTGAAAAGTACACCCAAGCATGAATTGATTTTTTACAGCATTACAGGTACAGAATCTTAGCAATATAAATTACTGGATTATTTACGTTCGTTATAACTCATCGTCACTATCATCGCCCTCAATACTCCTCTCGGAAGCACAGGGAACACATTTTAATATACCTACGATACTGAAAAATGTGACGACAGAAACTGCAACCCCATCCGGCATATCTTGCAATAAGTGGGGAAGCTAGCAGACCAGCCGCATATAATAAACATGCAAGCTGTCCTCTTCGTGCCAACAAAAAAATTATGACATCCAGGATGAGTGGCAAAAGGCAATGCTGAATTAAAAATATAAAATGTATTTTTAACACCTGCGTGGGCAGGACACTCGAAAACTTAAACTGCAACTGCAAAAAAATATTTAATCCAAAAAAATGAGCATCTGACAATGAAAATAACAAATGCGGTAATTTCCACTATTTCGGTATTTAAGTTTAGAAGGTAGGTACCTACTTGTTATTATCTTACTATTACCTAAGTATGTTGAATTGAATTGAAGAAATGTTTGATAATTGCATCCCTCCCGAGGAAAGTTTCAAAGGGTAAAAAGAAGAAATAATATTATCATGTAAAATGCAAAATATTTTTTATTTCAATTCGATTTCTTATCTCGTTCATCATAATAGTTGGAAGAAATCGCGCCTCTGTGATAAACTCGCTCTCTGTGTATTGATTGTATAAACGTATTTTATAATCAATGTACAGTAAAAAATAAATAAATAAAAAATAATAAAGTTCATAATAATGAAACGAGTCATTGTTGTAACATTAATACATAAAATGAAATATTTTATATACGCAGGATGATGCGAGGGTGGAACCTACTTAGTTGTGTAACAAATTGTTTAAGGATGACTTTTTCCATCTCGTGTCTGAACACAATTCATAGCAACAACTTTTTGCTTGACACGCGTATGTCTTTTATGGAACAAGGTCCATCCGTTATATTGTCGTGCATGTACAAGTAATAAATAGAATGAGAAAAAGCGAAGCCACAAAGACCAGAAACTTACATTTAGAAACCAAATGTAACAGTGTCGGCATCAGGGTGTGGTGTGTTTAAAGCAAATGTTCTGGTAACAATATTAATGAAATTAGTAATTAACTAAAGCAAGTATTAACTACCAGTTAAATATTGGTAAACATGAGTTCGATCATAAATAATATTAAGAATAAACCAATAATTTTACAATATTAATAAAACGGGTTACAGAACAAGAATCACAATATTTTCACTATCTTTTTTTATTAATTTCTGAGTAACTATATTTTGCAAGATCACAATAATATGTATTTGTTTAGACTATATTTGTTTTTTAATCAATTCAAGCGATTCGGTTGAAATAAAATAAATACCTAACCAAAATTCATAGTGAAATTTACTACCTACTTAGATTTTTAACAATCAAAGTTAAATCTAGGTATATAATAAATTTTTGAGGGAAGCCAGCAGACCAACTCCATGCAATAAGCATGCACGATGTCATACCCGTGAAAACAAAGTTTGACAGTTGGGAATGGTAACATTCATAGTCGGTAATTAATTTTAGATACAACATATTCATCTTGTAGGTGAATTTCTACAAATACCAAAATTTTACGGGAAAAATCAAGTCAAATCATGTATTTAAATCATCGAGCTTTTTGTCGAAGTATTATAAAAAAATACGCTTCGGTTCTTTTCTTGTTCCAATTATTTCCTCGACACCCCAATTCCTACGCCCTGCACTATACAAAAGCTATGATAGATCACAACAGGAAGTGACTAGGCTGAATAGCACTTTCGTTCAATTTCCATCACTGGACGTTCACTTTTTTATCTTCATTGTTGTGACAATATTAACAAAGAAATAAAGTCATACAATAAATCAAAGGTCCATTATGAAACCACATGATGTTACTTAATGTCTATAAGTTATAACAAAACTGAAATCAATATGACGTATTACTACATACTTATTTGTTTTTTTAAGAAACATTTTTTTATTGAAATTGTGAGACATATTTATGTACAATTAGAAGCTTACATTGGTTATCAAGTACCTACCTAAATTTACCTATTTGAACCTATGCACGTTGAACCTTTTATTACCTATGCATTAAATATTTGTGATACTGTAAACGATAAATCTCATGATGAGGTATTTGCACTGCTACATTACACTGCTTAAGAATCTACTTCGGCTGAGAGTCCCAGAGAGAGTGGAGTTCAAATTGTGCCTCACGGTCCACAAGGCCTTGAGCAGTACAGCAGTATGCCTCTTTGAACTAATTCGCAGACAGGAGCTTCAGCGTCATGGAGCCTACTGCCGAGAACCGATTACCGGCGGATCTAAGATAGAAACAACATATGTACTGCCACATTTAGGAACAAGCTGAAAACATTGCTGTTCAAGACAAGTCACGGCGCCTTTGAAATGGTGATAACGAATCATTAAAAGGCGCCAAAATACATATTATCCATATTATTATTATATACTTGTTAGAATGAACCACATTTTATATTTTTATTCTTAAATGCCTCATTCGAAGAAATTAACTCACATCCATAATATATGTGCAATTTCCGAACTAAAAAACTATAAATTGAATTGGCATAAATACAGAATTTCAGAATTTGTTCATCAGGTATTTATTTATTCAAACATACTACCATTTAAATAGAACAGAATTACAAAAAATTCCTGTAAAAACAAAAAAATACACTTTTCATACTAAGTATTTGAATAAAATACTATTGTATAAAATGTGTACAAAATATTTTTGACAAGTGATTTTTGTTATACCTACATATAAAAAAAACACCAACGCGAAAAAACACAATTTCCTGAAAATGCGAGAATACTTAATTGATTTTTTTTGGAATCATTCAAAAATATTTTTATCCAGATTGTTTGTATCATAGATAGGTATTATTATTTTTGTTAGGGTGTTTTATATTATTTTTTCGATCTGTGTCATGATTGGTTGAAAATACATCGTTCGTTGTTGAGGGGAGGGGGTAGAAATTATTACTGCTGATCAAATTTGCTGATTATTAATCAAAGTTTTTTCCATTTCACAACACAATGATGACACGGAGATTTTTCATATTCTATTTTTAAAAATTCAGTATTTTTTGTCACTGAAACATCGCCGTATGGATGACAACACAATATTTCGCGATAAGTAGATTATATTGTCATTTATTTATCAAATAACTATTTATATTATCATACTATCGTACGTTCCTGAATTGATGTATAAGATAATAATTATTCCACTACCCACATACATTGAATACAGAAAGTATTCTCATTACAATCGACAACTAAAGTCGTTATTGTTACATTACAATTTACGATAGTACCCACCTAAAGAACTGCAGATATGTATAGATTACACAGAAAGAAATTTAAGTTCTGATAAGTTGGTAGTACCTAATTATGAATATTATTTTATCCACCTTAATGCTGGTAATGCAAGCAATATGTTTGTCTGCTTTTTGGGATGTAAATAAACAAAAAAAAAAATGAATACGTGAGGTGCTAGTAAACATAATTAAAAAGAAACGTTTTTTCTACTATATCAATTTTTATTGATAATTTGTCTCATCTCTTTCATCTTTATCTCAAAACAAGAATTGCAATGTCATTGAAGGACGAAAGACGTCTTTCATCTTTATCTCAAAACAAGAATTGCAATGTCCTTGAAGGACGAAAGACGTCTTTCTCAATGAAAATCAATATAGTTTGTAGAAACTATATTGTTTTTCGTAGTATATCGAAAAATAGTAGTATTTTTTGAGGAACATTTGTCTTTAATTTCATGGTGAAGTTCTACTAACATAACACTGACACAGTGAATAAACAATAAATTATTTATCTTTCTTCGAATATTTGTAGTAATTATAAAAATGACTGTGAGAAGTGTGAAGATATTTGAGAATGTGAAAAGATATTTGAGAATAAAGTAAGAAAGCGGAAATAAAAATGTTACAATTTGAGGTTGGCTAGAAATGTATTGGCTAGAAACAAATAATTGCTCGCTACGACGACTTCAGTACACTTTTTCTCTACGTGTCTTGTCGGGTCCCCCGACGTTGACGACCACCTGAGTGATATGCTTCCTGTTCTGGACAGCACGGAACAGCTCCTCCACACCTCTAATCTGACTGACCACACATAACATTTAATCATTCTTTGTCTGAGTTTCAAACTTATATTATCGTTACAGAGAAGATTCTTCATCTTATTCTGCATTTAATTTCTATTTCGGGGTCCAAATTTTCAGTGATGATGCTACTCAAGTACTTAAACTGCTTAACCCTTTCAATATTGACACCATTGAGCTGAAAATTTGCATTTGGATTATCTACACTAACTTTAACAATATAGTGAAACGAAGAATATAAATCCTACAGGACGGTCACGTACTGAGCACATTAAACAGGAAAGCACGCATGAGGAACTCTATGACAGTGACGGAAGCGAAAGATGTATGCAAGGATAGACGGATGTGGCGTTTGATACCCCGCAAGGGAAACGGTGTGATGGTATATATGTATTTATGTAAGGAAATAAGTCGTAATAAATTTGTTCTGAATAGAATAATTACACCCTCCATTCTCAAAACTTTATTTTATATAACCTACTCTTCAGTTCTCTGAGTTCTAAAGATTGTGATCATAATTTTTACAGGTTTAAAATAATGTTTAGAGTGATTCTCAGCCCCTCGCAGTGTCTCCTTCTCCTAGTCACTTTATATCATCGGTGCGTGTCCCTAGTTCTTCAGTGATTTTAGTCTCCCTTCGTCCGCCTTCCACATTTCAGGTCATTGATAGCTTGTCTAGGTTTTCTCCCCGTATGATGTGTTTATGTGAATTAAAATTCGCACACAAATTCACAATATCCTGATGAATCGATAAAAAATATTGACCATAACTTATGTTACCTTCTTCTTACTGAACAAATCCACAGTTACACTTATTTTTGTATGAATAAAAACATGATATTGGAACTTAATGAAAAATAAAAAAAATCCCGACCTTAAGTTAAACTTTCACCAGAAAACAATTAAAAATTGCGTAATTCTCAAGGATAGCTTGAGGCCAAGCTATCAAGTGTAAACTAATTATTTGCATAATGGCAACTTTTAAACAACAAAATTTCATCAAACAGTCGATAAAGTGCTGTTTTTTTTATGGAAAAAGTTTATCACGTTTTCTATTTGAAATTTCTATTAGGTGATTCATGTATTTTATATTAGATAACTTTGAAAATATTAATTGAATTTCATAGTTCAATGCATGTAAACACGACCTTAGAAAAATCTGTAAAATATTAGAATTCATTTTTTTTATGTTTGTATATCCGTTGTAGACACATTTATGTAAACATTTCAGTAAACGATAGCCTCTGTGGAAACATTTGTCTTGTGAATTTAATTTGGATGATTAAAATGTACCTATCTATAAGTACCTATCTTGTGTAAAATTTATGTCGCAGTCATTTTGAAGAATCCGTCCGTTTGCAAACGTCCGGCATATTATAAAATGAATATAACTAGTAAATCATATTGTAAAATTTAAGTTCCATTAATCACCGTCTCTTGGCGTTGCATATACAAACAAAAACTTGAACGCATTCATGTACCTCTATAGGTACACGAATGCGTTCAAGTTTTTGTTTGTATATGCAATATCCTATGATTACGTGAGAGATATTCGTTCTGTTTTTACCATCTATTTTTCTCTGTATCATTAAAATACATATCATCACGCCATGGAAGACCTTTCAATAATATATTATGTATTGTGATTGTGATTGTGATCAAAATCGAATTTTCAAAAAAATATATAAAGACATCGCTACATCACTACATGTCAAGTCTTCCATGAAGAGATGATTTTATGAATGTGTTTGATAGTTCAATCTTCCATGAAGAGATGATTTTATGAATATGTTTGATTGTTCAATTTGCCGATTATATAGATTTTTTGATACATTTTGATTGTAGCGGGTTTTTTTGTTAATCATTGTAATTTTGACATGACATGAAATGATGATTTTATGGTATCTTGGTAGATTTTGATCAAAACCCAAAAATACCATTTTTGACAGGTCTTCCATGATGTGATGATTTCATAAATATATTTGACATTTGAATCATTCAGACACGATTATGTGGGTATTTTGATAGATTTTGATCAAAACGCATATAGATGCGTTCTTATAGGAGTGTTATTCTTCACTCATAGGAGTGCATTTGACAGGTCTTCCGTGTCCTGATGATTTTATGAATTTGGTTTGACAGTTCAATCATGATTTGAGTATTGTATGGGTATTTGATATATTTTGATCATAACGCGTTTATTTGTTAATCATTGACAGGTCTGCCACGAAATAATAATTTTAAAATTTGACTAGGTATTCAATAATGATCTAACGATAAGGTACATGTTTTTTTCAGATTTTGATCACAACTAGTTTTTATGTTTATCTTTATAATTTTGATAGGTTTCCATTGAAAGATGATTTCACGCGTAACTTGGTAGATTTTGATCAAATTCATACACTAATATTTTTGAAAGGTCTTCCATTAAGTTTTTATGATATTTTTTTTGACAATTCAAGCATGATCTGACGATTTTGACAGATTTTTATCACAACGTTGATATTCATACTTATTTTTAACAGGTCTTCCATGAAGTGATGATTATATGAATATTTTTGACATCTCAATCAATCAACAATGGGTATTTTGATAGATTTTGATAACAACGTTGATATGTATATTTTTGACAGGTCTGCCATCAATATTGATGATTTTATGATATTTTTTTGACAATTCATGTTGATCTGACGATATTGGCGGATTTTTATCACAACGGTGATACTCATATTTTTGACAGGTCTTCCATGAAATGATGATTATATGAATATTTTTGACATCTCAATCAATCAACAATTGGAATTTTAATAGATTTTGATAACAACGTTGAGATTCATATTTCTACAGGTCTTCCATGAAATGATGATTTTAAGATTTTTTTTAAATATCAATCATTCAATCACGTTAAACGGGTATTTTGTTTGATTTTGATCTGTATGAATATTTTTGACTGGCCTACCATGAAGGAAGTTATTATTTTATGTTATTTCTGACAGATCAGCAGTGATCTGATAATTTTGATACATTCTGATCAAAACGTTGATGCAAGTATTTAAGATAGAACTTCCTTGAACATGAGTTCGATTTTATGAGTTTTTTGACAGTTCATGCTCATGCATCCGACAATTTTGGTAGATTTTGATCACAATGTTGATATTAATATTTTTGATAGGTCTTCCATGAATTGATGCTATTATGAATATTTTTGACATTTCATCATTCAATCACGTTAAATGGGTATTTTAATAGATTTTGATCACATCGTTCATATTTATATTTTTGACAGGTCTTCCATTAGGTGATGACTATATGAATATTTTTGACATCTCAATCAATCAATCACGTTAAATGGGTATTTGGATACATTTTGATCACATCGTTCATATTTATATTTTTGACAGGTCTTACCATCAAGTGATGATTTTATGATATTTTTTTGACCATTCAAGCATGATCTGACGATATTGGCGGATTTTTATCACAACGGATCACCGTTGTGTATCACTGAGTATCAACTCATATTTTTGACAGATCTTCCATGAAATGATGATTATATGAATATTTTTGACATCTCAATCAATCAACAATGGGAACTAACTACTACTACTACTATACCATCACGGCATATCCCACAAGTGGGGTAGCCAGCAGATCAGCTGCATGTAAGAAACATGCAAACTGTCCTCTTCGTGCCAATATAAAATTAAGACATTCAGGATGGGTGGCAAGCCTCATCGCTGAATTTAAGATGTAAAATGTCTTAATTTTTTCGAAAAATTATGAAAAATAACATTGAATGCAAACTGGAGGAGAACCACCTTGGATAGGAGAGAATGAAGACATATTCTGTGGAAATCAAGGACCCACCAAGGACGGTAAAGCTGCAGTTTTTATTGTTTTAAATATATACATGATGACATAAATGTGTTCCACCGTGTTGTAACTCCGCATCATTTCCCTCTGCTGACAGTTTCATACATTTTACTTAAGTTTAGAAAAGAGCCCATGTGCAGCACAGCTGTCAACAAATGCAACGTAATCAAACAACTCCTCCATACATGTTTCGGCTGTTTCTTTCTTTGAGTTGACTCTATCGTTGCAAGTCAAATATTTGGTATACATTTCTTCCGCCCTCTTGTCAGCTTTGCATTTGTCTCTTAAAGTGGTGTGAGGGTCCACCAGATCCTCATCATCGGCTTTGACAGTAGGGAACAGAGAAAACTTCTTGCTTGCCATTTCACCTATTTATTGAAAAAACCAAAAGACCGATGACGCAACGAGGAACTAACGAAAAAAACGATTTTGATAACAACGTTGATATTCATATTTTTGACAGGTCTATCATCAAGTGTTGATTTTATGATATATTTTTGATAATTCAAGCATGATCTGACGATGTTGGCGGATTTTTATCACAACGGATCACCGTTGTGTATCACTGAGTATCAACTCATATTTTTGACAGATCTTCCATGAAATGATGATTATATGAATATTTTTGACATCTCAATCAACCAACAATGGGAATTTTGATAGATTTTGATAACAACGTTGATATTCATATTTTTGACAGGTCTACCATCAAGTGATGATTTTATGATATTTTTGAAATATCAATAATTCAATCACGTTAAACGGGTATTTTGATTGATTTTGATCTGTATGAATATTTTTGGCCTATATGAATTTTTTTGACAGGCATATTTATATTTTTGACAGGTCTTCCATGAAATGAAATGATGATTTTATAAATCTTTTTGACATTTCAATCATTCAATCATCAATCAACATTAAATGGTTATTTGGATAGATTTTGATCACAGCGTTCATATTTATATTTTTGACAGGTCTTCCATGAAGTGATGATTTTATGAATATTTTTGACATTTCAATTATTCAATCAATATTAAATGGGTATTTCGATAGATTTTGATCATAACGCTAGTACGAATATTTTTGACAGGTCTACCATAAATTTATCATGTTTAAACAACTGTTGTTATTAATAACTGTTATGTTGATGATTGGTGATGATGATTAATAACTCAATGACATGTAAGACATTTCAATTATAATCTGCCGATTAAATAGATTATTTGATTAATTTTGATTGTTACTCGTTTTTTTGCTGATCATTGTAATTTTGACATGTCAGACATGAAGTGGTGATTTTATGGGTATCTTGGTAGATTTTGATCAAAACTCAAAATATAATATTTTTGATAAGTCTTCCATGAAGTAATGATTTCATGATATTTTTTTGACTTCTCAAGCATGATCTGACGATTTTGAAAGATTTGGATAACAACGTTGATATTTTTATTTTTGACATATATAATCATCAAGTGATGATTTTGTGAATATTTTTGACATCTCAATCAATCAATCACTGTAAATGGGTATTTTGATCACAACGCTGATATTTATATTTTTGACAGGTCTTCCATGAAGTGATGATTTTATGAAAATTTATGACATTTCAATTATTCAATCACGGTTAAATGGATATTTCGATAGATTTTGATCATAAAGCTAGTACGAATATTTTTGACAGGTCTACCATAAATTAATCATGTTATTAACATGTTAGACATTTCCATTCTATTCTGCCGATTATATAGATTATTTGAGTGATTCATTGTGATTTTGACATGTCTGACATGAAATGGTGTTTTTTGGGCATCTTGGTAGATTTTGATCAAAACTCAAAATTTAAAATTTATAACAGGTCTTCCATGAAGTGATGATTTTATGAATATGTTCAAACTATCAATAGTTTAATCATATTTTGCTGATTTAATGGGTTCTTTGATAGATTTTGATCATAACGCGTTTTTTTGGTAGTCATTGTAATTTTGACATCTCTGACATGAAATGGTGATTAAATGGGTATCTTGGTAGATTTCTATCAAAACTCAAAAAATAAAATTTTGACAGGACTTCCATGAATTGATGATTTTATGAATATATTTGACATTTCAATCATTCAGTCACGATTATCTGGGTATTTTGATAGATTTTGATCAAAACGCTTCTAAGAGTGCATTTGACAGGTCTTCCGCGAAGTAATGATTTCATGAATTTGGTTTGACAGTTAAATCCTGATATGAGGATTGTATGGGTATTTGATAAGTTTTGATTATAACGCGCATTTTTGTTAACCATTGTAATTTTGACAGGTCTGCCACGAAAAAATAATTTTAACATTTGACTTGTATATGGGTATGGATAATGAGATCTAATCTAACGATTACATGTTTTTTAAGATTTTGTTCATATCTTGTTTTTATGTTTATCTCTACAATTTTGACAGGTTTCCATTGAATGGTGATTTTAGATAGAACCTTGGTAGATTTTGATCAAATTTCATACAGGAATATTTTTGACAGGTCTTTCATGAAGTTTTATGATATTTTTTTGACTCCTCAAGCATGATCTGATGATTTTGAAAGATTTGGATAACAACGTTGATATTTATATTTTTGACCGGTCTTCCACGAAATATATGAATATTTTTGACATCTATTGAGATGGGAATCGACAGTGGGAATTTTGATAGATTTTGATAACAACGTTGATATTCATATTTTTGACAGGTCTACCATCAAGTGATGATTTTATGATATTTTTTTGACAATTCAAGCATGACCTGACGATTTTGGCGGATTTTTATCACAACGGTGATACCCATATTTTTGACAGGTCTTCCATGAAGTGATGATTATATGATTATTTTTGACATCTCAATCATTCAATCACGTATT
This sequence comes from Athripsodes cinereus, assembly GCA_947579605.1. NCBI lineage: Eukaryota > Metazoa > Arthropoda > Insecta > Trichoptera > Leptoceridae > Athripsodes > Athripsodes cinereus. Next base: position 23,742,465 of record OX388305.1, on the reverse strand, counting down.
TCGGTATTTGGATAGATTTTGATCACAGCGTTCATATTTATATTTTTGACAGGTCTACCATCAAGTGTTGATTTTATGATATTTTTTTGACAATTCAAGCATGATCTGACGATACTGGCGGATTTTTATCACAACGGTGATACTCATATTTTTGACAGGAAGATCTAAAATTAAGATTTCATTAAAAAATTTGACAGTTACAACATGAAATGCCGTTTTTTTTAACGATTTTGATCAAAACGCGAAAATGATAATTTTTTGACAGGTCTACCAAAATGTGATCATTTCATGACAATATTTAACAGTGAAACGATGGTTAAACGGGTGTTTTGATAGATTTTGAATAAAACGATATATGAATATTTTTGACAGGTCAGCTAAAATGTGATGATTTCATTAAAATTTTGACGAGTTCAAACATTAGATGCCAATTATTTGGGTTTTTTGAAAGATTTTGATCAATACGAAAATATTGTTTTTTTTGACAGGTCTACCAAATTGTGATGAATTCATGATAATTTTAAACAGTTTCATGGTAAAATGGCAGATTTGAAAGATTTTGAATAAACCAAATTTGAATATTTTTGACAGGTCTGCCAAAATGACATGGTTTTATTGAAAATTTGACAGTTCCAACAAGAAATGCCGGTTAATTGAACGATTTTGATCAAATCGCGAACTTGACAATTTTTGACAGGTCTTCCAACATGTGATGATATCATTTAAATTTTTGACAGTTCAATGTCGATTGTTTGGCTTTTTTGAAAAATTTTGATTAAAAAATTTTATGACATCCCTACCAAAATGGGACGAATACATGATAATTTCTAACAGTTTCATAGTAAAATGGGAGTTTTGAAAGATTTTGAATAAAAAGAAATTAAGATAATTATTTTTAACAAGGTCAGCCAAAATGTGATGATTTCGTTGAAAATTTTGACAGTTCTAACATGAAATGCCGTTTATTTGGGTTTTTTGAAAGGTTTGGATCAAAACAAGAAATTGAATTTTTTTGACTTATATATATATCACATTTTGATCACACATCACAGATTGTAAAGCGCCGTTTACTCATAACATGACCTCAAGGGATTTCTGATGATTTCATAAAGTTTTTAGATAGTTCAATACTGATTTTTTGGGTTTTTTGAAAGAATTAGATCAAAACGCATATATAGATTTTTTGAAAGGTCTACCAAAATGTGATGATTTCATGATAATTTTAAACAATTTCATGGTAAAATGGGAGTTTTGAAAGATTTTGAATAAACCAAATTTGACAGGTCAGCCAAAATGACATGGTTTTCTTGAAAATTTGACAGTTCTAACATGAAATGCCGGTTTATTGTACGATTTTGATCAAATCGCGAATATGATAAATTTTGACAGGTCTTCCAAAATGTGATGATTTCATTTAAATTTTTGACAGTTCAATGTCGATTGTTTGGCTTTTTTGAAAAATTTTGATTAAAAAATTTTATGACATCCCTACCAAAATGGGACGAATACATGATAATTTTAAACAGTTTCATGTTAAATGGGAGTTTTGAAAGATTTTAAATGAAACGATATTTGAATATTTTTGACAATCAGCAAAAATGTGATGAGTTCATTAAAAATTTTGACAGTTACAACATGAAATGCCGGTTTTTTGAACGATTTTGAATCGACGTTTGAATTAAAACGCGAATATGATAATTTTTTGACAGGTCTACCAAAATGTGATCATTTCATGATAATCTAAAGGTTAATTAAAGATTAACACTGTTAAAACAGTGAAACGATAGTTAAACGGGTGTATTGATAGATTTTGAATAAACGAAATATGAATATTTTTGACAGGTCAGCTAAAATGTGATGATTTCATAATAATTTTGACCTGTTCAAACATGAGATGCCAATTATTTGCGTATTTTGCAAGATGTTGATCAAAACGAAAATATTGTTTTTATTGACATGTCTACCAAAATGTGATCATTTCATGATAATATTTGTGAAACGATAGTTAAACGGGTGTATTGATAGATTTTGAATAAAACGAAATATGAATATTTTTGACAGGTCAGCTAAAATGTGATGATTTCATAATAATTTTGACCTGTTCAAACATGAGATGCCAATTATTTGCGTATTTTGCAAGATGTTGATCAAAACGAAAATATTGTTTTTATTGACATGTCTACCAAAATATTGTGATCATTTCATGATAATATTTGTGAAACGATAGTTAAACGGGTGTTTTGATAGATTTTGAATAAAACGAAATATGAATATTTTTGACAGGTCAGCCAAAATGTGATCATTTCATGATAATATTTGTGAAACGATAGTTAAACGGGTGTTTTGATAGATTTAGAACAAAACGATATATGAATATTTTTGACAGGTCAGCCAAAATGTGATGATTTCGTTGAAAATTTGACAGTTCTAACATGAAATGCCGGTTTATTGAACGATTTTGATCAAATCGAGAATATGATAAATTTTGACAGGTCTTCCAAAATGTGATGATTTCATTTAAATTTTTGACAGTTCAATGTCGATTGTTTGGCTTTTTTGAAAAATTTTGATTAAAAAATTTTATGACATCCCTACCAAAATGGGACGAATACATGATAATTTTAAACAGTTTCATGTTAAATGGTAGTTTTGAAAGATTTTAAATGAAACGATATTTGAATATTTTTGACAATCAGCAAAAATGTGATGAGTTCATTAAAAATTTTGACAGTTACAACATGAAATGCCGGTTTTTTGAACGATTTTGAATCGACGTTTGAATTAAAACGCGAATATGATAATTTTTTGACAGGGCTACCAAAATGTGATCATTTCATGATAATCTAAAGGTTAATTAAAGATTAACACTATTAAAACAGTGAAACGATAGTTAAACGGGTGTATTGATAGATTTTGAATAAAACGAAATATGAATATTTTTGACAGGTCAGCTAAAATGTGATGATTTCATAATAATTTTGACCTGTTCAAACATGAGATGCCGTTTGCGTATTTTGCAAGATGTTGATCAAAACGACCTGTTCAAACATGAGATGCCGTTTGCGTATTTTGCAAGATGTTGATCAAAACGAAAATATTGTTGTCTACCAAAATGTGATCATTTCATGATAATATTTGTGAAACGATAGTTAAACGGGTGTTTTGATAGATTTTGAATAAAACGAAATATGAATATTTTTGACAGGTCAGCCAAAATGTGATCATTTCATGATAATATTTGTGAAACGATAGTTAAACGGGTGTTTTGATAGATTTAGAACAAAACGATATATGAATATTTTTGACAGGTCAGCCAAAATGTGATGATTTCGTTGAAAATTTGACAGTTCTAACATGAAATGCCGGTTTATTGAACGATTTTGATCAAATCGAGAATATGATAAATTTTGACAGGTCTTCCAAAATGTGATGATTTCATTTAAATTTTTGACAGTTCAATGTCGATTGTTTGGCTTTTGTGAAAAATTTTGATCAAAAAATAAATTGAAATTTTATGACATCCCTACCAAAATGTGACGAATACATGATAATTTTAAACAGTTTCATGTTAAATGGGAGTTTTGAAAGATTTTAAATGAAACGATATTTGAATATTTTTGACAATCAGCAAAAATGTGATGATATCATTAAAAATTTTGACAGTTACAACATGAAATGCCGGTTTTTTGAACGATTTTGATCAAAACGCGAATATGATAAATTTTTGACAGGTCTACCAAAATGTGATCATTTCATGATAATCTAAAGATTTATTAAAGATTAACACTGTTAAAACAGTGATATGATAGTTAAACGGGTGTATGATAAACCAAATTTGAATATTTTTGACAGGTCAGCCAAAATGACATGGTTTTCTTGAAAATTTGACAGTTCTAACATGAAATGCCGGTTTATTGAACGATTTTGATAAATCGCGAATATGATAATTTTTGACAAGTCTTCCAAAATTTGATGATTTCATTTAAATTTTTGACAGTTCAATGTCGATTGTTTGGCTTTTTTGAAAAATTTTGATCAAAACAAGAAATTGAAATTTTATGACATCCCTACAAAATGTGACGATTACATGATAATTTTAAACAGTTTTTTGTTTGATGGTAGTTTTGAAAGATTAAAAAATTGAAAAAAAAAAATTAAAGATTGAAAAATTAAACGAAATTTGAATATTTTTGACAGCCAAAATGTGATGATTTCATTAAAAATTTTGACAGTTACTACATGAAATGCCGGTTTTTTTTAACGTTTTTGATCTAAACGCGAATATGATAATTTTTTGACAGGTCTACCAAAATGTGATCATTTCATGATAATCTGTAACAGTGAATCGATAGTTTAACGGGTGTTTTAATAATTTTTGGATTTATCTTTTTAAAGAATTATCAATATTTTTGACAGGTCAGCTAAAATGTGATGATTTCATTAAAATTTTGACCACAAGAGATGCCAATTATCTGGGTATTTTGCAAGATTTTGATCAAAACGAAAATATTGTTTTTTTTGACAGGTCTACCAAAATGTGATCATTTCATGATAATCTGTAACAGTGAATCGATAGTTAAACGGCTGTTTTGATAGATTTTGAATAAAACGAAATTAGAATATTTTTGACAGGTCAGCTAAAATGTGATGATTTCATTAAAATTTTGACCAGTTCAAACATGAGATGCCAATTATTTTGGTTTTTTGCAAGATTTTGTTCAAAACGAAAATATTGTATTTTTTGACAGTTCTACCAAAATGTGATGAATTCGTGATAATTTTAAACAGTTTCAAGGTAAAATGGGAGATTAGAAAGATTTTGAATAAACCAAATTTGAATATTTTTGACAAGTCTGCCAAAATGACATGGTTTTATTGAAAATTGATAGTTCCAACATGAAATGTTATTGAACGATTTTGATCAAATCGCGAATATGATAATTTTTGACAGGTCTTCCAAAATGTGATGATTTCATTAAATTTTTTGAAAATTTTTGATCAAAACAAGAAAAAGAAATTTTATGACATTTAAAAGTAGAGTCCCATTATTAAATTTCAAACAATTTCCTGGTAAAATTTGAGTTTTGAAAGATTTTGAATAAACCAAATTTTAATATTTTTGACAGGTCAGCTAAAATGTGATGATTTCATTAAAAATTTTGAAATGCCGGTTTTTTGAACGATTTTGATCAAAACGCGAATATGATAATTTTTTGACAGGTCTACCAAACTGTGATCATTTCATGATAATCTGTAACAGTGAATCGATAGTTAAAAGGCTGTTTTGATAGATTTTGAATTAAACGAAATATGAATATTTTTGACAGGTCAGCTAAAATGTGATGATTTCATTAAAATTTTGACCATTTCAAACATGAGATGACAATTATTTTGGTATTTTGCAAGATTTTGATCAAAACAAAAATATTGTTTTTTTTGACAGTTCTACCAAAATGTGATGAATTCATGATAATTTTAAACAGTTTCAAGGTAAAATGGGAGTTTAGAAAGATTTTGAATACCCAAACCAAATTTGAATATTTTTGACAGGTTTGCCAAAATGTGACGAATACATGATAATTTTAAACAGTTTCATGTGGGGATTTTGAAAGATTTCAAATGAAACGAAATTTGAATATTTTTGACAGGTCAGCCAAAATGTGATGATTTCATTAACAATTTTGACAGTTAACAGTTGAAATGCCGGTTTTTTGAACGATTTTGATCAAAACGCGAATAAGATAATTTTTTGACAGGTCTACCAAAATGTGATCATTTCATGATAATCTTTACAGATACTGTTACCAGTGAATAACGAAGAACGAATAACAAACAGTTAAACGGGTGTTTTGATAGATTTTGAATAAAACGAAATATGAATATTTTTGACAGGTCAGCCAAAATGTGATGATTTCGTTGAAAATTTTGGCAGTTCTAACATGAAATGCCGTTTATTTAATGCCGTATATTTTCGACAGGTCTGCCAAAGTTTTCATTGAAATTTTTTTTTTTTTTGTTTGTTTTTTTTTTTTTTTTTGACAGTTCCAACATGAAATGCCGGTTTATTGAACGATGTTTATCAAATCGCGAATATGATAATTTTTGACAGGTCTTCCAAAATGTGATGATATCATTTAAATTTTTGATAGTTTAATGTCGATTGTTAGGCTTTTTTGAAAAATTTTGATTAAAACAAGAATTTGAAATTTTATGACATCCCTACCAAAATGATTGTATTCGTCCCATTTTGGTAGGGTCCCATTATCAAATTGACAGTTGAAATGCCGGATTTTTGAACGATTTTGATCACAACGCGAATACGTTAATTTTTTGACTGGTCTACCAAAATGTGATCATTTCATGATAATCTGTAACAGTGAAACGATAGTTAAACGGATGTTTTGATAGATTTTGAATAAAACGAAATATGAATATTTTTGACAGGTCTGCCAAAATGACATGGTTTTATTGAAAATTTGACAGTTCCAACATGAAATGCCGGTTTATTGAACGATTTTGATCAAATCGCGAATATGATAATTTTTGACAGGTCTTCCAAAATGTGATGATATCATTTAAATTTTTGACAGTTCAATGTTGATTTTTTGAAAAATTTTGATCAAAACAAGAAAATTAAATTTTATGACATCCCTACGATTGGGACGAATGGAACGAATACATGATAATTTTAAACAGTTTCATGTTAAATGGGAGTTTTTGAATGACACGAAATTTGAATATTTTTTACAGGTCAGCCAAAATGTGATGATTTCATTAAAAATTTTGACAGTTGCAACATGAAATGCCGGTTTTTTTGAACGATTTTGATCACAACGCGAAAACGTTAATTTTTTGACTGGTCTACCAAAATGTGATCATTTCATGATAATCTGTAACAGTGAAACGATAGTTAAACGGGTGTTTTGATAAATTTTGAATAAAATGAAATATGAATATTTTTGACAGGTCTGCCAAAATGACATGGTTTTATTGAAAATTTGACAGTTCCAACATGAAATGCCGGTTTATTGAACGATTTTGATCAAATCGCGAATATGATAATTTTTGACAGGTCTTCCAAAATGTGATGATATCATTTAAATTTTTGACAGTTCAATGTTGATTATTAGGCTTTTTTGAAAAATTTTGATCAAAACAAGAAATAGAAATTTGGGATTTTGATCAAAACGAAAATATTGTTTTTTTTGACAGGTCTTCCAAAATGTGATGATTTCATTAAAATTTTTGACAGTTCAATGTCGATCGTTTGGCTTTTTTGAAAAATTTTGATTAAAACAAGAATTTGAAATTTTATGAATTCCCATGTCCCATTATCAAATTTCAAACAATTTCCTGGTAAAATGGGAGTTTTGAAAGATTTTGAATATTTTTGACAGGTCTGCCAAAATGACATGGTTTTATTGAAAATTTGACAGTTCTAACATGAAATGTTATTGAATCGCGAATATGATAATTTTTGACAGGTCTTCCAAAATGTGATGATATCATTAACATTTTTGACAGTTCAATGTTGATTAGCTTTGGCTTTGGCTTTTTTGAAAAATTTTGATCAAAACAAGAAATTGAAATTTTATGACATCCCTACGATTGGGACGAATGGGACGAATACATGATAATTTTAAACAGTTTCATGGGAGTTTTGAAAGATTTTAAATGACACGAAATTTGAATATTTTTGACAGGTCATCCAAAATGTGATGATTTCATTAAAAATTTTGACAGTTACAACATGAAATGCCGGTTTTTTAAACGATTTTGATCAAAACGCGAATATGATAATTTTTTGACAGGTCTTCCAAAATGTGATCATTTCATGATAATCTGTAACAGTGAATCGATAGTTTAACAAGTGTTTTGATAATTTTTGGATAAAACGAAATATCAATATTTTTGACAGGTCAGCTAAAATGTGATGGGATCATTAAAATTTTGAACAGTTCATACATGAGATGCCAATTATCTGGGTATTTTGCAAGATTTTGATCAAAACGAAAATATTGTTTTTTTTGACAGGTCTACCAAAATGTGATCATTTCATGATAATCTGTAACAGTGAATCGATAGTTAAACGGGTGTTTTGATAAATTTTGAATAAAACGAAATATGAATATTTTTGACAGATCTGCCAAAATGACATGGTTCTATTGAAAATTTGACAATTCCAACATGAAATGCCGGTTTATTGAACGATTTTGATCAAATCGCGAATATGATAATTTTTGACAGGTCTTCCAAATTGTGATGATATCATTTAAATTTTTGACAGTTCAATGTTGATTATTAGGCTTTTTTGAAAAATTTTGATCTAAACAAGAAAATTAAATTTTATGACGTCCCTACGATTGGGACGAATGGGACGAATACATGATAATTTTAAACAGTTTCATGTTAAATGGGAGTTTTTGAATGACACGAAATTTGAATATTTATTACAGGTCAGCCAAAATGTGATGATTTCATTAAAAATTTTGACAGTTACAACATGAAATGCCGGTTTTTTTTAACGATTTTGATCACAACGCGAAAATGTTAATTTTTTGACTGGTCTACCAAAATGTGATCATTTCATGATAATCTGTAACAGTGAAACGATAGTTAAACGGGTGTTTTGATAGATTTTGAATAAAACGAAATATGAATATTTTTGACAGGTCAGCTAAAATGTGATGATTTTATTGAAAATTTGACCAGTAAACATGAGATGCCAATTATTTGGGTATTTTGCAAGATTTTGATCAAAACGAAAATATTGTTTTTTTTGACAGGTCTTCCAAAATGTGATGATTTCATTAAAATTTTTGACAGTTCAATGTCGATCGTTTGGCTTTTTTGAAAAATTTTGATTAAAACAAGAATTTGAAATTTTATGAATTCCCATGTCCCATTATCAAATTTCAAACAATTTCCTGGTAAAATGGGAGTTTTGAAAGATTTTGAATATTTTTGACAGGTCTGCCAAAATGACATGGTTTTATTGAAAATTTGACAGTTCTAACATGAAATGTTATTGAATCGCGAATATGATAATTTTTGACAGGTCTTCCAAAATGTGATGATATCATTAACATTTTTGACAGTTCAATGTTGATTGGCTTTGGCTTTGGCTTTTTTGAAAAATTTTGATCAAAACAAGAAATTGAAATTTTATGACATCCCTACGATTGGGACGAATGGGACGAATACATGATAATTTTAAACAGTTTCATGGGAGTTTTGAAAGATTTTAAATGACACGAAATTTGAATATTTTTGACAGGTCATCCAAAATGTGATGATTTCATTAAAAATTTTGACAGTTACAACATGAAATGCCGGTTTTTTAAACGATTTTGATCAAAACGCGAATATGAAAATTTTTTGACAGGTCTTCCAAAATGTGATCATTTCATGATAATCTGTAACAGTGAATCGATAGTTTAACAAGTGTTTTGATAATTTTTGGATAAAACGAAATATCAATATTTTTGACAGGTCAGCTAAAATGTGATGGGATCATTAAAATTTTGAACAGTTCATACATGAGATGCCAATTATCTGGGTATTTTGCAAGATTTTGATCAAAACGAAAATATTGTTTTTTTTGACAGGTCTACCAAAATGTGATCATTTCATGATAATCTGTAACAGTGAATCGATAGTTAAACGGGTGTTTTTGAATAAAACGAAATATGAATATTTTTGACAGGTAAGCCAAAATGTGATGCTTTCGTTGAAATTTTGACAGTTCTAACATGAAATGCCGTTTATTTAATGCCGAATATTTTTGACAGATCTGCCAAAATGACATGGTTTTATTGAAAATTTGACAGTTCCAACATGAAATGCCGGTTTCTTGAACGATTTTGAATAAACCAAATTTGAATATTTTTGACAGTCAGCCAAAATGTGATGATTTCATTAACAATTTTGACAGTTGACAGTTGAAATGCCGGTTTTTTTAACGATTTTGATCAAAACGCGAATAAGATAATTTTTTGACAGGTCTACCAAAATGTGATCATTTCATGATAATCTGTAACAGTGAATCGATAGTTAAACGGGTGTTTTGATAGATTTTGAATAAAACGAAATATAATATTTTTGACAGGTCAGCCAAAATGTGATGATTTCGTTGAAAATTTTGACAGTTCTAACATGAAATGCCGTTTATTTAATGCCGTATATTTTTGACAGGTCTGCCAAAATGACATGGTTTTATTGAAATTTTGACAGTTCCAACATGAAATGCCGGTTTATTGAACGATTTTGATCAAATCGCGAATATGATTAGTTTTGACAGGTCTTCCAAAATGTGATGATATCATTTAAATTTTTGACAGTTCAATGTCGATTGTTAGGCTTTTTTGAAAAATTTTGATTAAAACAAGAATTTGAAATTTTATGACATCCCTACATCCAAATGGGACGAATACATGATTGTATTCGTCCCATTTTGGTAGGGTCCCATTATCAAATTTCAAACAGTTTCCTGGTAAAATGGGAGTTTTGAAAGATTTTGAATAAACCAAATTGAATATTTTTGACAGGTCTGCCAAAATGACATGGTTTTATTGAAAATTTGACAGTTCCAACATGAAATGCCGGTTTATTGAACGATTTTGATCAAATCGCGAATATGATAATTTTTGACAGTTCTTCCAAAATGTGATGATATCATTTAAATTTTTGACAGTTCAATGTTGATTGTTAGGCTTTTTTGAAAATTTTTGATTAAAACAAGAATTTGAAATTTTAAGGAGTTTTGAAAGATTTTGAATAAACCAAATTGAATATTTTTGACAGGTCTGCCAAAATGACATGGTTTTATTGAAAATTTGACAGTTCCAACATGAAATGCCGGTTTATTGAACGATTTTGATCAAATCGCGAATATGATAATTTTTGACAGGTCTTCCAAAGTGTGATGATATCATTTAAATTTTTGACAGTTCAATGTCGATTGTTAGGCTTTTTTGAAAAATTTTGATTAAAACAAGAATTTGAAATTTTATGACATCCCTACATCCAAATGGGACGAATACATGATTGTATTCGTCCCATTTTGGTAGAGTCCCATTATCAAATTTCAAACAATTTCCTGGTAAAATGGGAGTTTTGAAAGATTTTGAATAAACCAAATTGAATATTTTTGACAGGTCTGCCAAAATGACATGGTTTTATTGAAAATTTGAGAGTTCCAACATGAAATGCCGGTTTATTGAACGATTTTGATCAAATCGCGAATATGATAATTTTTGACAGGTCTTCCAAAATGTGATGATATCATTTAAATTTTTGACAGTTCAATGTTGATTATTAGGCTTTTTTGAATAATTTTGATCAAAACAAGAAATTGAAATTTTATGACATCCCTACGATTGGGACGAATGGGACGAATACATGATAATTTTAAACAGTTTCATGTTAAATGGGAGTTTTGAAAGATTTTGAATGACACGAAATTTGAATATTTTTTACAGGTCAGCCAAAATGTGATGATTTCATTAAAAATTTTGACAGTTACAACATGAAATGCCGGTTTATTTGAACGATTTTGATCACAACGCGAATACGTTAATTTTTTGACTGGTCTACCAAAATGTGATCATTTCATGATAATCTGTAACAGTGAAACGATAGTTAAACGGGTGTTTTGATAGATTTTGAATAAAACGAAATATGAATATTTTTGACAGGTCAGCTAAAATGTGATGATTTTATTGAAAATTTGACCAGTAAACATGAGATGCCAATTATTTGGGTATTTTGCAAGATTTTGATCAAAACGAAAATATTGTTTTTTTTGACAGGTCTACCAATATGTGTTGATTTCATGATAATTTTAAACAGTTTCATGGTAAAATGGTACTTTTGAAAGATTTTGAATAAAACGAAATTTGAATATTTTTGACAGGTCAAGCAAAATGTGATGATTTTATTGAAAATTTTGTGAATATTTTTGACACCTCAATCATTCAATCACGTTAAATCAGATCACGTCAGATCACAACGCTGATATTAATATTTTTGACAGGTCTTCCATGAAATGAAATGATGATTTTATGAATTATTTGACATCTCAATCATTCAATCACGTTAAATGGGTATTTTGTTAGATTTTGATCACAGCGTTCATATTTATATTTTTGACAGATAATCCATGAAGTGATGATTTTATGAATATTTTTGACATTTCAATCATTCAATCACGTTAAATGGGTATTTTAATAGACTTTGAGCACAACGTTGATATTTATATTATTGACAGGTCTTCCATGAAGTGATGATTTCATGAATATTTTTGACATCTCAATCAATCACATTTAATGCGAATTTTGATAGATATTGATCACAGCGTTCATATTTATATTTTTGACAGGTCTACCATCAAGTGATGATTTTATTAATCTTTTTGACATCTCAATCGCTCAATGGGTATTTTGATAGATTTTGATCACAGCGTTCATATTTATATTTTTGGCAGATGTGTGATGATTTTATTAATCTTTTTGACATCTCAATCATTCAATCACGTTAAATGGGTATTTTGATAGATTTTGATCACAGCGTTCATATTTATATTTTTGGCAGGTCTTCCATGAAGTGATGATTTCATGAATATTTTTGACATCTCAATCAATCACATTTAATGTGAATTTTGATAGATTTTGATCACAGTTCATATTTATATTTTTGACAGGTCTACCGTCAAGTGATGATTTTATGAATCTTTTTGACATCTCAATCATTCAATCACGTTAAATGGGTATTTTGATAGATTTTGATCACAGCGTTCATATTTATATTTTTGGCAGTTCTTCCATGAAGTGATGATTTTATGAATATTTTTGACATTTTAATCATTCAATCACGTTAAATGGGTATTTTAATAGATTTTGAGCACAACATTGATATTTTAATTTTTGACAGGTCTTCCATGAAGTGATGATTTCATAAATATTTTTGACATCTCAATCAATCACATTTAATGCGAATTTTGATAGATTTTGATCACAGCGTTCATATTTATATTTTTGGCAGGTCTACCATCAAGTGATGATTTTATGATATTTTTTTGACAATTCATGCATGATCAGACGATATTGACAGATTTTTATCACAACGTTGACATTCATATTTTTGACAGGTCTTCCATGAAGAGATGATTTTATGAATATGTTCAAACTATCAATAGTTTAATCATATTTTGCCGATTTTATGGGTTCTTTGATAGATTTTGATCATAACGTATTTTTTTGGTTATCATTGTAATTTGACATCTCTGACATGAAATGATGAATAAATGGGTATGTTGGTAGATTTTGATCAAAACTCAAAAAATAACATTTTGATAGGACTTCCATGAAGTGATGATTTTATGAATATATTTGAAATTTCAATCATTCAGTCACGATTATTGTTGGTATTTTGATAGATTTTGATCAAAACGCTTCTAAGAGTGCATTTGCTGTCAAACACCTGTGTGTTCCGTGAAGTAATGATTTTATGAATTTGGTTTGACAGTTAAATCATGATATGAGGATTGTATGGGTATTTGATAAATTTTGATCATAACGCGCATTTTTGTTAACCATTGTAATTTTGACAGGTCTGCCACGAAAAAATAATTTTAACATTAGACTATTCAATTATGAGATGTAATCTGACGATTACATGTTTTTTTTTAGATTTTGTTCATATCTAATTTTTATGTTAATCTTTACAATTTTGACAGGTTTCCTGTGGACAGGACAATGATGATTCCACGGGTACCTTGGTAGATTTTGATCAAATTTCATACAGGAATATTTTTGACAGGTCTTCCATGAAGTGACGATTTTATGATATTTTTTTGACAATTCAAGCATGAACGATTTTGAAAAATGTTGATCACAACGTTGATATTTATATTTTTGACAGTTATTCCATGAAGTGATGATTTTATGAATATTTTTGACATATCAATCATTCAGTAACGATTATGTGGGTATATTGATCAAAACGTTGATGCGAGATTTTGACAGTTCATGCTCATGCATCCGACGATTTTGGTAGATTTTAATCACAACGTTAATATTTTATTTTTGACAGGTCTTCCATGGAATTTTGTGAATATCATTCGTCATTTCAATTATTTTATCACAATAACATGGCAAAGAACTTATTTGGTTCATAGATATACTTATATGAATACTTATGACGTTAAGACGAGTCTTCCATGAAGAGATGATTTTATGAATATGTTCAAACTTTTGTTGTTATTGTTATTGTTATATTATAAATGAATGTTCAATCACAATTTGCCGATTTTATGGGTTCTTTGATAGATTTTGATCATAACGCGTTTTTTTGGTAATCATCAGTAATTTTGACATCCCTGACATGAAATGGTGATTATATGGGTATCTTGGTAGATTTTGATCAAAACTTAAAAAAGAACATTTTAACAGGACTTCCATGAAGTGATGATTTTATGAATATATTTGAGATTTCGATCATTCAGTCACGATTATGTGGGTATTATGATAGATTTTGATCAAAACGCTTCCTAAGAGTGCATTTGACAGGTCTTCCGTGAACTGATGAATTTTTGAAATTGGTTTGACAGTTCAATCATGATTTGAGGATTGTATGAGTATTTGATAAATTTTGATCATAACGGGCATTTTTGCTGACCATTGTAATTTTGACAGGTCTGCCACGAAAAAATAATTTTAACATTGGACTATTCAATTATTATTCTCGATGTGTTTTTCGTTTAAATTAAACGAACAACCTTATTAAAGTTTTATTGATATGAAAGTATTATATAAGAAGGAAAATTTTCAAAGAAAATTTCACGAGAAAGTATTTCATTGATAATATTTGCACGTTTTTTAAGAAATAATCATAGGTGTATTTTTACAAATTAAATGTGAAATTGTGCTATCGTGTATTCCACCAATAATTTATTTATAATGTGACCTGAATATACAAAAATAAACAACTTTTTATTGATAAATCTTTTTTTTTAGTAATGGTAAAAAACGGCACATTGTGAAAGTTCGTGTTAAATTTGTAAAAATAAATCGCTTACTTTTAGTACTTCGGCAGTGACTTTATAAATCATAAAGTTACGTTAGCCTGATGATGAGAGCGGAAGCCTTTGAAAGCCGGTACGCGTTTAATTGTTTTTTTTTTTTTTAAAGAAAGATATAGGTATCCGGGGTTTGTTATAAACCCAAATACAAACTTATACACCGTTTTATTTTAATTAACTTAATTTTTTACCTTCTTTAATTTCTCTCCACCAACAAAAGAGAACAATTATTAATAAAAATAATAATAATAATAATAAAGCTTTATTGACAGAACATAATACAAATTTTGTACAAGAAACACATAATAAATAGAAAACAGTGCTCTGTCAAATGGCGGACTTGTTGCAGAGCAACATCTTCCAGTCAACCATTATTATATTAACTCTAAAATTATTCGAAAAGGAAACGCTTTCTCACTTGTGAGAATTCCGAAATATTCCGAGGGTATCTAAGGTGTTTTACTCAAATATATGTTATTCTAAAAAAATATTTAAATATTGTGTGAAAAATGTTTCAGGTGTCTGCAGTACGGTCATACAAAATTTCATATTTATTCGAACTGACTACATTCTACTTGATATCTACTAGGAAAAACAATCTATTATTTGTTAAATATATTTAGTTATAGATCAACTTTTTCACTATAAATTAACTTATCAAAAAGTAATAATTTATGCACCATGTTCATTCCTAAAATCAAACGTGTGGGTATCACGTCGAGATGAAAATTTGTGTAATATTGCTTCGTTGCGGGATATCGCACTGTACTTAAGCCCTAATAATCATGTGTGCACAAAATATTTAGATGTTATATCGCAACGCAAATCCCTGCTTTACCAATGGATACCTAGTGAATAATAATAGAATAGTTGTTGCTCTTGACTCCTCAGGGGTTTCGGCGTATCCCACGGTTAGCGGTCTCACGGAACCCCTTTGTTTTCCATCGAGTGGCTAGGGTAATAATATTATTATAACTTACTTATAAGAGATTGAGTATACAAACAACAAGTGGCCAGTGTATTATTATTATGCACTATTAATATATTACCTATTGCGGTTGATGATATTATCAACTTCGTATTTGTTTGTAGTACGGTAATCCTTTCATCAAACTGTAAGTGAAGTAAAAAGTGTCTAGAATGTAATTTAATTTAAAAATATTAATTATACTGTCTAGTTATCTTATCTTTGGTTTTTATTTTTGTTGATTTATATCTTTCAGTAAAATATATTTTCTTAATTGACAAGTAATATTTCAAACATAAAAATATATTTTTAAATATAAGATTTAAAAATAAATCTTTAAAAATATCGCAGGTATTCATAAAACATTACTTTAGTGTGTAAAACCCCACATTATCATTTGCCATTTAAAGATGAGGGATGCCACCCCTTCTAAATGTCTTATTCTTTATTAAATATGTTTGATAATCATATATAATAATATGATAATATATAATTATAATACATATGATAATAATAATAAATAAAAAATAAATCTGCATGTTTATTTACTTAATAGTTAGCCCGTTGGCTACCCCGTTTGTGGGATATGTCGTGATGGTATAATATTTCAAACTGACATCAACTCTCCCCATACTCTAACAAAGTAGCACGTTGTACTTATTGATATTATCCAAGTTTTCTTTTGTCCACTGGCCAAACCTCTTCTAGATCCATTCAGTCAACCACTTACCATACACATTTTTTCCTTTAAGGCAAAGAGAACACTTGAAGTTGCGTTTAGTATAATACAAGTACTCCTTTCTCACAATATAAAGATTAAATACATGCTGATTTGTTTTGATATGGTTTAATTTCATTCTTGAAACCTACCCCAAATACTCATACTTTACTTATCGTGCAGGGCTGTAGGGTATTTTCATAAGTCGATAGACATTATTTATTTTTACGGTTTTGTAACCGGATGGCGACTTTTATTTCAGTTTTTTAAGCTTATTTGGCGTCCTTTTAGTAGAACAGCTCTTTCCAGATAGCATATTTTTCCTCACTATAACTTTCAAAATCTCAGTATTAAAATTGCATTTGGTTGAAATTTGTCTAATGTGTATATTATTATTTTCTATCTTGCTGTTGGTGCGGATCAAAATTCATGAATTTAGTTTATGTGATACTATGTGCCAATTTACATTTACACCTAATAATAATCTGTTCAGCTCAGTTGGAGAATCATGTTTGCAAAATCCAACATCATTGTCCAAAATGGAATCTGAAGGAGAGAAAATGGCATCAATAGTTTCAGTAAATGCTTTGTGTACGAGTACACGCAGTCGTAATTCTCCAAGTGAAATCATCAGATTATTTTCTTTTTCCGCAGGTTGTTCTCAAACTCAATGAAAAAAAAATAGTATTCACAATGAATATTATACATAATTCACTCGATGTCGGGTGCCTTGCCGAAAAGAAAAAGAAAAAAAAAATGAATATTATAAAAATTTAAAATATTGTGTATACTAAAGGTTTAAAGTGTATGTCAGATCCTTATATGAAACTGTCCCTAGTAATAATTTTCTCATAGCCACTCATTATTAGTAATGTAAGGGTTTGTATTGTAATATATATAATATATGTAGGTAATATTACAAATTATTAAATCGATCACTTAAGTGTAGACTTTGTTAGGGAGGTGTTGAATAAGTCAATAAGATTATATTTAGCAAAAGGTATTTATATGAAATAATAATCCCTTGTACAAATTTTGGAATCTATAGCCATTTCGATTAATACAGCATTTTTTCACTCAAGCGTTTAATATAGTTTTTTTTTATTTCTCTCTGACATTACTTTGCTTTCAGACTTACTTAGTTTTGAGATGTACGTATTTATTAATTTTTGAAAAGTTTTTGGTTGAAAAGTACCTATAATGCATTACGGTCAAAAATCAAACCTATAATTAAGGAGACATACTTACAAACTAACCTATTCAAGATAGATAAATCAAAGAAACTATGACAATAACACGACACAGTGCAGTGCATGTAATGAATAATTACAAAGAAACTATGACAGTAACACGACACAGTGCAGTGCATGTAATGAATAATTACAAAGAAACTATGACAATAACACGACTCAGTGTAGTGCATGTAATGAATAGTTACAAATAAACTATGACAATAACACGACACGTCACCTACACACCAAAGTTTATTGGCATTACTTTGGTGTGTAGGGTTATAATATGGTTATAATAAATCTTGAGTCATTTGAATCATTGAGCGAGAATGAGCCCCCAAGACAGCCCTCCTGTTCAGGATTTTTTCAGGACAGGGCCCTGGATTCATCTTTTATCCCATAGGGGAATTAGATTTTCTTCCTTCTGCAGTTTTGAATGGGTTATTGACGTAATTAACACTATTTTTAGGAATTGGATTTGTGGACTTTGTGTAAGTATATTTTTATGTGTTTTTACATTTTACATCACTTTTCTGTTTTATAATTGGGATATTGATCTATTTGCTCATTGTTATATTATTTTATTGTTACAACTCTATGACCTATAATGAAGAATAAATAAAAAAGAAATACCGAAATGTTGTCAATGTTCAGAGAAAATATTATTTCAAAAATGTCCATAGCATACTCGTATATTAGTTGACAAAAAGAGAGAACAATGCCTGATAGTTATTATATGACTCACTAGAATTTTATATTTTCATTTTTGCTTAAGTAATGGACCCACATACAAAAATTGGAAATACCTCCCTAGTAGTAGCCACCTTAAATATTTTTTTCTTTTTCTTTTATACAATGTCTATGGTACCTACAAGTTTATTTTATTTTGTACCTATTGTTCAAAAGGGTGAAAACAGAAGTGGTTTTCTTGACGTGGAATCAAAATGGTCGGTCATATCAATATCAAAAGATTTATAGGGATGAATGACTGAATTCTCAAGTACACTCTTGGCTTTAGAAATAATAATTATATCACAATAATTTACAAACAAGATCGCTATGAGTTCTTTGGTTTGATGTAGGTTTGTATATGCATTATTTTTTGATATAGGTACATACTTATTCTTGATTCACACGAAGGTAATTAGGTATTACCCTTTTCTCTATTCCAAATTAATCGACGTGAATATTTTCATACTATTCTTGTTCTTCTTTATTTGTGTATTTTTTATTATTTTATTTCAATTAACTGGATGAAGAGACAAATGCCTGAAATATAAAACAATAAATTAAACCATCCGAAAAAAGACAATGGTCGTTGACATTGCTGATAAAGTCTCCAAGCTGAAATGGCAGTGGGCTGGTCATATGGCTAGGTGAGAGGATGACAGGTGGACTTCCAGAATTTTTGCATGGAGACCGTGAGAGGATAAAAAAGTGTGGTAATACTTCAAAAAAGAGGGGTTGACGATATGGTGCAGATGGTGTTGCTCGAGAAATTGGGATTAACACTTTGCATAGGTACTGAATCGTCGATAATGTGTAGATATGTGTGAGTTTTAATATCGTCCATTATGTAAATACAAAATTTGTGTAAGAATATAAAATTGTATGTATTCTGCTAGCATAGAAAAAGCATCATACAGGCTGTATGCCCAAACATTGAATATATACAGAGGCAGTAACAATAATATTATTCACAATTCAATATTCGATACGAAGAATTGAAGAATAGCAGACGATTGTTAGTTCAGCGGGAAGGGTGGCGAAATAGAAAGAATAAGGATATATTTTTATTAGACACCTATACGAACTGATGTTTGTTCATAAACCTAGTTTTTTTGTCCGGCACTGAATCATAGCATTATCATAATCAGGGAGTTATCCCTGTTAGCTGTTAAGCTAGAGAAATGACAGTAATACGAATACTTTTCATGGTATATACAATATTATCACTTGCTATCAATGACATTCTATGTAGTTAATAATGTCAACCGACGGTAGGTACTTCGTAAAAGTTCCTTGAAAGAGTATTGTCATATCAGGGAAACCTGACGCCGTTTGACTGCAAAACCGTAACTCAAGATCTTGAGCAATGAAATAGATGGAATTAATATTCCATGGTCTTAATTTTCTTAATAGTCTTTAGTAATAACTGACTTAATAGTCAAGTGATTAATTTTGTTTTGCCTGTTTGGATTTTTGCCTTCCAATTAAATGTCTCATATTTCAAATTCCGCTTCCAAAGCTATGTATTCGAGGTTATAACTATTTATACCTAACTGTTATACCTAAAATTTAAGATTCATCAATAGTATCATGACGTTTCGTATAAGTAGCAGAAATTATGACAGATCTGAATAACAGGAAATATATTGCTTTAGATTTTAAGAAGTTATGCAACTTCCTATTAGTAAATACATTTTTTTACGTGAAAGTTTAAAGAATAAATATTTATAATATTTCAATACCAGTTTGATTGACTGTACGCAGAACATCGGCACCTTTATGGAAGGCGGCGACATTGTGTCAGAAAAATGTATTGTGAAAACCAAAAAACTTATTTTGTGTTGACAGGGGACCGGGTGCGAGTACATACATGGTGGAAATGTGGGTGGCTAGAAAAGTAGAAAGAGTGTGAAACCTACCTACATTTGACGATACTTCCAATTCAAAATCTAATATTATTTTTGTATCAATTTGGTATTGTTACAAATATTTATACTATAATAATATAATAATTAAGTAGGTATATAACAAGATAATTGATTTCCTAGTAATCTAATATATTTTATAATAAAAGTTTTCGAGTTTCCTGTAAAAGGCAGGTGTTCGAAAAATATAAGACATTTTACATCTTAAATTTAGCGATGAGGCTTGCCACCCATCCTGAATGTCTTGATTTTATATTGGCACGAAGAGGACAGTTTGCATGTTTCTATCATGCAGCTGATCTGCTGGCTACCCCACTTGTGGGATATGCCGTGATGGTATAGTAGTAGTAGTAGTAGTAATTATTATTTGGGGTTATAAAAATATTTCCTTAAGGCTCTACGGGACCCCCGCTCCGCAAATTTCGCTGTCTTTCAGCTACTGCATTACACATAACTTTCATTCAATATTCATGAAAAAAATATATAATATAGATCAATCTTTTATTTCGAGGTCTAGTTATAAATTTACATTTTTTAAAAGTGTTACCAGTTTTTCAGAAAAAAATTCAGGCTTGTAAGGATCAAATCTCAAGTTCTCTTTATCGCATGATTTTTATTTTTGGTTTGATTAATGACATGCATTACCAACACGGTTTATCAAACAAGCCGAGTAGACTTACTGCAAACATATTAGTAAACATACAAGTCGTCCAATCCGCGACAATAAAATTTAAAACATTCAGGATAAGTGATGTATAGGGGTTAAATATATTATATCTTATCATTGAAAATGTTAAATATCTTATATCTTATCATTGAAAATGTTAAATATCTTATATCTTATCATTGAAAATGTTAAATATCTTTTATTGCGAAAGATTTTATCCGTAGTGGGGACTTCACAGCGTAAATATAAATCACCAACATGTTGAAAAAAAATAACTCTTTTATTTCTTGTAGTTTTTTTGATTGGGTTAATAACAAAAGTGTAAGAGCATTATTATGTAGATTCAACAGCGAACAGACAGTTCTAGAGGAATCAGTGAGACAAGACCTAAAATATGTGCGTACAGAATTATCACCTGTCAAAAAAATGCGTTGGGCTGATCGTTTCAATAAAAAGTGGACAACGAATTGTAAAATTGAGTATTTGTACCTACCTACTACCCACATTTGTACTACCTACATTTTCCCTGAATTTGTTGTAAAATAACAAGTGAAATTCCCACAGAAAATAACGTGTAATTTAGTAGACAAATCATTGTACCTAATAAGTGTGGTAAATAATACAAACGATCTCGATTCTTTATTGTAGCCGACATACGGCTTGCATAAATTGCATTGCAATATGTTTCTCTATGTAAGTAGGTACTATGCATAAGTATTATCATTGTATGGACGTAATATAACCTCTTACCAAGTGGGCGTGCTTACTTTTGTCACCAACAGATGGCAATTTCTCGCCACACATACGTTAATAATGCGTAATTAGGTGAACAAATTATTATGGTTTTGTTCAAGGGTGGATCGAATAAATTTCAAATGAGGTAGGGGCCGGTGGCGAATACACATGCCAATTTATTTTGTATTTAATATTTTATGAGCAAGAAATAAAGCAGGTACTACTACTGCTACATCATCATGGCATGGCATCCCACAAGTGGGGTAGTCAGAGAGTTAATTGAAAGAAATAAATGTGCGATTTTTCATCTCTTTTCCAATAAAAAATAAGGCATTCTGGATAGGTGGCATGCCTGCCTCATCCCTGAATTTAAGATGTTAATTGTCATAAGACATATATAAATATGAAGTTTTACGAGCACCTGCCTTTTACGAGAATAATTTTACTATTGAGGCTTAGTCAGAAAAAAATATAGGTATGTACATAGTTAAAAATCGTACGCGGGTGCAGAGCACATAACTATCATGTAACTTGGCACGGCCCCGTAGACAATGCATGTGGTTTGACAAAATAATTGTTATTATTCTGGAGGGTATTGTTGTTACATTGCATTCTGATTGTTTGGTTACAACAAAAATAATATGTTACAAGTTATTAGTAACGTAAGACGCTATTCAGACGGCGAAATTATGTATCGCGGATATTATTCCAACAGATTAGTGTCAGAAAGTACAGATCGCCAATTCTTTCTATACTCGCTATAGTTAGTCCGCTTTTTATGTTATCTATAATACTCATAATGTTATTATGAATCAGGTGAGTCGGGATTATCGTCTCTCTGACGTTCCTTACATAAAGTACAGTATCGTTTGTAATGTCCACCTGACGTCCAACATATCCCGTACTATACCTACTTTTACGCCATGTCACAAATTGGGTGGGCAGAGAGAATGGAACTTTATTTAGATTTATTCTTACATATCTTTTTCGATTCTTCTAAATTCATACAATTTCTCATACACGCTCGTCGATTTCTCTTACTCAACAAACGACCGTCTTTGAGAATTTGATTCACGTGTTCAAGTTATGTGGTTTTCGAACGCCCGCGCTTCCTCACACCTCTTCATTCAGACAAATATCCTTTTTGCCACCGTTTCCTCATTGATTTATTCCACATGTCCAAACCATCGTAACTTATTTACGCGCATTCTATCCACAACACAATATTCTCCTGAAATTCCAAAAATGCATGTATTATAATGATTGTATCAAAAACAAATATCGTTTGATATTACATCACGTGACATTATTGGTACATTTGTACCAATTAATTTAAGTCCTCTTTTTATCTATCTTTACCATCATAGCATACTTATCACTATTAAGGCAGCCGGCCAACTAATTGTATATAAATACTCAGATTATCCCCTCCTTGACAATACTCAATTGATACATTCAAGATGTTGAATGGGTGACACACCTCTAAGCCAAATTGAAATTATCCCGCGTCACATTCGAGATGTTTTCAGAATAGAAACCTTTCGTTTATAAAGCATTCGAAATCTTACAAAAAAAAATGGGAATCTTGTATGGATTAAAATCACAATCATGTTGACTAAAATATCCTCGGATTTTTTTTTACGATTTTCATCCCACCGTCTGAATAGCTACTAATATGGGTGGAGAATATACCTAGCACTTAAATGTCACATAAATACACATAATAGTTATATGTGTATTATATTTATTTTGGATAACAATATCATACAACAAAAATTCATACGAGTAATGTGTAAACGAGTGTTAAAGTTTACACCTACTCACGCGCAAACGTTTGGTTGTGGTGTGCAATTATTTTTGTTACAAATTGTGATGTCGGTACGTACGTATACAACGTATTTAAATGGAATATAGACATATAAATATGAATTGGCCATAATAATTAATATGTCTTTTATTTGTTTCATTGCAAGTTTGTTTTGTTTGTGTTTGTTTGTTTCATTTGTTTGTTGAAATGTTTCATTTCATTTCAAAAAGACTTAAAAACTCAAAAACAATGTTTGAGATTCTCCTTCAAAAATCTTATTGGAAACTAGCTAGTCTTCATCATTTAGTGCAAATTGAGTTAATAATTCTTTTACGATGCTCAAACGATTAAAATATTTTTAATATTATTTTCACAAATACAAATAGACTCTAAAATATTGATTAAATAGCGGATTAAAAATGTATTTGTCATAAAAGTGAAAACTCGATAATATCGATCAAATTAATACAAAAATATCTAATTACCCCAATAATATTCGTATTGTCTTAAATTTTTACCGATCTGTCAGCAATTTAAAGAAAAAAGAACCTGCGAAAACCATCTATAACATTACGGCACATCCCACGAATGGGGGATCCAGCAGAGTAAATAGATGTAATGAGTATGCAAGTTTTCCTCTCCGTGTCTATGAAAATATTACATTCATGATGGAAAATCTGCCAAAATGAAAAAATAAACTGCAATGAACATAGTTTTGTGTATTCAAATCTGAAATACTTAGTAATCATAATTTCATAAACCTATATTAATTTAAATCTTCAAATATTTTCAGAGCTTGATTTACATATTAATAATACACACGTTTTCATTGGTGTTATCTCTGTATTTTCAGCGGTGATAATATACTTAGATTTCATAACTTAATTAATTAGTTACATTAGAACTAGTAGATGTGATGCTTGTAATAATTATTAATTATCAAGGGGTGTTGTTTTCCACCCCTCTTTTAATGATAATTAAGTATGTTTTAAAGTATTTCCATACCAACAGCTTTGCACATACGTCATTGCCTTCACACTGACAATCCTGAACTATTATTATTGTGGCACACCCTTACCTAACAGAATTTCCTCCCCCTTACACCACTCAAGCCTATTTTCTTTCGTGTTGGCACTCTATTTTAATTTAAATACTACCTTCATGTAAAGCTAGTAACAACCCTGGGGATATCCTTCGTGAGCCTGATACCGTATCAAATCGGTTCGTTAAAAAAATATAACTACCTACATGATTATGGAATTATGTAACAAACTATCTTGTGGGTTTGGTTTTTAATAATATCAGATATAGATTTTCACATTCTTATTTGTTGAAATCTATTATAATACTACAAACAATTATAATGCAAACCAAAACTAGAAACCCAAGCGGAAGAAGAAAAGTGGAAAGAACCAGACTGAGGTGGAAGGACAAAGTTTAAAAGGATACAGTGCAGCTTCTTCGGGTGGCAAATTGAATGTCAGCCGCTGAGGACAGGGGGGGACAGGAGACAAAAGTTGCAGGAGGCCATGGATTGATATGGGCTGTAGCGCCATCGGAGAGAGAGATATTTATAATACTTTTAGTTAAACAAAAGCAAATAAGATCCACCAGTTTTCTCTCATTCACGACGTCTATGACACAATCCTATTAGATTCCAATGTGTTTCAAAACTTCTCGTTTTATAAGCAACTTATTTCAGTTGATTTGTAGAAATTACAAATCGTACGTTTGACTTTAATTGTAAAGTTACAGATGTTTAACTTTTTGTAGGATTCATAAATAAACAATCAAATTAGGGTTGTCAATATCTTCTGCATACAGGTTGGCAATATTTTGAAATGTAATGTGCCAGAAATCATCGTTATTGTTAAAAATGAACTAATGACCGAAAAAATAGTATCGTTCATAATATAAACATGTTTTATTAATCTTTAAAGATTTTTATTTGAATGGTATTATCTATATTATTCAAAACACAGAAAAAAAATATTCTGAAAATTTTAGTCGCTTTGATAAAAATAACACCCAATTCTTTTGAATTTTCATATATCAACAGTTTCATCTACGCGAAGAAAACATAGCAAATATTTTTAAAAAAATCAGTATAATATGTTTCTGTTTTATACCTATTTCAAAAATAAGAAAGAGAAAATGGATGAATTGAAAATCATTACTTCATAGGAGAACCAAAAAAATCCGCCCGGCGCGGCGGTTCATCATATAATGCAATCTAAGCTTTGTTTTACATTAGAATATGGTGTATTTACATTGGATGATTTATTCGGCGTCGTTTAATGGAGCATCCATCTCAAGGGCACGATGTCTATTATTAAAAATCGACACATTAGAAAAAAATACTATACTATGATTTCACGGTTCACGCCGTGTACTTACTAAAAGTGGAATAGATATGCGGAGAGAACAGAACTTCAATAAGTAAAGATAATTATATCAAAATCTATTATGACATAGATATTTGTTTCACTTCCTCCACATTTATACAAAAATTCATTGAAACTTGTACAAACCATTGCAAAATTTGTACCAATTTTTTTCTCTATAACATGACGCCATCTTCTATAAACAAAATAGCCAGCAGGACAAAAAAATGTCAATATTATTTGCATAACCCTATTTTAATGGGTATCTACTGAATGTATCATCATATTTACGATTGCAGAGTGTTAATCAACTATACGTGCAACATAATATTTAGTATTGTTACAGATTTTCCTTTCTCCGTATATAATATTAAAGTAGGTACCTACACAGTAATGGAACATATATATTATAACAATAACAAAAATAATAATAGGCTCCGTAAGCCATGAATAGGTTGAGGTGAAATATCAAGGGAAATTTGGATTAATTAAAATGTGAACTCGTGATGACGAAGGTGAATAATAATAATAATAAAATAATGTGACATCTTCCATTCGTTGTTCATTTTTTAACCCGTTGGAATTACTTCACGCTACATTACACATTAGTTCGGAATTAGGTAGGTACTGCGGAAGACTAAAATCATTTTCAAATATCTATCTACTTATGTTATTGCTATTTATCTAAAAATTTCATCATGCACTAATAAGATCATACCTAATGGCCAATGCCATCTCAACAGAAATAAATAAAGATCTATACTTTACTACACCATTACAGCAGATCAGCCGCATGTAACAAACATGCATCTTATCTATCAGACCCTCTCTGTCTTTGACAAAAAATTAGAATGAGTGACAAACCTCATCGCTGAATTCAAGATGTAAAATGTCCGTATTTTTTCAAAGACTGCCTTTTACAGAATATATAAAAGAGTGGGTGACCATTTTTTTACTGAGTGCTCCACGAAACTAACAAAACGAAAATAAATATACACACAAAAATTATGTACACCGTCACAGTATCTTCCATAAGGGGCGTAGTAGCCAGCAGACTTAGTGTATGTAATGAACTGATAGATAGTTTCTAGAAAATGTCAAATGTCAAATTTATTGTCTACAATTCAATGATGATTCATTATACTATCCCACCCATACTGAAAATCTTATTTCGTGCTGGACAGGAAAAGGACAAGTTTACTACATTCAGTGAGATCACTGTTTGCTGCAGAAGATAGTGAATACTGAAACATCAGAGATAATTTATTCTTGAAAACATATTCGGGTATAATATAAAGTATGCCTTGCTAACAGGATATCTTTCAAATTAAAACATTCACATTTCTGTTGTACATTATCCAGAGGAGGGAGGATGTTTCTTCAGGCATTTACTTCATAAACAATTCATGCTCCTCTTGATGAACTTTATCAGAAGTAGTATAGCATATTGGTATTCTGTTGGGGAAACTGATGACTGTAATCTAGCAATACTATAATACATGCATAATAATGATGTGACTTCCGTATCCGCTGGGAGCTTATTGTCTCATTTCTAGTGCATTGTTTTATAGCTATACCAAAATGTTTCCTAAAGAAGTTTAATTCAAAAGCTAGCGAACCTAGCATTATTTTAATATATACCTACCTTCATATAAATCTAAAATGCACAACTTTTAGTATGTAGAGTGCATATAAATTTAAGCCTAAGATATTTATTTTAAATGTACAAGGTTGATACATAGTTGGTCAAAAAGTACGCTATTCTTTCAGTCACATATCCTGGACGTCCTATTTTCACAATGCAACATTGCTATGTCACTGATTAGAGGAGGCTGGTTTCTGCTCTGAGTTACCAGAAAGAACGATAGAATTGTAAAAAAAAACTAGTACATAATATAAAAATATAAGGCAAAAAATCTATGAACAGATCATGACCCCTTGAAAATATCATCCGCGATCCGGAGAAGCTAAACGCTAAAAATCACTGCACAAGATTGGTTTTCCGTTGTTTCTTAGTGTTTGCGGTTATCGGAGTTCCATTCCAATTGCATTGTATTATTTTATAATTTATACGCGCATGTCTTGAATTTCTCAATTATTCTTTGCTCACCCTATTTTCATCGATACATTGATAATTTTGGTTCGTGTAATCTTGAGAGTTGTCAATTCTGATATACCTACAACAAATATACAGCTTTTGCCAATTCTTCTATTGAATATTGAGAGCAATCAATAAATTCGTGCTTTAAAATTGTAAAAAAATCAAACAAAGAAAAAGCATTTTGTACGTACACAACTAGAACAATATTGGAACAAAATCTATTCCATGTTATACTTCGTTCAGAATATTGACAAAGAAGAAATGTACACATTATGTCGATATCGAACATTTATTTCCCTTGTTTGTTAATATCACAAATGCATTTATTATTTTTCATTGGATTCTGATGTAATTGAAAAATTACATTATTTCATGCACAGTTGTAACATTTTTCAGATATTTTTACCTGAAACATAAAACAATCTACCTACATTGGAACAATACGAAATATGTATGTAGGTATGTAGCAATCATAGAGTTTGTATGTCAATTTGTAGCAATAAATATTATGAAGCCAGT
Source organism: Athripsodes cinereus (assembly GCA_947579605.1). NCBI lineage: Eukaryota > Metazoa > Arthropoda > Insecta > Trichoptera > Leptoceridae > Athripsodes > Athripsodes cinereus. The sequence goes on along the minus strand of OX388305.1, from coordinate 23,713,602 downwards.
ATATTGCACATGAAGCATGCAATCGTAAGTCCACAATTATTGCCTCGTGCACTGCTGTTTGCAATCATTTTGCAAATTACATTGTATTTTCGCCTTATATGTACGTGTTTCTCTGTATATTTTTTTTAAAGTTTGCATCCCCGAATTTATTTTGATACTGTAACAATAATAGACTTGTTCATTTGTATAATGTTATTATCAATTGGTTATCAAAGTCTTTTGTTATGAAACAGAGTGGACAGAATGCTCATTACATAGACCATTATAATTTTATGATATAACTAACTGCATATTATGCAATTAGTTATTCCTCTAACTTTGAAACCATACCTACTACTATTGTGGAGATGACGTGATTGTATAAATTCATTTACATATAGAACAATTGTTGCTGTAGGTACTCACTATTCGTTAAGAATATTAGTTGGAAGGGTTATTAGGGTTAGTTGGAAGATATCGCGCTTCCGCGATAAACTCGCCCATTGCACAAATTTATTTGTCTGGTTCTACAATGTTTATATTTTATTAATGTTTGTTTTTTTGTGCAACAAAGATTTTTATTATTATTATTTATTATTAATATTATTCAACAGACACCTCAATTGCACAACCAACATAATTGAGCAAATTCCCTTTATTAGAAAACAGAAAAGGTGTTAGTGAATCAATTTTATAATAATTTGCAATGGGGAGAAATTTAAACTTGTGTTCCGTGGAAAATCCATAGAATTATATTACTTCGTACTTTAGTACCTACATATAAATCTATGGGAAAATCACACAAAAATAGGTTTCCTACTATTGTCTCCAAATTTGACGTTCGTAAAACATTCCGTATAATATATTTCATTAGGTGTGCCACCCAAACCGAATGTCTTCAGTTTTAGTGTCACGGACAGGAAGACTTGCTTATTTATAATACATTTAAATATTATTATGTGCTTAGTGTACTGACTACCTCAGTTGTGGGTAATGTTGTGGATGTATGTCTATGATAATGACAATTTTATATCTTGTTTGATGCGTTATGAGCTATTTTTTTAATTAGCCCAAATTCAACCTTATACATCTTTCACAGTAAGCTACCGACGAACTCATTTTTCTGTTGATTTGTTAAACTGATATATTATAATTTTGGAAGTGAGCTGACTTTATGATGTATCTATCTATGTATTATGTCAGATGATATATTTGGTCCCCTTGGAATCGATTCCAGATGACAGGTCTTGCTATACCAAAATCCCTGTCAGAGACGCAGAACTTCTAGGCTCCATTGAACCCGTCGGAATATTTGTGAATATCTTTGCTGAGCGTAGGTTTAAGCTTGCTTGTGGCATATTATTTCATAGAAACTGCAACTATATTATAATAATTATGACCATTATTCTATACCTATCTAATAGTGCAACAGTACGTAGAAAAAAATGTATCCTTGAATAATATTATGTTATTCATTAGGTATACTATGGAAACGCACGTAGCGGCATGTTTATGATTTTAATAACAGTAAAAGTGTTTTCTAAAGCAAAAAAGCTGTGTTAGTCAATACTGAAATACACCGTAATGTGGAGATAATATTTTTTTTCTCGGGGGAGTATTGTAAATCATAACAAAATCTTAGTAAAGGAATGGGTAGTAAAAATATCTCGTCGAAAGCTGTTAGACTATGCTGTCGCCATTTATAGTGGCAATAAAACCTTTTGTTTTTTTCTGAAAAATCCACAAATACCATAACAATAACAATGTCTTGTTCTGTGTTTCCATTCTTTTATGCGATATGATTGTATAGTAATTATCTATTAAATTTAAGGTTTCTGAATACAGTAGAACTTTGTTTACTTGAATTTCCGGATCTGCCAAGAAATGATTTTGTTGTGGATTCGATTCTTGTTATCAAAATTTAGGCATAATAGGGATTTTCACCAAATCACACAGTAGTACTTATATTTTTTAATCATCTTTAACTATATACCTACTTTTTTTTTCATAAAAGCTTAAAGCTATATATTTATGTATGTAAAATCAGCATATCTGCAATAACTATCATATTGAGATAACAATGACTTGTTGCTTATAACTTGTTACATAAGTGCAGATCGAACTCTGTAGAAGATGTTAAATTTTGTAGATTTTCTTTAATCAAAGCAGTCAGTCTATCTTCTTCTTCTTCCTGGCACTGTCCCAACTTATTGCCGCTGAAGGCTGTTGGGGTCGGCTCTTCTCGTTCTGAGGTTGTACACTCTTCTGTTTCCTATATCATCTTCATCCAGGCCATTTCTCCGCAGGATTCTATTACATTGTGTCATCCAGGTATTCTTTGGTCTCCCTCCAGCAGTCAGTCTATCTGTTCTATTTAAATTCGTTTCCTTATTCAATAATATTAGCAAAGAAATGTTCTAAATTCTATACCTCCAATCATAGTTTCCGCGAGTCCAAAAGATCTCCATTAACGTTCATTATGACTAGATTAAGCTATCGAGGCATTCGAGCTTCAAAAGTTCTACTGTAGTTATACATGTTGTATGTGTATTATAACAAAGACAATAATGGTTATCGGCACACTTTTTGAACTGCCAAAAACAATAGATACGTAATAAACACTGTCTATTTTTAAAACTAAAAGGCAATAAACAAATTTACCAAGTAAAAGGGAAGAAGGGAAAGAATGAACAACAAAAATAGCATGACTGTATTCTTTTTTGTTTATATATTTTAATCCGTTACTCCGAAACAAAAGGAACAACATTATTCATAATTTCCTAAGACCATAAAACAATCAGGATTTTTTCTGTCTCGTTTTATTTTCGTTTTTATAGCCGCCTTCATATTCTGTATCAGCTGTTGTATGATTTGAGATTTATATTGTTGTTATTATAGTTTATTATTGTGTTACTATTTAAAAATCTTTTATAGCTAATGAAACAAAACTGTTGACTCTGCTTCTAGATAGATGCAATACTATTTTATTTAACAATTGATAAGAATTTGTGTATTGTGTGAAGTGTTGAGAAATTATAAAAAAAAATATTCTCCACTCTTCATGACATAATTAACTGTAGTGTACAGACATCTTGCAGTATTCAATTAAAAAATAATTAAAAGCACACTTCTTACTGAATCGTAATGTGCACATGTTAATCATTTACACATGTGCATACTAATACTTCTACTATACAATCACGGCATATCACAAGTAGGGTAGCCAGTAAAACAGCTGCATGTAATAAACATACAAGCTGTCCTCTTATTATATCATTATAGACGATAATTCTATAGTGATATAATTATTTACGTAATTTTCGGAATGTTTATTTTTATATTCATAATTCTATGTAGAGTATGTACATTCGGAGAGTGAAAAAACATGTTGATGATAGTATTTATTTTTATTAAATAACACAGTTAATTTTTCCTCGAATACTTTCATCAATATAATTATATCATTGACGAAAGTACTCGAGGAATTTTTCAAAGAAAATGTCAATCGGAACCGTGTTTTTAATAAAAATAAATACCTACTATCATCTTTATGTTTCGTCAAATGGCATTCACAAAAAAATGAAAAATAACACTTATTAAAAATTATTAATATATTTATCATCAGCATAATAATTTTGTATAAGATTCTGACTTTCAATACAAATTCATAGAGAATAAGACAAATTTAATACTGTAATAGGATAAAAGGACCTTTCATCAAAATTATGTCGGGTAGTAATCACTTTCATCCGTCATCGCTAGTGATCATTATTGATGAAACGCCTGTTCACACCTTTTCATTTTGGAGGATCATTCAGAGTGATCACTGAAAGTGAACAAATGTGTACGCCCTTTTAGGAAATTTCTATTCCCAATTAATTCAAAATAAATTAATTTCTTCGTGTCTTTATTTTTCTGAACTTTTTGGAAGTTGGAAGACATCGCGCTTCTGCGATAAACTCGCCCATTGCACAAAATTTATTTGTGTAGTTAAATTGAATATTTTCAATATGTTGATTTTTTGTTCAATAAAGTTTTTTATATTTATTATTATTAACTTTTAGGACTCTTAAGTCTCATCGATTAAATATAATATAATAGGAAAAAAGTCAATCGATTATGATTCCAATAAAAAATAAGCTCCCGACTAAACGATTGGAATAATCCATTATCATTCGATTGGAAATCTTATGAGTTCCAATCGAATGATAAAAAGTATCTACCTAAATTAAGATTATACCAACTGTATCTATTGCTCAAAATTAGTCAAATTATTGTTTTAGTCGTCTTCTAAACGTCTTGAGTCTGTCGACTGTCTCCCCTTTCAATGTTTTGGTGACATATCAATTGCATAACTCTTAGGTATCTGGTATTTTATCTGAACATTTATTGTCCATCCACAAATTCTCCAATTATTCATCAATTCTCATCATATACGTGTTTGGTAATTTTTATACGTTTACCGTTAGCAATATATTTTTAATAAATAATAATAGAAAATATAATAACATACTTTTCTGTTGATATTAGCTGATTTAGATGAAGCTTAACCAAATTATTTTACCTTCTCTTTCGTGTTACAATCCTCTTGATTGATTCGCAGTATTCTGCTGAGGTAGGCATTTTGCATCTTATGAAATATTAGGTCAATGTTTGCAACCCTCAATGTCTGCAAACCTCTTAATATTGATCAAAAGAAGATTAAAATATCCTTACCTATAGTAAGAAATATAATAAAGCCACGTGTGTACTACGAGATAAACCTATATTGTCTATGATGTGCACCAGCATTTTTGCTATTGGCGATTATGGGTCGAAGAACATCGTTCAGAGCTCCCGTCCCTCGCAAACAAGTTTCCCAAATATACTGGTATAAGTACAGCATATTTGCGAACATTATAATTATATTTATAGTACAACTATTGACTTAAGCGTAAGGAAGAACCTTAGGGGAACCTTACTAAAGCCTTTGTATGGAGCATTCTGCTTTATGGTTGTGAGACATGGACCATCAGCAAGAGTGAAAGCGGACGGTTGGCGGCCTTTGAAATGTGGTGCTACAGACGCATGCTTAAGATCCATTGGTCGGAGCACGTCGAAAACGAAGAAGTTTTAACCAGGGTAGGCGAAAAAAGGCAACTCCTTAAGAGAATCAGCCGGCCACAACATCAGGCACCCAGGACTACTCATCGCCATCGCGGAGGGTAAGACCGAGGGGACAAATAGCAGAGGCCGACCAAGAGACGCATATATGGACCAACTGAAGAGGGACATGAACTGTGGCTCATACGTAGAGCTGAAAAGACTGGCTGAGAATAGAGACGAATGGAGAAGAAAAACTAAACTCGTTGCAGACCAATCCAATGGATTGTAACTCATTATATAGTACAACTAGCATAAATCACTGCTCACACAAAATAATCAATGAACTCAAGACTATTAAGTAGGAAAAAAAATAGGAAATGAATGTGTAGGTATATAATTATTATAAATGTAGAACCGGATATTTTTTGCATTGCAATATCAATAACACAATACTGTAAATAATAAGTGATAATGATGATGGCTTTTTTTTGACGCTGTTGGTAATAAACTTCATTAGAAATATTCATCTTAAAGATTCAAGAAACTTTGTTTGAAGTGCGTCATGGACGACTCATACATGTTGGGATAGATGTATGCAAATGTAATAGAGAGATATTTTCGAAGTTCCTCGGGGAGTTAATTCCAGCTGACGGGTCCTGTGACACTTAAAACCCCTCTTTGATTAATATGATTCAGTCTATCATTGGATATATTATATCCAATGATAGTTCGAACTCCTCAGCAAATAATATTTGTTCGCACTATACCTATGTAAGTAATATTTATAATTTGATGTAATCTTCGAAAGAACGTTGAGCACAAGTGAAAACATAATGACCAGAGGTCTGCATATGTGGATCTACTTATTTATATGTCTAGACTTCGAATTAGTCGGGTTTGAGTAAGTTTAGAAAGAAACGCGCAAATCGGATAAAACGTTTTCCCATCGATAAACAATATCCTGCTTCCATTCATTATTATTTGCAAAACAAAATAACTAAACGCAGGTTAGTAAATGAAATTACTACACAGGGGAACAAGATTTCGTTTTTATTTGGTGGCTAAGATGTTATGATTAGATTATGATATGATATTGAGTATTCACGTAAAACATGATACTGTATTTGAAATTATTATTATGTAAATGAAACATTATTATTGTCATTTTCAAGTACAAATTATTTTAACCATATTATCGCCCACATCGTTTCAAATTAAATGCTGCTGCGGGGTTCAGGAGGAGTGTTGCCTCCAACTTTAGTATCTTTGGTGTTAAATGGATTGCTCGATTTTAAGTATTGTGATGGTTGTTGCTTGTTGTTTGACGTGATCGGTGCTTGTTTGGTGCGAGTTCAGTTTGTACTGGGCCTGTGGTGATTGTAGACTGCTTTTATTTTATTGTTTTTTTCTCTCATTCTTTTGTTTACATTAATATGTGTATGCTGTAGACACTTAACATTGGGGGGTTGGCCTGGCCAAATCAATCTATTATGTTTTTATTTTTTGTATGTATTTTGACAACTTTCGGTTTGTGTCTCTGATTAATAAATAATAATAGTAAATGAAGCACGAGTTGTATCACATAAAATAAGGAAATAACATCCAAAAAGTTGAATAGGTGGTTGTTCTTCGGCATTGCAAGCTATGTACATGATAACAAGAGGCAACGAGTTCCGAAGCAACAGATCAATGAAAGTTAAAATTATCCTTTCCCTGTTGTTTTAGAAGTATCTAGGATAAAAACATACAGTAATATATTTTTTTATTCCTAAAAAATATATTACAACGCCAACAAAATCAATGTTCCCCAGTGTTATTTTCGTTCTATGCACAATGCAACGAGGATAATAAAATTGTAAACATATTTTAAACAATAGAACTCATTAAAAAAGAAGATATTATCCTGAAAACCTTGTCTTTGTAATAATTAAGACGTTCAAAATGGTGTCTCACTTGCTTTCAGTCAGGAAAGGGCGGCGTCTTTGTCTCAAGATGACAATAAGATTGCCTAAAAAATCCTGGAACATTATAATATATTTTTGTTATTATGTTGGTATTTTACTTTGTTTCTGTCATCGGTACTTATATACCGATTATTACAAGGTATTGTTTCAACTATTGTGTATTATTTTCACTATACAATATTGTCTTTTCTTCTTTTAGGTAAAAGCTAATGTATAAATAATGGATTGTTTTAATAACCTATTGTTTCTGAAAGCAAGTCTATAGTTATAATGAAAGATATATGATTATATTTTATTGTATAGTGTGTTGTTTTACTAATGCCGATGTTTTACAAAAATACTTACATGATTTATTTTAATTTATAACTGTTTTATGTCACAGTTTGTTTGCCATATGTCGTGAACGCTTTTATTTTTAAAGACCAATACCATCATGGCCTCTCTATCAAGTGGATTAGTCAGTGATCTAACCACTCCACATTATAATTTAGTTTGAACGTGCATGATGTAGACACGCTTAATTGGGGGGTTGGCCTGACCAGATCAATGTGTCTTTTTTTCTTATTTTATGAATGTTTTGTCAACTCTCTGTGTGTGTCTCTGTAGAATAAATAAATAAATAAATAATATTGGTAGGTACTTCGGTAAATAGTAGGTATGGGTATTTGCGTAGACACATGTTGTTCTTTCTATGTCATTAAAGAATTATTCATTCTGCCAAATGGGTGGCATACTTAATCACCGAATTGAAAATGTCTCAAAGATGTGTGAGAGTGGGTGTGTTTGAAGTTAGGATGAAAATTGGGACCATGTAAAACCCAGATCATCTTTAAACTAAAAAAATATACGTACAGACATTGAATTTTGATAGCAAGTCTATGCTCTCGATACGAATTGTTTATACATATTTCAATTGAGAAATTGATATCATTTTGTAATTTTTCTTCTCCTCTGTGTGTCGTGTCAGGTTTCTCCGATGTTAATAATAACTCTTACAAAACCCTTCCTGGCCAGCGCCTTCAGTCCAGTCTTTTTCATTGAGCATCCATAATGATCACAGATATAATATAAATAAAATAAAAACATTGCTTTTATTTATATGTGTATAGGTATGACATAAAGATAACAATGTGTTTGGAAGTTTCGAAGAGTTCTCGATAGATGGTGATGCTGTTCACAATAAATGTAAGTTTTACCTGTACGAATAATACCTATTCCTTTATGCGTTGGCAGTGGTTGTAATCCACAACGAATAAATAAATCGAGGGTAGGTAGAATTCCACATGTTCTAAATACGTGCATACCTAGGTACCTAATAATACATAGGTATAAGTTTACTTTACATAAATTAGTATTTAAATGCATAAATGAATGTGGTTCGATGGTCAGTGTAGATACTTTTTTTATGTATTACTGGAGGTAAATAGTTACGCAAGAATTTTTTTATGTTACTAGTAAAATTGAAATCATATTCTTACTTGTTTTTAATAGATAGGTACCTATGCACCTACTGTGTTTTATTAAGTAGGTATATAGCAACAAAATACTTCTCTTTTTTTTCACTATACATAGGTATGTCACATTGGATAACAAACATTACTTATATTTATTGATCGAACAAAGGGATGGTCTCATTTTTTGAAGTAAACTGTCGATTAATATTACATAAATATTACTCAGGTAATTTTCTAAATAAAAAAAATATTTATTCATTAACTAATAACAATTTTATATAAAAATACATTAATTTTAGTAAAATCAGAAAACAAGATTGTATAATAATTTATTGAGCGACATATTATATTGTAAGAAAAGATTTGTTTTCTATTTTCGTTTATCGCAAAGGCGTTTATTGCATTTTACCAAAAAGTAGGTAAATATCAGTTGAAGTGATTATTGAAACCAACGTTTCGGCATTATTTCCGATATCATCTTCACGCTAAATAAACTATTTCAATAATCGCGAAAGATTATGCAATAATCTTTGTAATCGTGGCAACTTCTAGGTACAAGTAGAGAAGCCAATAGACTCGTAGGTACCTACGCAAAAAACATGGAGGTTATCCTCTCCTTGGCGATAAAAATGTTACATTCAGGAAGTGTAGTATACCTACCTACCTACTTCATCGCTGAATTTAATATAGGCTATTTTTAATTTTAATAAATAAAATATAAAAATATATTATTGAGCACTGTTTAATCTCCACTATGTTAGGTTAAATACCGAACGTTTTCGCCTATACTTGTAGGCATCTTCAGGGAAACTGGTAGGAAACTTCAGGGAAACATCATAGGCTATTTTTATATTGTGCCTTATAAGTGATAGATAGGTATATTGAAAAGAAGATTAGTCATCTAAAAAAACTACAAAATCCAAAATATAATTGTGTTTGTTAAGTAGGCAGTAGGTACCGATTCTAACTGAGGAAATAATTATTTTGAATCATCGTCATCATCATCTGAACCGTATCCCGCCACTTCCCTCGAGGAGTAGGCGGTGATATATCAGGTACCTACTTCTATATTTGCATAAACTTTTGCTTCCTTCCCTGTAATACTATTCCTGATAGGTACTCCAATATTAATGCTCTCGTATTCAATTATGTACCTAATCAACACGTGTCCATCTTACAGAATCTAGCCAGCACCATCCCTCTCAGTCATTTATTTTCTTATAGTCATACTGTTCTGTCGTTATATTTTATTCTTTCTAGCAAAATAAACAATGGGAGCTATAATTAGCTTATCTAATTGAGTATGTACCCACATATTTAGGTATACTTTTCTTAAATTAGGAACTATTTATCTATTACAAAATATGCTCTACTCTTTATTTATGAACTTATTTAATCTTGTAATTGCGAGAGTACAAAAAGTGCAGCAAAGATCGTATAAGTTCATACTACTACTAGTCAGCCATCTCTCCACTGCTGGATATAGGCCTCTTCCAAACGTTGCGGTCCTGTGCCTTCTGTATCCATTTCCTTCCTGCGATTGGAGTCAATCGTCAGTCCATCTCTTTGTGATTTGCTGATGCTTCTTTTGCTACTCCATGGTCGCCATTTGAGGAGTTCTATAACATAATAAGTAGGTACATATTTATTATTATTCTCTTTAAATTAACTTTTTTATATCAATACAGCTTTTGGCCAATGCGATGTACAAAACATTATATAGGTATAATATTTAGATATTTGTATTTATACCTACCTATATTTAAAATAAAAGGTAGGTATATAATAATAGTGCTATAGCCACTTGAATTCAATAAGTAATAATTATTATTATAGATGTTTTATTGTAACGGGTTCAATTATGCAGATAGGAAATTATATTATTATCCCTTATCTATAAATCTACGAATGAAAACGAAACGGTCTTATTAGCCGACACCCGCTGTAGAATGAGACGGAAGTATTAGAGGCTTTATTCCAACAATGGGTGGGGTGTCGCCTTCAATTCATTGTGATTGGCTGGAGATATTTCTAACTCCGCCCATTCTAGAACCAGTCGAGGTACCCCACAGCATCGAGGTCATTGCATCAGTCGTGTTGTAGAGCTCGCTCGAATAAGACCTTTCTCTCGATACAAACTAATACATCTAAATTACTTAGTCATTTGAGTGTTATTATTTTACTGATAACGTGTTTACCAAAAGATTTGTTTATTTTTGCTCAATTGAAATTTTTTCATGGTCGGAATAATGTCAAACATGTCGGTAATGGGACATCACGGTTACCCTTTCAATATCCACGGTGGCATGGAAGCACCCAGACCAGGTGGATCTCCGCAACCAGAAGGACACATCAAACGTCCCATGAATGCGTTCATGGTCTGGTCCAGACTTCAACGCAGACAGATTGCCAAGGACAACCCAAAGATGCACAATTCTGAAATCTCCAAAAGACTCGGTGCCGAATGGAAGCTGTTGACCGAAATGCAGAAACGTCCATTCATAGACGAAGCTAAACGTCTACGCGCCATGCACATGAAGGAACATCCAGACTACAAATACAGACCAAGGAGGAAGCCAAAACCAGCTATTGGCACATCAATGGGAGGAGGATCAGTTACAGGACAGACACAAACACCAGGAGGATTCCCAGGGTTTCCACTACCCCCATATTTTGCTGGACCAACGACAATGCCAAGTTTAGAAAGTCTGAACTATTCTCCGATGCCACCATACTTTGGATCAGCGTTTGACCCAGTGCATTTATCAAAATTAGTGTCACAAAATGAACCACAGCAACCACCGAGTCCTAATGCATCAGCGGCTGCCGTAGTGAGTTCCTTCTACAGTTCTCTATACCCACCAAACAAACCATTCCACCCGCCACTATTCCAGATGCCACCTTCTTCAACGTCACCTCCCAGAGTGGACCACGGATCTATTCAAGATCAACTCAGAAGGCCTGTACCAGTTATATATTAATTGTAACAACGTGCAAATTTAAACAATGTGAATAAATAAAAAATACTATTGCTGTATATTTTAGTTAGTTAATTAAATTATAAAATACTCGTGCAAGTTGATTATTGTGCTTTTGTATAATAATTATTCAATGTGTCGATGGTGATTTCACATAAAATAACGTAACTGTTTAATGATCTCATTATAAAACATAACTAGGTAGCGATATTCATAATGCGATAGGGTAGGTATCAAAACACGTCGTTTTTAATTGGTTTAAAAACACCAGAATTAAAATCAGTGTATTTTGTAAATTTAGGTTTACCAAACGCCCGGTGATGTTGAGCAAAACAAACCTTTTAAATGTATATGAATACCTTTTTTAGAATTTGTGTCGCTAGTGTGTTTTTCTATCTGTTATGTTTTTATTTTGTTCTGTGATTTTCAATTATTATTATTGTATTTTAATAACTGTTAGTTTTAATATTACATGTGTCAGTATTCAAATATTAAAAGCACTTGATATAATTTGCCAAATATTACTAACATAATATGTGTAGGTATAAAATTATAGCCAACTGAATTCTTACTTACAAATTGATGCATGTTTATTTTTTGTCAACTATTCCCCCGTATTACTAAATCTTATAATCTTATAATCATTCTTGGAATATTCTCAACTTATTTTTTTAATAAATTAGATATTTTTATCCCAATATACCTAATGCTGTATGCGGACTTTTAGATTATAATCCAAAAAACTGTAAATACTTATACCTATACAAAAATGTAAATATTTAATTAACAAGCCTAAAACGACGAAACCATAATTTTGATGTATATTATAAAAAATAATGTAATTTATGTATTATGTCTATAAGTATGTGTACCATAATATTATTATTTAATTATTGACTGTCTATTATTATATTATTATTATTATTGATAATTTACTGTTTTTGTTGAATAAAAGGAAATGATTTAATTTTAATCACAATTAAACTGAATGTTTTCATTCTGAACTTATCCAATCACTCCCTAGAATATTTACTTGTATTTTAAATTAATTTCATACTAAGGCATCCGCAATAATGTGGATTATACCTATTTACCTGCGTGGATTCATACCTACCCATTCTATTTTTTTTAATGATTTTATTTCTTTATCAATTAGGTAAGCCTACAATATTCCTTGGAGCACCTGGTAATGAATTGGTCTCTTACTCTTTTCAGCATGTTTTCAAATGCCCTGTAAAAGGCAGATCTCAGAAAAATTAAAGACAATTTAAATGAAGATTTAAAACATAGTAGAATGAATATTTTATTTAAATTTCATCATGGAATTCTTCTACCTAAACACTGACGTGAATCAAGATGTATTACATTTAAAATTTAGCTATGAAGTTTGCCACCTGTCATAAATGTCTTTTTGTTGGTGGGTACTTGAAGACAGCTTGCATGTCAATTATATGCAGTTGGTCTGCTGACTACCCCACATGTGGGATATGCCATGATGGTATAGTTGTAGAAATTTTATTTCTTTAATAATACCTACACAAGAAACAATAATCCACTATATTTTGGATTTGTTTTGCTTTGTCACGAAAATATTTATACACATACCTAACTATGATAAATAAAAGTTAGAAAACCCTAATTTGAGATTTTTTACTGAGGTTTTTTTTTATTTTTGGAAAGTTAATGAATTTGATATTTTGCAAAATAACAAAAGGGTTGCTTCCCGAATAAGTATTTTTATAAATTTTCTTACAAATATTATTTTTATTAATTCTTTTCAAGATAGGCACAGGTAAACGAGTAGGTACGCTTTGATTTTTGATCTTAGTAATTGTAAGCACCTGGGTACTTAGGTAAGTACATAGTTTACCCACAGCTGACCATAACCAACTGAATGTAAATCGGTGCAATTGGATAAATAACTTTTTTAGACATCATTGTGCATTCAGTTTACGCTTGATTAAAAAAATTATAACGCCATTTGACACAGCTGTTACGATGTGTATTTTTGGAATTGAACACTTATTTGCATTTGCGAACATTGTATACCTACATACGTTACCTACTGATATGTCTACCGAAATGCTTATAAAATATTTTAGCAACTTGTTTAATTTATTTTTAAAATAATAATGGATTTATGTCGTGATTATCTTTACGTCATACAAAATGTATACACCTATCTACTTATTAGGGTCATCACAATATCTAATATATCTCTAGTTGATATCTAATGAGGTTTGCTTCATAGCAAACTAAATGGAGCATAATTTTGAAAAAGTATACGTTAGTGCGAGAAATATTTGTCGTATACATAGATATTAATACAATTAATTTATTACCATTCTAAATTTGTGATTTACATAGTGTCTACAATATAACAGCGAGTGTAAGTTTATGGAGTGAGTTTGGAGGAAGTCAGCAGAATAAAATTTTAGTTTTAGTTAAAGTTTTCCAAGAATGTGAAAGAAGAAAGAAGCAGTGACACCTCATGTTCAAGGACGTAGAAGATGAGATGGGAATTTCATGGTAGTTAATGAAAGAATAATTAATTACCTACTTTATTGAAAGAATAAATAATGGTAGTTTCAAAAAATTTACCCGTTCTGAGACCACGAAATTCGCACAAACATGATCACCGAGTAGGTATTACTTTTCTTGCAGGGTAATCAGAGCCTAAGGTAAACCACTTAAGAAGAACTAGAGAATAATCCGTATGTCCAATATTCATAAAAAAATAATGAAATAAGTACGGAGAAGGATGTGATTGTCCTGCCGCAGTAGCGATTATCGAGAAAATATGGAATTTGAAAGCTAAAAAATATTTTTAATAGAAACTGAGTTTTTTCTGAAATTCATCTCCAGAGCCCTAAAGCCCAAAAGCTAGGATCGTCACTGTCTTAAAAGATGTGCCGTCGTCGAGAAAGATGACTCATAATACCTGTACCTATAGTCTATAGGTATTAATATTGTAGGTATGTCAATATCTTTTGTATTTTTTTATTGTTTATGCCAACAATTTCTATGGTCCTTACTATAACACTTGAGAAATTAACTAGAAGAAAGACCCTATTTATATGGACCATTCTGTATGAAATACTATCAAAGAATTATTATGGATCAAGGGAAAAACCTCATGTATCCCATTTAACCTATACAATTGAAATAATTAATACCATAATAAACATGTCCTTGTTTCCTAAAGTTAAACAGATTATTTCGTTGTTTCCTGCAATAAATTACATATAAGATTTTTAATACATAGGCACCCCAAGACAAAGATATACCCCCTAGAAAAGAATCGTCGTGAATGTCGAAATAATTATATTATTTTTATGAAAAACTGTGATTTCGATTAGAAGAGTAATATTATTAATATTTATTTCGTTTTACACAATAAAGTCTACAGAATTTATAAAACATTTGTAGAAATCTATCTAGATATACCTGTCAATGATTTAAACCCTCACCTTATTTCCAAAATGGAGTGGACAGAGAGAACGAAAGGGCATTACAATATTGATCTTTACATAGGTACTTCTTTCATTACCTCCACATTTGTGCAATTTCTCATATATTTTTATTGCCAATTTTTCTCAAAAATACCAAATACAAAAACACACCATTAATAGAATTCTAAATCTAAATTATGTTGGCACACATTAAAAAATAAGTACCTACCTATGTACAGTCTCATAAGAGAATATTAAATGTAGGTATTATGTAGTACCTATACTAAAAATTCATATAGTTTTTTTAGTGGTCTATAACAAATAATTGTTTTGATATTTGTTTAATCCTTTATTTACATTTACATATTTACATTCATTATAGTGCATCAATTTAGGTAGACAATGTAATTTATTTAATTTGTCTATGGTTTTGAGAAAAAGAATGACAAATACCTACTTTATAAACAATGTCAAAAAATGCTAAAAAGTAATTAGGTAGTATTGTTTATGCTTAATATTTTTTTTACAATAGCTATTATAATAGTTTCCTTTCAAATAATCTAAAAATCAATGAAAAGAGTTAACAATAAATTATCCTCAATGTATTTATTTATTAGTTTGTTTATTTGTATTTCCAAATTTTGTTATATTGTAGGTAGCAACTGGTAGCGACTGCAATAACAGGATTATTTAGCTCCTTGCTATTTGTTCTTCTATTATCCTTTTTATTTTGAGGCTCAAGTGTTGAGTAAGATCAATACTCGTATAATTATATAATTAATAGACAGGTAATATTAAAATATAGGTAGGTACCTGCAAGTTATTTGTAGGTATATGGAGAAAGACTATTTACATCTTGTACTTCGACAGAGCGTCAAAAGGTCAAAGAAGAAGATAGCATAACATTATGTCTTATAAGACTGTCGATTTTATAAGTTAAGTAGCATTCACACTGCTTCACTTTGGATGATCATCCAGAGTGTCAGGGTCAAACTGTTCATCGAATGTGGACACGTCTATTCACACTACTTGTTCATCCGATGCGTTCACTGCCATGTCAATATTCACGGGCATGTTGTATACATAATATATATAATGAGTTACAATCCATTGGATTGGTCTGCAACGAGTTTGGTTTTTCTTCTCCATTCGTCTCTATTCTCAGCCAGTCTTTTCAGCTCTACGTATGAGCCACAGTTCATGTCCCTCTTCAGTTGGTCCATATATGCGTCTCTTGGTCGGCCTCATTCCTCATCCATTTGTCCCCTCGGTCTTACCCTCCGCGATGGCGATGAGTAGTCCTGGGTGCCTGATGTTGTGGCCAATCCAGTTAGCTCGTTGTTGGCTGATTCTCTTAAGGAGTTGCCTTTTTTCGCCTACCCTGTTGTATACAGTTTGAGGTATATTCGTAAAAAATAATTAAGTAAATAAGAAAATAAAAAATAACACTTATTAAAAATTAAAACAAATTAATAATATAATTCTTGACAGCATGATAATTTTGTACATGATTTTGACTTTCAATACAAATTTATTGAGATTGGATTAAACTTGTTAATGGTCGTTTCAGTGAAAGGTCCTTTCATCAAAATTATGTCGGGAAGTAATCGCTTTCATCCGTCATCGCTAGTGATCACTATTGATGAAACGCCTTTTCACACCTTTTCATTTTGGAGGATCATCCAGAGTGATCAAATGTGAACGCTCATTATTTTATAGCTTCTTAGGCTAAAAACTGAGAGAACTGGTTTTCATGGTATATGATCTTCTTTTTTCCTGACATAATCATACCTATTTCTCAGTAACATTTTTTAATTTGTAACATTTTATATCTACATACTTATTACGCTTAACATAATTATTAGTGGACAGATATGTACCTACCTACCGTAAATATATTGCGCACATGCGAGTAGTCAAATGGTGTTAGGTAGGTAAAAAATACATAGCATGCGAGAAAATGCTACACAATCTAAATTTTACACCAATCTTACTTCATACTTTACTTGGAAATAGTTACTCTTTTTTCCTCAAACATTTTAAATATTTCTAGAAGATATTTCAAATGTAAAAATTTTGTGAATATTTTATTGCTATACTACCTACTACAGTACTATAGGTACCTACTATAGGTACTATACCCTCAGGAGTACTCGAGTAGATATACTCCAGGTGGAGTAGGCAGAGAGAACTGACTCCATGTTGATCTATCCTTTGATACTTCTTTCGCTTTCACTACATTCATCCAATTTTTCATACATGCAGACCAACTTCTCTTACTCAACACGCGACAGTCCTTGAGAATTAGATCCACGTGGTCAAACCACGTAGTTCTCGGACGTTCGCGCTTCCTCTCGCGCTTTCTTTCAGACAAGTATAATAATTATCCTCTTTGCCATTCTTTCCCCTTCCATTCGTTCCATATGACCAAACGTCTATGCTATAAACAAAGTGATTATATAAAATCAAACTGCAAACGCACGTACAAAATACACAAAAGTAATATTTGGAAAATTTCTTTGCCTATAACAACAATAATGATTTTTCATCGTAGAAATATGTTCTTAGGTAAATAATGGTATCGGGGTACTATGAAAGTGAAAGAGAATAAAACCTATGTACCTACCTATGCCTTATTTGTATCCTTCACAATAATATGTTATTATATAATTGATATTATATACCTAATTTGATCGATATATTATTACGCACGAGAAAACTAACCAACGCAAAAAGTATCACCGATGATAATAATATTAGATATGTATTTGATATAATTCTATCTACAGTAAATTCAATAATAATATAATAATCAAAGAAAGAATTGAATAGTATATTCGTAGGTATAACCTTAAGCAGAGAATTTTTTTAGAAATGTATCAGGGTAGTAGAAATTTGGCTAACTCAGTCATAATATGGCTACAGAGTTTTGTAGGTATTGTATAATAATGGAATTCTTCGGTCCGAATACAAAATTACATACATACATAATTCTTTAGTGGGTGGTATTATATATCTGGTAGAGAGAATATTATTTATTATTATAATGTTGAAAGGTATAGTAGTGCATGTGTTGGTGGGGAAAGAAAATAATGTAAAATGGATGCGAAGAATTGAAGAATGGTACAAGAACTCCATGGCGAATATACCATCAACAACAAAGAAAAACCCTTTTTTCGGCAAAGAGTGGTTTTCGATAGTAATACATGTATAAATTTTAATATAATACAATAATAGGTGTGTGCATGTGTGTGTTAGCATGTAGGTGCCTGCCTACTCGAGGTTATAGATAGGGTGAGAAATTTTCAGAATATTAACGAGAAATGATATTATTTATGTTATTTTATAGCTGGATCGTCCAAATTTCAGGTCAAAACTAAATAATCTGAACTTTTTTTTAACTATTTTCATCAAATTCACAGCGTAGGCAAATAATTCTAAAAGATTTTCCCAATCTCCCATATTATTTAGATGATTTAGCCATTGAGTAATGCCTCATATTATTCTGATCACTAAACACATTCGATAAATTCTAAACTACTTACTTTATTTAATAAATAATTTACTATTGAATTATATCAAGACCTTGAGTTGCACTAGCTATCGTAACATTGCTCAAATTATTTGTATTATGTTTAGGATATAATATTCAAATTTACCATCATATATGTATAAGTGTACAATTTCTGTTGCAGTGATTCGTCAAATGATTGAATCATAATGATTCACTTGATCTTGAGTACCTACTCTGCCCGTCTTTGAACAATAGAAGAGCATGGTGCAAAGAATAACGAGTGTAATGATATGATTTTTTTATTATCCATGTAGTAGGTACATACACATAGATCGACCATCAGACACTCTACCCAATACTACCAGACACCCTTTACCTCCTCCACCCATTAATCCATCCATACAATATGTACCTACTACTCTGACACAATGCGCATGAAATATTATGGAAGGACGAGAATACATAATATTATTATATTGTTATGTAGGTGGAATTATTATAATAATGCCTAGTACCAAAAGTACCCACCCATTGGCGCTGAAGAAAGAGTTGAAAAGATGGAAGGACGGTATGGAATGGAAAAATAATTCAGGTACGAGAAAGGAAAATAGGAAGGACGTGGAACGAATATTAAAAGTACCTACAAATAATATAATAAATTCATTTTATAACATTGTTTTGAAAACTTTTGTTTATCCTATGTGTAGGTAGATATCCTATTATGAATACTTACTACTGAAATCCACCCTCTTATAATAAAGACCAATTATATAAAGAAGGGGTGAAATTGTGATGAATTTTTAATTTTGTATGTTTTTATGGCAATTTATATTTAAATTCTTTTACTTAGTACCCCTCTTTTACTAATAAAATACATTTGTACCTGCAGGTGTCCATTCTGAAATAATGAGAAGTTTCTTTTTAAAAAATCACCATTTTTGTAAATCACGAGACATTTTTTTATCCATATAATCCATATGTCCACAATGTGGTGAATGTAAATGATACTTTTTATATTTTCACAACTTAGAAAATATCATCCACCCATTTCTTTTAGGTTCTTCCTATATTTCTTTTATCCTCGCACGGTCTCCACTTGAAGATTCTAGGTATCCGTCATTCAGACTCTCTATGAACTATATAACCAGCCTAGTTTTATTTTATCGACCAAGTAAATGCAGTCCTCGACAGCTTTCATTACTATAACATTTATTGTTATTCTGCTGTTCATCAGTGTCATTATTTTATAATGAAAGCTGTGGAGGACTGCATTTATGTACTTGGTGGAGGACTGCATTTACGGACTGGATATATTATATCGAGTCCGATTCAATCGAGCTGATGCCTGTTGTAACTATTCTATCAAAATAATGCTTCAGTTCATTAAGTCCTCACTAGTCATAAGTCAATAATTTTTATTGATTTCAATGCCTTTTTCATCCCAGTTAATTATTTTGAAAACATTTTCCAAACTTCTCAGTAAGTTTTCGAGTGTCCTGTAAAAGACAAGTGTTCGAAATAATTAAGTCATATAATATCTTAAATTTAGCGATGAGCTTTGCCACCCATCCTGCATGTCTTGATTTTATACTGGCTCGAGGATGACAGCTTGCATGTTTATTATATATGCAGCTGGTGTGCTGACTACCCACTTGTGAGACATGTCGTAATGGCCGTATAGTAGTAGTAGTCATTTTGTGTAATATAATATAACACTATTGTAACTTAAATCTTTTCTAGCGACCTACATACATATTATATTCCGTACTACAAAGGTCATGCGAATCATTTTCTCATGATGCAAGGACGTAAGCTAAGAAACAAGGTAACAAAACAAACATATTAAAGGATATAGTAGTCGGAGGTTTGGTTTTCTCTGCTTATCCCATCATCCTACGTTCAAAATACAACAAAAACTTACTCTTTACTATGCACGCAATATATTTTTTTCACCAAGTTCTTTTATTCTGTTTAATTCAGTTTGTTCTTGACTATATTTAAGTTTATACTAGGCAAGTCAAAAACAATCAAATACACTTTCGAAATCTCCCTTCGTATATTTCACAAACTTTTTGTATTTTCTATAAAATAAACAAATGTTCAAATCAACCCAAAATAAAATATTTTAATATTTTCAATCAACAATAAAAACTGAACAAATAATAAATTTAAACAAAATAACTTATCAAAGCAAACCTACCTGTAATCTCGATAAGAAATAATATACAATAATAATATAACAATTGTAAATTATTAATGAAAGAAACAATAATTATAATTATGTTTTTGACGTTTTGATACTGAACTTAATGAAAGAATAAAAGATCGTAGTATTAAAACGAGCCTAAATGTAGAAAGGTAGTTATACATAGTATATACCTTACTATAAAGAGGGTAAGAGTATTCAATACCTTATTCAGTATTGAATAAATTGTGTATTTATTTATTAAGAGACCCTTGGCATATTTTGTACCAGCATTTTAACCCAGCGTTAAGTATTCAAGAAATATAATTTTATTATAAAAAAAGTTTTTTATTTATTTAGAATATCTATTCAATAATTTTTTTTTTATGATGTCTCCCAACAGCATTATTATTATTATTATCTTAAAAATATCACCCTGCACTGAGACCCTAACAGCTGTTGGCCAAGACGATCTCAGCAGGAAAAAACAATGCAAAATAAAAAATAAATATACAGCTATAACCTATTACATTCTCATTCAAATAAAAATACTTCAACGCGCAGATGATAAATAAAACAAGTCAGACATCGATTGGGGAACCATGTTTAGGTAAACAATGTAACATTGTGTAAAATCTAATTGGAAGAAGTGAGAAAGGCCTCCCAACGCTTGCAAATTGGCACTAGGCTGGTTTAAGTGATCACTTTTGGTGTTCATGAATAACATTTACCATTGCCGCCATTCTTATCGTCACGATATAAGGTTCACCAATCGAAAAACATTTAATGCACACCATTTGGTTGCTTCTGTATTCTCTAAATTGTCTAATTGGTTTTGTCATCTGCACGTAATATATGCTACATATTTTGTTTACCCAGAGTTTTGAGGGGCAATTGCCTCCTCTAAGATCTCGAAAATAATAGGAATCAGTATCAGAACTTGATAAAAGTATGGAGAATTGGTATCGAATAGAATAGCTGTCCCCCGTAGAAGTCAGACTAAATATATGGTATTTCTTAAAATGAGGAGAACGTGAAAAAATTTTAATTCCTAAACCGAATTGATGAGAGTACGTCATATTACTTATAATATATGGTGATAACAAGAGCATACGTAGATAGTTAATAATAATAATAATAAATAATAATAAAAATCTTTATTGCACAAAAAAACAAACATTATTAAAATATAAATATTGTAGAACCAGACAAATAAATTTGTGCAATGGGCGAGTTTATCGCAGAAGCGCGATATCTTCCAACTAACCCATAGTTCAAATAACAACAAAAAAACTGAGCTGCCACTACCCCCTAGAGAAAATTCTGGATAAGCCCATGTCTCTTTCCATTCAAATTTGATGATACGTTTATAATACAACCTAATTGCGGAGATTTTTTCTAATAAATGAGAATTCGCGTAGTTTTCTTTTTTTTAAGAATTCCATACATACAATAAACGTGTTGATGAACAGACTCAAATATTTATCTTGAAGATTATCAAAAGTAATAACTTTGTAGGTACCTACTCACTTATATGTATGAACCTACGTTTTTCTTTTCATTTTTACGGTACCCATTGTAGGTACAATACTTTAATGTGTAACTTTCTATAGAAAAGTAGAAAATTAAACCCTCCAATCTTTGACCGTATTATAGACTTTCTAAAAGCGTGATTGAAATCGTCAACAAGGCAATAATTCGCCAAGGAGTTTGTTATTTTGTATTAATTATTTTTATTCACTCAATTGAATTGGGAATATTAAATATTACAAAAAAAATATTAATCCATTTTAAAAAAAGCCTTAAAATGAGTGTTTTTTTCTATATGAGTACTATATTATACTTACGCTATGTCCCAGGTGAGGTAGACAGAGAGAACAGAACGCCATATAGATCTATCTTTACATAAAGCTTCCTCTACATTCAAACAGTTTTTCATCTATATGAGTAAATTGCATGAATGTGATTAAGCGAAAGCGACGAAATTATCCGCATCAGTCTCTGGAATAGAATATATCTCCGAGTGTCCTTTCAAAGGGGAATGTTTATGAAATATAAACGTATACCATTTACAATTCAGCAATAAAACATGTGCATTCTAAATGAATTATTTCTTAATGGGATAGAAGATTATTACACGCAGTTAGTTCACTGGCTACAACTCTTGTGAGAAAAACTGTGATGATGAAGATAAAATCTTTCCGAGTGGAGGAAACTAATTTCTACACCACATGTTTTCGAGAAGAACTTAAAGATGTATTTATTTGAATAATTACGTGTAGGTAGGTACCTATGGTTTGTTTCAATGTCAGTTTAGAGAGAAAAAGCATCTTGAAAATTATTTGAGTACCTACATAAAAGTCAATTCTAATTTTATATTATATATTCATCCGATTTGTTAATGAGATTTCAGTTGAAGTATACAAAAGGAAAATATCTATATAAGTGCCTTCACAATATACATATTATGTAATGAAATAAAATACAGTCACATAATGTATGTATCGCCATTATATGTATTATTAAATCCACGATTTCATTTATTCGACAATACGTTCAGTAAGTATGTAGTAAGTCAGTAGTCAATGTATTCAGTACCTATTGTATATTTTCTAATATGGAAGGTAATAATAATACGAATAACAATCTATCGACAACCAATCTACATTGGACATTTTGTGTTGAACGTACTATACCTACTGGCTATAAGCGAATGTTCCTCCTTTGGAGCGTTGATGCAGCGCACTCCTTAAATAAGTTCAATAAATGTATCAATTCAACGAACACCAGTCATATTCAAATGTGTTACTTACTTACTTCCGATGGCCGAAAAGCCCTTGCCGGACCTTTGCCTCCGAAACAATAGATCTCCATGCCTTTAAGATCTTAAGCAATGGAATGCCAGTTGTCAAAAAGTGTTGACTAGGGGTCATTAAATTTATTGGAATGATTGATCTAGAATAGTACAATAATAAAAAATATGATTAACATCTATATTTCTTACTAATTGTAAAAACTTTTACATTTCTTAGTAATTGTAAACCCAGTCTCCGATATCCTATATAGCTGGTACATGGAGAGTTTATGGGGGTATGAAAGGTGTGAGGAAAGGTAAAAGGCACCCCAAAACAATGTCCAATATAAGTAGGCGCATACTTAAATTTCATCATTACAGTTCCTTTTTCATATTTAATTGAAAGTTGCAAAACATACCTATCCGTAATAGATGTTTTCAATATCAAGATATTTTTTGTGTCACCAATTTTCAATTCACCAGCCGCTTCTGTCTACTATACTATGTTGGGTAGTATTTTGCATGATGTTATTATTATTATTGTATTGAATTGTATACAAAAATAGTACAAGTGCCTCAGTGGATGAAGGAAATTTACATCGTCCAAAATTTCCATCCCGATGCGATAGTATCAGTTGAATAATATTTATTGTACTCTCACTTAGAGGTCAGAAAGAAAATACCGAAAGTAGAAATTATTTCATTTAGTTTTTTTTTACGTAAGTATACGAATTTAGTTTTATTTACTGGAATATTTGGTGATAAATGTGTCAATGTTTTTCCATATTTATTAATTTGACGTACTTAGGTAGATAATTTATTTCAATTACGCTCACTCTAATCGATGAATTGAATTCCGAAAAGTGTGAAAATAAGTAAGATTTTTTTTATAGTTGAAAAAACAAGTTTCAAGTGGGAAAATAAAGTAATCTGAGTTGAAAAGAAATATAATATAATGTATACATCAAATATAATATAATATAATGTATACATAATGTACCTATACCTACAAGTTTATAAACTTATAAAAAATAAATAAAAATTTAGATTTTCATAACGAAGAATACTCGTTTCTTCTAACTAGGTAAGCTAGCGATTCGCATCCCAATTTATGTGAAAAATGAATAAAACAAAATTTTATGGAATATATATATATATATATATATATATATATATATATATATGAAAGACTGTATGATCTAATTTTCATTCGAAATGCATGTGCAACATGCATTCCATTAATGAAAGATCATGTAATTTTACGCAGGAGATAATATGAGATGAATGTTTTACTCCATTTCACTGCGTACAGTCTGGCAGAGACTTGGCTCTTGCCTTTGCATACGGGACGAGGCACGGCTTGTCACCGAAACATGCAGATTGGATTCGTCGAAAAGGTGTTGTGTTTCAACATTGTGATCATTGTGTATCATCAGGACCATCTCGCAGAATGGCCGACACAACGTTTAATCCAGTATGCGAGGAGTATCGCATATTATGAAAGACTGTATGATCTAATTTTCATTCGAAATGCATGTGCAACATGCATTCCATTAATGAAAGATCATGTAATTTTACGCAGGAGATAATATGAGATGAATGTTTTACTCCATTTCACTGCGTACAGTCTGGCAGAGACTTGGCTCTTGCCTTTGCATACGGGACGAGGCACGGCTTGTCACCGAAACATGCAGATTGGATTCGTCGAAAAGGTGTTGTGTTTCAACATTGTGATCATTGTGTATCATCAGGACCATCTCGCAGAATGGCCGACACAACGTTTAATCCAGTATGCGAGGAGTATCGCATATTATGAAAGACTGTATAATCTAATTTTCATTCGAAATGCATGTGCAACGAATGATGATACACAATGATCACAATGTTGAAACACAACACCTTTTCGACGAATCCAATCTGCATGTTTCGGTGACAAGCCGTGCCTCGTCCCGTATGCAAAGGCAAGAGCCAAGTCTCTGCCAGACTGTACGCAGTGAAATGGAGTAAAACATTCATCTCATATATATATATAAAAGATTCGCATCTTAAATGGCTAATTCAATACATTTATTCCAAAGTATGTAGGTATAGAAAAGGATTAAATTATAAAAATTATATTTGACAATATATTGAACACTTTCTCGACATACTATATAGTAAGCATTATGACTGTGACGGTCCTCTGTTGCCTCCATTCACCTCATACAAGTCTACGTATGGAAATGGTTTATTCAAACTTTTGTATCCACCCTCCCATCTCCTCCCCCTCCCCCCATACATACACACACTACCCTAGCATCATCCCTCGTCAGCCAAGTGGGTATTGGGACGACTGAATTTCCATTCGATTTTCAATGTGCTACAATACCGTTATACTTTCAGTAATGGGGTTACCATAGTACGCTTCTTTATTCAAGACGGATTTGGGGTTTAGAAATATTATCTATAAGTACCTAGTTATGTATTGTACTTTCTGCAAGAATTACAGACTTTTATGTATATATTGTGTGTTATTATATTGTATCAACAATGCTGAATAAAAAAGGGTCGCGAAAATAATCGTTACTTAACATAAAAAAATACCTATTTAAGTTTTTTTAAGAACAATTCATACTTTGAGCTGAATTAATGATTCGTTACATATTATATTCTGATACAATCAACAGTTTATAAGATTAATTACGTACATCAGTACATACTATTGTAGGTTCTATGTTTTGGTGTTTTTTTTTATTTACATAATAATACTTTATTTATATGAAAAATAATCAAACAAATCACGATACAAGCACACATCAATAGATATTCAATTCCATTCAAAATTATTACAAAAAAATGCCAATTTCTCTAATATTATAAGACATTTCTGCTTGTTGAGTTATGTAAGTAGGATGTCTAAATGTACCTATAGTTCGTACCATAATTTGCGGAAACCATTAGTTTTTCCTCCTACAACCATAGAGAAATCGAGATCCAGATTATTTTTTATATTTCAATAAAATTTAGGTAGGTACCTACTACCAATCTACCTACATATTATAATATTGTATTCAGCGCCATTCTTCACATTGTTGTATTGTGCATTTATATTATACCTATAATCATATAAATTTAAGTGCAATAAAATTACTACAAAAGATACTTACTAAAGCAATAATTGCGTGCATAATATGAACACATCCCTTTATTAAAAATGACAGAACTGTAATACCCTATGTTACGCTTATCCGGCTAACGCGTAACCGGAATTACGCGATTTTCATATCTCGTAAAAATTTGCAACCATACGTTGACCTATATAATAGTATGGTTTAGTAACACAGTAATATTTTAACAGGAAACATGTTCCTAAATTAATAATAATAATAAAACTATTATTATGTTACAGGTCACTCACTCCACAAAATTAAGATGCTGAAGGTCTTCTTCCAACTAATGTTTAACCGTTTTAGTGCCATTGTTTTTTCTCACGTATACTTAAAAATGCCAAAGAAAACCGTGGTTTTTTATGTCATTTACCCTTATCTCGAAAAAGAAATGTATCTTTTCCGAAAATTACCCGATTTTCAAAATTCTTTCAGTGTTTCCTTCAAGAAACCTCAAAGATTGATATTCAAATAAAAAAATGATGGAAAAACTTATTGTGGAGGAAAATTATAACAAAAATGGAAATCCAAAAATAAAAATATATGTGCATTATGTGCTTTTCCGCACAGACCTAATGGGACCCTTTTTTTGCAGCGGGCACAAATTAAGTCATTCTCACTCAAAAGTAACATCATGCGATTTGAATGAACCACAATGTCGCTTCTACCATCACTTTCTTCACAACTTGAACTATGATCAGTTTCATTTGAACTATTTTCAAATTCTGACATTTTGGGTTAAAAAAATACTTTTTTAACCGGATATTTTTTAAACTGTATTTACCTTTGTCCCATGTTGAAATTTATATATACAATACGAATTAAGTGAAAAAAATATCGTTGCGTGCACATGCACATGACCTTCCCCGCTGCACGCCTATCACGTACTGATATCGCGAGCGCAATTGCGCTCGTGGCAGTTTTGGCATGTATACACACGAACGCAATTGCGCCTGTTGGCACTTAAACGGTTAAGTATTGCACATTCTATAATTATATACCTGTGAAAACGATAAAAGGATCAGCACAAGTCTTACAAGTCACTTATGTGCTTGGTCGCATATCCAATTTTTCCTTTGAATTTCCAGTCTGTACAATAATTATAGCAGACTAACTGTGTGTGATGAAAAAACATGTTGTCCTTTCCATATTACAAAAAGAAGTCATTCGGGATGAATGGCACATCTCAAAGTTGAATAGAAGAAGTTAAAGGTTTTATATGTTGTGTTGATATTTATAAAAATACTCACCTTTTTCAAGAGAATCAAAAATTTGCACTCTAGTAAAAATGCATTAGCCAAATATTGTAAAACTCGATTCTATAGAAACGGTTTAATTTGAAATTGAATGACAGAAGATCATTATTGAATTAAAAATGATTTTGTGCCTAATGACAAATTTTGATGGACTGAATCAAAACAAGGAATAAAAGTGCAAACATGCTTCGTGGAAAATTCAAATTTAAAAAATCCTTTTATAGTAATTATTGTTTTATTTGAGTTCCAATTGGGAACAATAAAATATTACTCCAACTTGCGCGGTTATCCACGATCCCACTAGCTTATCGCATAACTTAGGGGTACGACTGTAATAATAAACAAATTTAATATTCAAGTGTTATAATTATGTATACCATTATGGCATTATTATTACCATTATGTATGACTTATAATAGTTATTATGGTAATATTTTTAATGGCTAATAAAAATTACCACATTAATTAATCACATCATATGCCACCGCCCATACTAGTAACAGTAGTAATAATGTGTGTGATAAATTTGAAGTGCAAATTGTCGTCCACGATTTTGCATAAAAAACATTTTAAATTCGTTTACTTTTGTAACATTGTCCAACTGCAATATATTATACTCTTCTTCTACTACACGAAGATCTCTGAATGGAAAATAAATATAATTATAAGTAGAATCAAAAAAGTTAATTATTGTAGATTTTTGAGATGCTTTGTTTTTATTAAAATAAGGACATTCTACATCATAAATTCAGCGATGAGGTTTTTCACCTATCTCAAATGGCACGGAGAGGATGACTTGCGTGTTTGTAACATGTATTTGATCTGCTGGCTACCCCACATGTGGGATATGACGTGATGGTATAGTAGTAGATAGTAGTTGTTCTAAGGAATAAGGAAATCACTTTAAATTTTTAATATATATTCCCTTGGTGCAATGAAGATGTTATCTGAATTCATTATGCCTACTATTCTCAAATTCTATCCGTAACATTTAATTATATAGAATGAATTTCGAACTGCCCTGAAATCATATGAATATTTTATATGGTGAGCAAATTTTAGCTATTATCATTACAACTTTCATTTATCTATCTATACCATCATGACATATCCCACACGTAGGTATAGTAGCCAGCAGATCAGCTGCATGTAACAAACATGCAAGCTTTCCTTTCCATGCCAACAAAAATTGAAACATGGGTGGAAAATCTCATGGCTGAATTTAAGATGCATAAATTGTGAAAAATGAAAAATTGTAAAATAAATAAAAACTTTTTTTTGTTTATTTTTCAATCACCTGCCTTTCATCGTTAACTTTTTTCGATTTCAAATATTCCATTTTGAATATACGGAGGAAATGCACGAGAAACTAAATAATGTATATACGAAAATATATGAAGGGAAATCCGTTCGCGACCTTCAAATTTTTATTTATTTATTCCGGTTCTCCATGAAAAAATATGTTGTGGTACAATTTTGAGTGGGTACAAAACTTAATTTGTCAAAAATTATCGCATATTGTAGGCAGATAAAATTAAGTAGGTAATGTGAAAAATATGCAAATTCTACATAAAGAATAATAATTATTGTGTGTAATTTATATGTAATAAAAGGGATACATACAATGAGATGAAAAAGTACAAAATGTATTATTTATTATGATATTATACTTATATTTTATTATTAGAAAATGACGACGTGTGTCTGTATATTTGTAGTGTACGTATTTATACTGTGTTGTTGTGAAGTATTAATCAATTGACGGTGATAAAACCATACCAACGCTTCCATATTATTATTATTCATTAACATACAAGTTGAAATGAGAGTAAACTAATGTACAGTCGGTAGAAGGGAAAACGATAATATGCAGGTTTGCACAGATTAAATGGATATTTTCTTCTTTTTGATTTATTTTTTTCGCTCATGTCGTTAAAAATACTCGTAATGATATTTCTGGTCACGTGTTGAGCAAATTGAACAGGAGAGCATGCATGAGGAATTGTATGACAGTGATGGAAGCGAAAGATGTATGCAAGGATAGAAGGAAGTGGCGCTCGATCATTTCTGCCTACCCCGCGAGGGAAGCGGCGTGATGGTATGTAAGTATGTATGTATATATTTCTGATTATCACATATTTGCGTTTTAAACCATAGCCTATATTTTACTTTCAAATGACTAAAAGTCATACTTGGTTAATCAGAATAGAATTTTTTACCTTCTTTTATGTGAAACTCTTGAAAATAATTTAAGTCATTTGTGAGTTTTTAGAAATGATTATTATATGTACGGCTAATAAAATGAAAAAAATAAATGCTGGGACCTCTTTTTTTTGTACCATTAGAAGCTGGTTAACCGCTATTCTAAAACATTTTGTCAAACAGTGACAATGTAAAAGAAAATGAAAATGTGACTACTTTTAGCAAATTCATTTTGGTTGACTGTACTGTGTCGCTTAATTCTAATAATCCATTATTTATACGGATGAATCTCGGTTATGATGTTGTTATGTTTGCCATACATACACACTTCATAGTCTATGTATTATTACATAAGTGATTGTGGCTGTCGAAAGCTGGGCTGTACTGTTAGTATGTATATAGCTACTTACATAATAATATGTACCAGTAGTGGTTGTTATACTCGTATGTGTGTAAACTGTATGGAAAATACACAGAGGTGAACTAAGTAAAAGTAAAAAAAAAAATAGATGTTCAATAAGTATCCAAATCGTTCAAATATGAGTAATATTTTTTTCTTTTACCTGAGCAATTTAATTTTCTTTATAAATGTTTATTTTTGAAAACATTTAAATTTTGTGAAAAATAATAGAGAATAAGAAGGTTAGTATCAAAATCGATTAAATCAACCCGAAACACAAAAATGGTCAAATAATATATGAACATCGTTTAAAATAAATAAATATACCTAGTTCTAAATTGGTTTGTCGTTTGCCAAAAGACAAAGTCGTTCCAGACTGCGCCAGCTTACAAACTCAAGAGCAATGATATACAATGGTCAAAATCTCGATGTCATAATATGGCCAATTCTGAATCATAAAATAGTTTAGTTGCACTAACTAAGTCAACTAAGTGTGAGAAGATAGTCGAGTCATGATAATTAGTTCTAATTCGTATTCACAGTTTTCCGTACTAATTTAGTTCATTTTGACACCTTAGTACAACTATAAATTTCGAGAATCTATGGATTTCGTATACAAAATTAAATTTTAGTTGACATCATCATCATCATCATCGCCCTCAACGCTCCTCTCGGGAGCACAGGGCAGAAACCAGCCTCCTCCATTCAGAGCGTCTCTGTGCCAATTGCGTCACCTCTTCCCACGACATTTAGTTGACAGCCGACGACTAAAATAAGTTGGATTTGGCAGAATTTTATTCGCGACTTTTAATGTGTGAATATTATTAGTTGCTGTCATTTTACCGCAGAATATTGCTATATTTTGGAAGTGTTAAGTTGTTTTTTCAATTAAAAGTAAAAATTTATATTTTTAGGGCAACTCTTAGCATGCATAAATTGAAAAATTACACCACCACCGACGCAAATACGAACGCCAAAATATATCGGCAAATCTGACATTTCACAATTTTCACACGCGACAACTATTAAATTGTTGCCAGAAGTGTAAATCGGAACGTGAAAAACATTTTGTATTGCGGCATCACTGACTAATATTAGTTTGTCCCATAGATTTTACCGTTTGCACTTGGTGGTTCTCGAGTTTATAGTTGTTTATAGTTCATAACTAATGCTGAATACTACATAATAACTAATATTAATTAACTTTTTAATTAGTTAGTTCATTAAGATTCAGAATTGGCCCTAGTATACTTATAATTCCAACAATCTGACTTATCCTTCTATTATACAAACGCATAAAAAATATGAGCCAAAGAAATATATTTTATTTTGAATATGAATAAATTTCGTGGAAATTGAAAAAATGGCGTTAGTAGGTAAAATTCTGATTTGTAGTTATCAAAATTTAAAAAATATCGTTGCTACTACTACTGCTGCTACTAATCACCATGACATTTCCCACTAGTGGTGTAGCCAGCAGACCAGCCGAATGCGGTAAACAAGCAAGCTGTCCTCTCTGTGCCGGCAAAAATGAGGAGACATTCATTATGGATGGCAAACCTTATAACTTTAAATATTTTTTTCAAAATGTACATAGAATTTCGTCTCGTCCTCAGCAACAAATTTCTTATAAACTATTTAATTACATAGCAAGAGTATTACATAAGTAACTAAATGATAAATAATAAAAATGTGTTACTAAGTAATTAAATAAGTCGTTTTTTTAATCTTGTTAATAGGTTTATTGTTGTCAATGTAAAAATGACTTATTTGCTTTTTCAGTGACAAATATTATTTTAAATTGTTTACTTATGTAACACTCTTTCTAATTAATTTAATAATTTATAAGGATTCTGTTGCCATGGACAAACATATTTACAAGCAGTTTTGTTTGTTTGTATACAACTATTTTGTATACAACAATAAAAATATACAAAAAAAAAAAATACAACAAGTTTGATAACACAACAGATAAGCATATTTCGTAAAAACTCTTTTTTTTCAAATATCTTCGAAGTTTCCTGTAAGCCTTATAAGGCATCAGCACATTATGTAATTTGTTTTAAAACGCTCCTTTTATCGGTACTGAGCCGATTTTCTCTCTTTCTCTCTTTTCTCTTGGGGTGTTTGTCAGCGGCTGTTGTGAGGGGTGGGAGAGACGACAGAATAACAATGTCACTTGGGGCGGTGGAAACGTGATTAATGATTTGCGTAATGATGGCACCAGCAAAATAATGCCAAACCATCCATAAAATGAAAAGGCAATTTTTATGGAATAAAACATCATAGTTTCGTACATACTTTTTCCTGTTACAATCATCTTCTCTTTGTGCTTTTTATCATTATTGTCAAAAACAATGACTTGATTACAAATATATGCCTAAATTACTTTTACTGGTGCTCTTATTCTATCTGAAGTAATGAACTTTGTAACATTTTTTTTATTGTGAAAAGTTTAATAGTCAGAAATTTCTTTAAGTGTTATATGTGTAGCTTTCGTGAGTCTTCAAAATAATATAAAATCAGAATTTGTTTGAAACAGCTGAATTCAAAGTGTTTGAAAATTTTGAAGCTTTATTGTATTTTATGATGATGATCTTCGTCGACCTGGACTGCCACCAGTGGATTCATCCTGATAATTTGGTGACCGAGCCGCTGAACTCTCTTACTTGTTTTGTGCATGTCCTACTCCTGTCGTTGGAGGTGGCTTTTCAAGCACTCTGTCCCTTGGTTTTGTCATTTTTTTCTTTTTTTTTTGATCAATTGCTTATTTGCTTCCACTTTCATACTCTAGCCTTGGAAGTTTAATGTGTTTCTTTCCCTTTCTTTGTTTCTTTCAAATTCAGTAAGGAAGAAATTTCGTGTTTGGCAGTGGTGGGTATGATTGGTAAGCATTTATTATTATTGTCTTGAATACTCTACTACTTAGATAATAAGCTGTAAAATGTTGTCTTTAGTGTTAAGAATTTTAGTACGTAGCAATACGTAACTGTAAGAACATAGTTTGTAAGAATATTGTAGTAGTGAGTAGTGCCTTGTAGTGAGTATCTCCTCCAAGGGACATTAAGGGTTGTAGTTTAGGGGAGGATTTTGTCGGGGGGAGCCCATAAGGCAAATCCTGAGCCCTCCCTTTGAATTTTTCTTTTGTTTCGTTGAGTCTGGATGATATAGGAGCTCAGCTCTTAAAACATCCAGGGGAAAGTGGTGGGAAAACCCTTAATGTATTTTATGATTTACCTGTATACTTTTCATCCCTGATATTTCATTTTATAAAAGATATCACATTAAGGTGGCATTAATCTTTATGAATTTTCTCTATCTCTGCGTGTCATTAACGGGCTAGCTGCCCTCTTCCTGTCGTATTAAATTTAGACATTCAGTGTGGATGGCATACCTTATTGCTGACTAAAGATATTAAATATCTAAAAAGATCATGTTAAATATATACGCGATATTCTCAACGCTTTTATATTTATTAATATCTTAGTGTAGATGGCATACCTTATTACTGACTAAAGATATTAAATATCTTTAAACATCATATTAAATATATACGTGATATTCTCGACGCTTTTATATTTATTAATATCTTAGTGTAGATGGCATACCTTATTACTGACTAAAGATATTAAATATCTTTAAACATCATATTAAATATATACGTGATATTCTCGACGCTTTTATTTTTATTAAAATCTGAAACGTGTTTTTAACCGTAGCGAATTGTTTGAATTTTGTTCTCAATTCTGGGAGCACTCGATGTTGAAAACAGCAATATGTTTTGTGTATCCATCCTAGAGACATTCTGTCAGTAATAGATATTATTATGTATATCATTACATTTATTATTATATTATGTTTTATTATTATTACATACATGAGGGGAGAATAGCGTCAACCAAAATATTGTGTTACTCTTCTGTCAGAAATTTTCTTTATTTTTTTAGTAAGAAGAAGAATACCTCTAGTACATAAAAAATAAAAGAACAATACGAGTTTATATTAATACGTAAAACTTTTTTCTTCTAGAATCGGCGAAATGATTTCATACATCATAAGTGTATCCGTTTGTAGGATTTTAAGATGTTTAAATAAAGACCAAACACAATAATCTCTTTCGCACACGGGCTTAAATTATTCATTAGTAATTCATTTGTCGTAAAATGAAAGCCAATCATAATAATATGACTTTCTTTTTAACATTAATTTGGTAAGTCATAGAAAGAAAATCACAAAATGCCTCTGCATGGAAGAGACTTAAATTTGTCATTTTCTAAGGAAATGGTGAAGGCAAAAATAAGAAAAAATTCGAAAAAATCCTAAAAATTTGAATATTTAATTTTCAATTCTGAAAACTTTCACGTATATTCTTAATTTCGCATAAAACTTTCACATATCTAAAATGTACATATACCTACTTAAATATAAAGTTGTGAATATTTTTATTTATTAATTTAATAAAAACACTTTACTACTCAAATTGATTTAAATCAAAATTGAACCTTAGACTAAGTGTACATATTGCTGTAAATGCTATAAATTTTGAAACGGGGGTTTTATTTCATGCAACAATCATAAT
The DNA here is from genome assembly GCA_947579605.1 of Athripsodes cinereus. Lineage (NCBI taxonomy): Eukaryota > Metazoa > Arthropoda > Insecta > Trichoptera > Leptoceridae > Athripsodes > Athripsodes cinereus. Next base: position 23,678,614 of record OX388305.1, on the reverse strand, counting down.
TTCCAACTGCACTTTTGAATTTTTATTTTATTCGATGAAGGTGACACTTGAACATTGCTGATTTAATCTGAGTAAACCACGTCTTTTACAAGTGGTTTTTATTCAACATGAAGCACTCGAGATATTTTTTTTATTTGTTCCGATACCACAAAATAATCAATCGTCAATGCAAGATCATACGAGTACCTACGTACCTAATATGTAGTTAGGTACTTTGTTCTGTTTATGCGATTTATTTTTTCTCTACTCTGCTTATTCCACTTAACTGATGAAATATAATGATTTCATATCGATGAAAATATTCACTATACTTGTGATGTATGTAAGCACCTACTTAAATAACTGAAGCAATATATTTTTTAATTCATACATTGATTTTTAGCACCGATTATGATTTTAAAACACCTGTAAATATTTTCAGCATTATTATTTCATTAAGTTACCAATTAAGGTGGGACCACAAATTGTTATTACATGTACTGATATTTATAAACTGATATAGGCTAAACATTTCCTTTGTAACATTCACCGATATCAATAATATAATTGTAAGTATCACTGAATCACTATTGTTACTTTTTCATATTAAAGATTAGACTTTTCACTTTTTATAATGCTAATGGAAAATGTATTTTTGATAGTGATTTTTTTTCACAAATTTAAAATCTTCTTCTTCCTGGCACTGTCCCAACTTATTGCCGCTGAAGGCTGTTGGGGTCGGCTCTTCTCGTTCTGAGGTTGTACACTCTTCTGTTTCCTATATCATCTTCTTCCAGACCATTTCTCCGCAGAATTCTATGCGATATCAAGTTTCATAAAGTACAAAAACATTTCATCTTTTCTGGTAGGAACATATAATTATATAATACTATGAACATGAATACGTATTTAAATGGTATGTTTGTTATTTATGAATGGATACAGTCGTCAAGTCTTTACTGTTAAATTGTTGAAACTTCATTTTATTATAAAATCTCGTTATGAAATAAACTGCCACCCCTGTATGTTGAACTGTTTTACAAGACGATCAATACGCCATATTCACTCAATGAAAATATCTCATTTTATGCTAAATCTATGACAATTCTCCTCAACGTTTTTTCCTTATACAAAAAGTTGCACTTGAATTGTATCATAATATTAACCTATCCTTCCATCCAGCAGGAGCTCCTCGCGAATAAAGTAAGAGAAGAAAACAAATTCTGTGAATGGTCTCAATTTATTATCTATAACTATTCTGTACTTCTTTCATATTACATATTATTTTATTAAAATTGTCACTGTTGTACTAATTGTAAATGTTTTGTATATATATTTCTACATGTAATAGGCGTATGCCGTGAATTTTTGTACAGTAAAATATTAACGTCAATTTTGATAAAGTAAATTTAACTGGATTGGCCACAACATCAGGCACCCAGGACTGCTCATCGCTATCGCGGAAGGTAAGACCGAAGGCACAAATGGCAGAGGCCGACCGAGAGACGCGTATATGAACCAACTAAAGAGGGACATGAACTGTGGCTCATATGTAAAGCTGAAGAGACTGGCTGAGAATAGGGAGGAATGGAGAAAAAAATCCAAACTCGTTGAGGACCAATCCAATGGATTGTAACTCATTATAAATAGGTAAGGTAAAAATCTTGTAAGAATCATAACAGGTACAAGTCGGTTCGATTTCAAAAGATATTATTATTAAAATAATATGTAATTATTGTATTTAAACTGAAATGGTTATTGTATCTTACTGACGTGACGCAGCTCTAGCTCTGAATCACCCCTTCTGAAGTTTCTGATATAATTGAATAAGGAAGTTCAAAGAAAGCGAGAAAAGCACAACACGCATTATTGTTGAATTTTAATAAAGTGTAAAGAGTCTTATATAATAATAATAAGCAACAAATAAATATTATGTAACAATAATATATTATTGTAAAAAGTTTTTATTATTTAACTACAGAATTTCAATAATAAACAAAAATGATCTTGAAAATCTCGAAATCCTCTTTCACATACACGTGTTGAATTGCCCGAGAGTTCGTGCGTTTACATCTTGAAAAAATATATTTTAGAATTTTAAAAAAGGTTTACACTAAGAACACTGATTATTTTTCACCTCGATAATTATTTCATAATAAAAATAATATCATAACATATTTTTTATAAAATGAGCGTTTTAGTCAAGATAAATTGATATTTTCAAAGGCACGTTCTTGTTCTCTGATTGTTATTTGTACACTTTTATAATTCTTCTTAAACGTGTTGGTTATTTCATTTTAGTTATCTGTAGGTAATACAATTTAATGACGTCATCAAGTAGTGTATGATTGAACTTATTTTTGTGTGGTATCACCGAAACAAAAATTAAGAAGCATTCCAATTTCCAACTACAACTACCTATTATATATTAAACAAACATGTTTGATGGGTAGCACACCAAATTGCTGAATTCAAGACGTAAAATATCTTTATAGGAGACTCGAAACTTACTAAAAAGAGTGGGAGACCAATTATTTGCTACGTGCTTCACTGAATCCATATTTAATACGATTTACAAACATACAAGAAAGTTAAACAAAACCGAAATATTTTTTTCTTTGGGTTATAGAAATAAGAAAAGAACTTAAGTATCTACACAAAAGTACCTACACAAAACTAGTCTAAGCAGAATTTTTAAAGTAGAGTATCAAGGCGGATAATAGGAGAAAAAGATGAATAGAAAAGATTGGAAGATATTTTTTTTATTACACGTCAGACACCTTAAAAGTAAGCAATATGCTTCTGTCGTAATAGTGGATCAGCACCGGGTGAAATTGATCCCAAGTTTCTCGATTCAAAGTCAGAGACTCGTTAAGCTACCGATATTGCTCCATAGACATACTTTGTGAAATTGCTCTGTGAAATTAAATACCTGTTATTTATACGTATATAATTATAAAAGAACGACCATACCCGTATCTAGTTACGAAAGAACAGTTGAGTTAAAAGTTTTAAAAGCATGTTTGACAGTTTTCATTTTTTTACGTTTCCTCATTTTTCTTTTTAGCTTTATTTCACCCCTTGGAAGCGTAGGCTAAAAAATAATGTTCAAAAGTGTGTAGGTGGATACGAAAACTTTCAATTAAAAAACAAACTCACTTAAATTGATGAAAAAAGCTCGTCACGTTTAAAACTTATTTGTTCAACAGAAAAAAAACATAACACAAATATTTTGCTTCAAACTTTTTTTACGTAAGTAATAATTAAGAAACTGGAAAAAGTTTCCACAGTAATGCGTAGTACTGAAATAAAAAACAAATTGTAAATACTCGCCATTACTCAACTTTGTTTTATATTGCTACGTCTTTTTTTTCGTTATAAGAAAAGCTTGGAAATATCAATCACATTTTTTTTCGATATCATGGAATTCGTTCGTTGATAGCGTGGAGGTAAAGTCCCGACCTCGTACACAAATGGTGCGTGATTTGATTTCAGGTGCCGGCAAACTCCCCTTTCATGATACAAGGTTTTAGCTTACTGTGAAAGGTGTTGAAGACTGCATTTGGGTCTATAAGAAAAACTCAAATCAATGTCTCAGACTCGAGTCTGTCGTTTGAATCCTTCTCCTAACTTGCTCCCTACCTACTTCACAACGTTACTTCAATATCACCAACATTTTGTTCTATATAGGTATTCGTTTGATACTGAAGATGCCTACATTGAAATCTAAAACGTTAAATCAAGAAAAAAGTTTTAGTGGCGTTTTTAACTGCAATAATATTTAAGCCAATGCGCTAAATTTAGTGATTTATTTATAATTTAAATATCAAGTGTCATTCTTCTGGTTAGAAATACTTTTACAAGTAAGTCAGGTTTAATTAAAATGAATACCACACATTCATCGGTGAGAAAAGAAAATTATCACATATTTTCCCTATTTTTCACATCATTCTTTTCATTGGGTAAGTAACTTTGAATAAATAATGACTTGAACAAACAAAATATAATGAAAATAACAACCAGCTTTGTTGTTGAAAATCGATTCTGTTCTAATTTAGTTCCATGATAATACTTACTAGAGGACTGAATATAATATACTGTATTGTGATATTGTCAGACAAGTGTTATTTTATTTGTTACTATTAATTATATTCACAGTTTGATACCATGTTGTTTGTTATTCATATATTGTTTGGAGTTAATGGACTAGAATGGAAAATCGACACCTGTATTATGGGGAATCTATCGCATAATTAGGTCGAATTATACAATATAACTTACTATATCTATAACTCCTTTCTTCCACTTATTTTTGTTTTTTACTCATTACCGATAGGTGATTGATGAAACTATTGTTTTTTATATAAATTTTCAGAATAAATCACTAATAAAACGTTAGATTAGTTTTTCTAGATGAGTTATTTTTTAATGATTCATTCGAATTAGGATGCGTTGCCATCAATGAAAAAAGAGCAATAGTTCATATGATTAATTTATTAAAATTATCATATGAATCTCAGTAAAAAAGTAAAAATGTTTTCAGACGTTTGCATTTTTTTACTATATTTGTAAAAATCTAATAAATACTGTAACTTAATAAACTCAACAAATCTGAAGTTATTTCTATTCAAAATTATCAATTTGGTCGACTCACTTAAATAGAAATTAATTAAGACTAGTACAATGCTAAAAAAGCTGGTCTGTCAGTCAATATGTGATTACTATTTACTAAATCACCGCCCACTTCATTGTGAACAGCTGTTGAAATCATCGACTCCAAGAGAAAATGCCATCAATTCATACGAGTATATTATTCAGTACCATCATTATAGAGAATGGACGTAATTGTTGTGTTAGAAAGATAGGCGTGTCTTTAATTATTGAATAGTATTTATAGTAGGTGAGGTAGTATTAATTTATATAATGAGCGGTAGAGATGTTTACAAGTGCTTCATTTATTAATTTGTTGAAGGGAAAACAATCAATTGATTGTTTAACCACAGCCGATGTAGATTTACTTTTGCGCTGTTGTAATATTTTTGTGGATTATTGAATGCAGTTCATTTATTTTAGACTTGTTCTTCTGCTTGTAGTAGATCATTGATCTGTTTGTTCGGACTTTATCTGCTCCTGCGACGGTGAGGACCAACTCTTTCCATTTTACGCCAAACATAGTTTCTTATCAATCAGTTGTTCGAACGAACATTCTTTCAAAAAGGTTCTTCCTAGAGTCTCAAAAATATGTAACTAATTAGTAGGTATTAAAATTTAAAAGTGTATGTCCATGGTCCGTGTGTTGAAAGTGTACCTTTTTATGACAATTACCACAGTATGTGTTTTTAGTTAAGTATTTGATATTGTTTATCATTAGAGTATGTTATTCGAAACTTAGGCTTTACAACATATTGTTATGCAGACGATCGCATTTTCTTTAAATCATGCACCCCGGAATCCAAATCTGCTCTTGAGCAAGAAGTCGTTTCGTGCATAACGAACATTTCATCCTGGATGTCTAACAATATGCTTAAAATCAACCCCACAAAAACTGAATTTCTCTGGATAGCGACTCCACGAAGACAACATCTCATAAACGCTGACCCTATTCGTGTACAAAACGTGGTCATAGTCCCATCTAACCACGTTAAGTTCCTCGGAGCGCATCTTGATAACGCCCTTACGATGGAGAAACACATATCATCTACTGTTAGTAGTGGTTTCTATACTTTAAGGCAGCTCAAGAACATAAGGAAAAATATATCAACCGACGGAGCTAAAACCATAATTAACTCATTCGTCGTATCACGATTGGATTACTGCAATGGCATCCTCGCAAATCTGCCACAATATCAACTCCAGAGGATTCAGTCCGTTTTTAATGCGGCTGCACGCTTCATTTATCAACTGAATCGCTCTTCACACATATCTGCCACCCTTCAATCTCTTCACTGGCTCAGATGTCCGGAGAGAGTCGAATTTAAAGTGTGTTTGACAGTATTTAAGGCACTTCATGCTATGGCCCCAGAATATATCATGGAACTCTGCGGTAGACAGGCGTTAAGTCATAGACAGACAACACTTAGGTCTTGTCAAGATATTACAACTAAATTGGAGGTGACCAGTACTGTATCGAAACCAGTGTACGTGGAGCATGCTTTTGCAATATCTGCACCTGTAGTCTGGAACAGGCTTCCAAAAATGATCAGAGAAATGCAGGACTTATCTCGTTTCAAGAACCAACTGAAGACTTATCTATTCAAGAAATCTCACGGAATAATCCAGGCACAACCTTAGTTAGCAAAGAGCGCCCTTGAGGTGGATTTTTTTCACAAAACGGCGCTTTACAAATCATCCAAATAATAATAATAATTGTTAGTGGATTTGGAGAAAGCATAATATGATCGTGTGGATCGGGAGAGATTGTGGCGCGTGTTGTCGGAGTATAGGGTGAGCAGTCAGTTGATCCAAACAATTTCTTCGCTCTACGTTGGGAGCTCCGCCTGCGTGAGGGTAAATAACGCCTTCTCCGAGTGGTTTGTCCTCACCAAAGGAGTGAAGCAAGGTTGTGTCATGTCTCCATGGCTGTTCAACCTTTTTTTCGACTACTGTATGCGACCTTTGAAAGAGATGGATGTTGGCATTGAACTGAATGGAAACCGTTTGAATGCGTTGATATATGCAGATGATTTGGTATTAATGGCTGAGAGTGAAAGTGATTTACAAAAGACGAAAGAAATAAACATAATATGTTTAGACAATTCACACAGACTGAGCTAGTCCCAAACTCAGATTGAATCTTGTATTATGGGTATTTACCAATACATATCTATAATTTGCAGAAACAACTCAAGAAGCTTTCTAATGGAGATCGTCAGGCTATTTTAAGTAAGCGCTTAACGCATGATTTTTTATAAGAATATAATGTATGACGATCATAATTAAGTGCTGACGTATTTTCCTAAGACCTGCTATCTTCTGATGGGTATTTTCTGAGAGAGAATATTGACTTAATACTTGCTCTTTGTTTATAACGGGTAACAGTTTGAAGTTCATCCTATTATATTATAAATATCTGTACGTACCTATTTCTCTATATATGGTGTAATCGGAAGATCAAAATTACTCAGATACATAATATATATCTCAATGCGTTACAACAACACTGTCATATGTAATACAGTAATTACATTGCTTTCACATATAACGTATCAGTTATTATTATGAACAATGATGATCTTTTAAAAGATCATTGATATAATAACATGTAAGCATTATACATAAATAATTATGATACTTAGCGAAGCTACTGTACAGTCAGCCACTCACTAAACTGGTTACTACTTGATCCTAAACTTATTAAAGAAAACATAATGCTGTTTTGTAGGCATTATAATAATATTATTATTACTATTATTCACACGTCCAGAAACTTGTTTTTGACATCACTGCTACAAGAAAATATTATATTTATTTATTATTGTTTTATACGATTATTGTCTCTGCCTATTTATAATAATTAAAAGCCGAAAAATTATCATACATTGAACGTTTATGACAATAATGAACAATGTTCGAATGCAATGACACGAAAAAATTTCTTAAATGGTTGAACATTACTTGACAATATCTTTGGAAAAAAAATACATCATTCAAAGTAAATCGAACTTTAGGAGAAAAACTTGTATTTTGTTACTAAATGTCATATGAACTTCAGTGGATCAACGCTCAAATTCATAATGACTAATAAGTTAGTAATTAAATAAGATATAAAGTATGCACCAACCTAGTAGAAAAATATTACAAAAAATTAATAGTTTTGTGCAAAAAATCCAATGAAAACAATGATCTATCTAAATAAAGTAACGTCATTTTAGTAGTTCTAATACATCTTAATGAGTATTCAAATATGGAAAATTACGTTAGAAATATAGACCAATTAGTAAGTAATCGAAATCAATATCAGTCTACCATAGAAAATTGAAGTAAATTAATCATTTAATTTTTTACTATAACGAGGAAAAGGAAAAGATATCTATATTCGGACTATGACATCTAGCAGTTAAATAATTTCGGTATTTGATCAAATTTGTTAAAAGCTTAGACCATCCACAAATATAATATTTTATTGTTTATAAATGTATTAATATTATAATGCTCTTATATACCGATTATGTATTAAAAAATAACTATAGAATCTTCCCGAATACGAATACAGCTAAAGAATATTTCACATTCTTTGTTTTATGAGCTATAATCTGGTTTTGGGTAGACACCATTGTGGTCATATATAAATATATAAGTATTATTTTTTTTTCTATAAAATCTTTGAACTTCGATATCTGGTGTAAAATATTAATAAGTTGGACCAAAATATGTATACCTATGTATAATATTCCGGTCAACTTTTATAAATATTGTCTATCTCACGTGTTAAAAAAATTATGTTGTTATTTATCAGATTTTGCGCATTTTAAATAGGTATATATTGCAATTCGAGTGATGTTAAGATTGTTAAGAAGCAATAGACCATTAAAGGATGGCGTCACAGAAAAATCATTGAGGGGCATCAGGCATCCCAACACAACAGACGATTACGGTGTAATATTAGGTGGAACGCCTAAAGAATACCTAATAATCAAAAAAACTGTCAGTGTCGATTTTGTTATTATTTTGTCGTCTGACTTTCTTTTTTTTCTCTTATGGCATAACATCCTACAAGGATGATTTGCGCAATCTGACTGTTTGCCCCCCAAGCAAAAGCAAATCCATAGACAAGACCACGTGACCTTTAATGGTCTATAGTATAGAATAGAAGGTTGAATCCTGAACGTGCCTGTATATCTCTAATTGACACGACTTTTAGTTCTGACTGTTTTTGTTATGTATGGCAAACACTTAGGCTGCTTTTAATAGTTCTTGTTTTATTTATTTGTCTTTTTGTTCAGAATAACGCGAGAGATACGTCTTTTGGCATCTTAGGACATGACAATATCATAAGAAGGCTTCAAGATAATGGTCATTGTCACTTCTTAGGCTGTCATCAGTTGATTGATAAATGAACTTAGAAGCCGAAAGATGTCTCTCTCAAATTTTTGATATAGTTGAACGAAAAGCTTGTTTCAATTTATCCAGTTATGGAATTTCACTACTCGTGTCCTAATACTATGAATAAAAATACATACATATTTCTTTTCAGTGAGCATTTTTAAGGTGTTAAGATGTGCTCTTAAGAAAAGGTTGAAAGGCGAAAAAAGGCTGTTGGACGCAAAGATATACGGATATCTATGGTTGGGCGTTTATTTGCGTTGTAAAATTACTTTTTGTTGTTTTTTTTTAATTTGATCAATGAAATAAAATACAACATAAATAACAATTGCAGCGGTAAATACAAAGTCATTTCATCTCTTGTCTATTTATTTCATTTCTTCACTTTATACAGGAAGAATATTGTCTAAATTTCTTCTCGAAAAGAAGAATATTATCATTGTCAACATGTAGAAACAAAAACCAAAAATAATTATTAACCATTTCAAGGAACCATTGTTTCTTTTAAATGCTGTGACTCACATTCTTCGAGACCTTGTTCTTATTGAGTTTCAAAAACTTGTCATTATTCGAGACAAAATTTAAAGGTACTCAATTCTTTTGTTTCGCGTTCTAGAAACAAAAGAATTGTAAACATTCAAGTAATAATAATATACCACTTACGTTGTATGTATTTTATTTGAAAATGTAAAGTTAATGTATTTATTATTACATAACAATTATGTTTTCATTTACACCAGAACGTATTATGGATGAACAATTAGTATACAACAATATCGTGGACATAATAAAGCATAATGCAATGGCCACAAACAGTTTAGATATTATATTGTGGAAACAAAAGTATTTTATTCTTACCATAACTTTGTGGTATGTTGTTTCTCGGACAGAGATTGTTATTGTTGTTTTGTGACAATAATAATATTATCTAATACATGTGACATAATGAAAGCCGCCCCATCATATATTAAATGTGACAAAACAAAGGCAGAAAGATTCTATCTTTTTGAGACAAGAGACTAGATGAAAATAATAATTCAAGTGCACATTATTGTCAGAGCTGGTGTGGATAGAAATCCAAAACGGAAAATTATTAGTTAAAAATGTTGAAAGATAACGCGTCTTTGGCAGAAGGCTAACATCACGGTTTTTCAAATTACAAGACTGGACTGGAGTAAGGCATGTAGAAAAGACTGAGATAACAATTATAATAATATAAAAAAAGATCTCTACCCTTTCTCTAATAGTGTTTGGAGTTTCAGGTTTGATTTTCTTGTAAAACTATTATTTCAAATTCGTAGGAGATTCCTTGAATTAGTCTCCCACTCTTTTCTGTAAGTTTTCGTGTGCCCTGTAAAAGGCAGGCGATCGAAAAAATATAGACATTTTATATTTTGAATTCAGCGATGGGGTTTGCCACCAATCCTTGATGTCTTAATTTTTATTAAATGAATACAGCTGGTCTGTTAACTATCTCATTTGTGGGATTTGCCGTTATGGTATAGTTTTTTGCTTCAATTTGAAGGACTAAAATTTAGGCCATATACCAAAGATCAAATAAGTAGGTAGTATTACTTACTCTATGCCATATACGTATAAGATAGAGTTCGTCGGTAGCCTGGAGGTAGAGTCTCGGCCTCATGAACAAGGGGTCCGTGGTTCGATACCAGGTACCGGCAAACTCCCCTTTCACGACACAAGCTTTTAGTAGCTTACTGTGAAAGGTGTATAAGGTTGTATTTGGGTTTATAACAAACAAAACCCAGATATATCTTTTGTTTAAAAAAAAAAGAAGATCGACGCATGAAATTAATTTGGAAGGGATTTAGAAAGCTCATAGTCTATAGAACATGGTAGCTTTAGCATTAAATACTTGTAAGGTTGACTTTGTTCTCTCCGCCTACCCCTCCTGGGACACGGCGTGAGGGTATAGATAGATAGACAGATAGAAGGTTGACTTTGCATAATGGGTAAAGTTACGTTTGCAACACTTGTCTTTGCACAAAATTAATCGCATACCTTCATAACGCCAAATCTATGTAGGTACTACTACGGTAGGTGCAATGTGCAAATTCATGTAAATTATGGTATTTTACTGTAAAAAATATTAATTCGGTCCTGTTCTAACTTGTCTCAACTTCACCAGTCGGTGACAAAAAATTACATTATGTAGACAAAAGACGTCCACAGCAAGAGTGGGCAATGTGCCCCCCTTGGTACAATATTGCTCGCACTCCAGGGGCCCACAAAACCCATTGTGCGGCCGTGTTGGCCTAAATGGGGACATTTAATGTCTTGCATCTGTTTAGGAGAGCGGACAGTGGTGGAGAAACCATTAGATGCAATACAACTACAACAATAATAATAAAACACAACATGAAATTGTTTTCAATCTTTTCTCTTTATTTTCTTCATTCCATATTCATTTATTATTGTGTAATATTATTATTGATTGTTCTCTTACACATGACGTTTTTAGTGTAAATCATAGCATTGTAGATACATTGCATAATTATTTCTATTGTTTTGGGTTCATATTACAATATATTAATCACTTAGGTACATATATTTTTTTTATCAACATTCATTCTGCTATAATATAGTAGAATGAATGTTGATAAGTTATGTCATTATTTGTACCATTCATAAAAATAGTACGATGCAATTGAAAGAGAATGTTCAAGTGTCAATTTAATAGAAGTACTTACGTTCTTATGGATTTAGTATTTACATATAATTATTGTGTGATAGTAATTTTTAAGGTCAATAAATTAAGTATATAATAAAACATTTGATAAAGCAAATCCTCCGAGTGAAAACAAACTTACAAGCAATAACCTTTCTATCCAGTAAGTCACTAATTTTCAAACACTAGAGAAGTTCAATTTATGAAACAAGTTATAATAAAACGCAATTGTAATTGTCTATAGAGGCACAAAATAATGCATTTTAATGTTTAAATGCAACTATGTAGACATTATATAAAATCAATATAGTGCTGTGCTTAGGTGGGCTATAAACGATAAATTGCCTACACAAACATAAAGATGTTTGATGTTTGTTATTTAATTTATTTGTTCGATAGATACTTGTGTCAATCGAACAAATAAATTAAATTTCTATTCTATTCATTATTACATACATTGTTACATTCATAAAATTCTATTCATTGTTACAGCTCTTGAGCTGTCACAATGAATAAAAAAAATTGTGATGAAAATCTTCAGATCATCATTAGTTGCTCTATAGCCCGTTATGAGTCTATGCCTCCTCCAACATTTGCCTGTCTTGGCAACATGTATTTTTCCAATTCCTGATGTCTACATCCCTCTGTACTCCATTCATCCAACGGTGTTTGGGTCTACCGACGCTAAGCCTACGAGTTTGGGTCTACCAACCCTACGAAATCGCCGTAATAGTACTATCTAATATTTAGTTATTTGAACAACACAATATCAATAAAGTAATCAGAGAGACAGGAACACAACACGCACAATGTTTTAATTGACATAATTGTTTTAGTATACCAAACAAAATGGTTTATAACAAGAATTGGCGAGATTAGAAAACGGATCACGGATAGAGAGTATTTAAACCAGCCCAAAACGATTCGTAAGTATCGACATCATTCTGGTTTCCTATTAAAATGTATTTCGCACAATATTTTATTGTGCAGATGAGGTGCCTGTGCCAATATATTCTTAACATTATAGTTTCAATGTTTAAAAAAAAAATCACTGAACATTCTATAGATAGTGGAATGATTGTTACAAAATATGAGATAAATTTTCATTACCTACTAATTCAACTATTTTTAATCGTTTATTAAATACATTCAATACTACTACGTTTATTACTACTATACCATCACGGCATATCCCATAAATGAGGTAACCAGCAGACCAGCTACATGCAATAGACGTGCAAACTATCCTCTGAAAAAAACTGCAAAAAATAAGACATTCAGAATGGGTGGCAAACCTCACGGCTGAATTATAGATGTTAAATGTCGTTATTTTTTCGAACATCCGCCTTTTGCAGGACTCTCGAAAACTTAGGGAAAAAGTGGGTGACCAATGCTCCATGGAACATAATTACATATTTATATTCGTTTCAGCGATAAGGTATGGCAGCCATCCCAAATCTCTTATGTTTATTAGCGTAGAGAGGACTACTTGTATGTTATATACATGCAGTTAATCTACTTATGGGAGATGCTGTGATGGGATAGATTATATTTTAATCAAATGAAAACCAATTTCAAGACTTAGTTCATATGATTTTATGTGAAATTTACTAATACGTATCAGTGCCTTCCTACCTACAACGATAAAGCATGCGACAATACTTCATCCTCGAAAACATCAAACGTATGAAAAGTATTGAAAGTTGAAAAATAGGTTGTATTCATTATAACATCCCTTGTATCTTTGCAAATTTACATCTTGTTTCTTATTTCTATGCATTGTTGCACAATTCCCATAATGTACAGTGTAAACCTACCGACATCAATATTTTAAATAATTTTTTGGTTAGATGGTAATTCAACAATGAATGAATTGAAAAACAACCTATGAATTTTAATACTTGCGACTTATTTTGAAATATTATAATAATTTAGCTCCTTCAATTAATTTTTTTTGTTAAAATTTGATATCATATTAATAAATGATATGTACCTAAGTTAAAACTTGTACTTCCTTTTTTCTATTTTTTTTATTAAATGTAATTAATTTTAGGATATAATTTTTTCTTCTTGTTACTGCGTTTTATGTTTAAATGTGATATGTTTGCTTGCATCATTTCATTTGTGTAGTTATATCATTAATGTATTTTTGAATTGCAATGCATAATTCTGTAAATTTTGTTCGTGTATTCTTTTCTTAATAAATTCACTCACTTCCAAAAGGACCCTTGAAGAGAGAAGTAGAATAAAAGATTCCCCGTGAACTATCATAAATAAATAATAATCAGTTTTAAAATATTGTTGGCTACGACAGTGCCTTAGTGCACTGTCAAGATAACCATCATCTTTTAACCTTGTCAGTAAAGGATTGCTTCGTTTCCATTTTTATGCAGCGGTATCCTTTGTACACTTTAAAATATCACCTTTAACAATATTAATGTAATAATGTCTAATACAACAAAAATATTATATTATATTATTATGCTTGTACTTTGTTTGAACAACAAAACTCCTAATTTTATTGGGTCATCGAACCAGAGTGACATGATTAATCAAACTGACAGGACCATTGATCAATCAATACTGATCATTAGATAACAATATGTGTTTAGTACTAATGACAATGATTTCTTTATTGAAATGAATTTCTAACATTTGACAAATCTGCTTTAAATGAAAAATTAGGACATTTTAATTATTTCTGCTGACAACTTTTATTTCTTTTTTTGAGATACAACCCTTGGGTTTTTTGGTCGTCATATTAAAAATTTCATATCCTCTATTAGTTGTCACTCTTCAGACCTATGAAATGTATTTTTGTATGTTTCATTATAATTTATGTACTCACCGCAAACCTTGAAGATTAATTCCTGTGGGTATTGCCTATGGAAGCCTTAAATTATAATATATTATATTATAATACCCTCACGCAATATCCCAAGAGGGGTGGGCATAGAGAAAAGAAAGCCCAATGGTTCCATCCTTACATACTTTTTTGCTTCATCTACATTCATACAATTTCTCATTCACTCACGTCAATTTCCCTTATTCAATACACAGCTGTCCTCGAAAGCGGACTCACGTGATTAAGTCACATGTTTTTTTTTTGCTTTCTCACACCCCTCTTTCAGAAGTAGGTATATCCTCTTTATCATTATTCATTTGTTCCAATATCCAAACAAATCGTTACTTATTTACACATATCCTATTTACAACAATCCTCTTTCATTCGCTTTTCATTCTTCACTCTAATATGCAACGTCTTACCAACCATTCTTCTCAACCATTGCACCACCAATTCATTTTCATATCTTTAACTCTGAATTAATCTCAGTATCGTATCCACAATTCTATGAAAAATATCAAGGTGTAAGCAAATATCACTATAAAAAAATAACGAGTTTCAGACAAGAGGTCATATGAATTTAAGGTTGCTATAATCTGATATATGTATGTATGTTGTGATTATGAAACAAATACACGTGAGGGATTTATCACTGCGATCACTGATCACGTCAAAACTACTGAGGACTGACAGTAACGCTAAATAGGAGGACAAAAGTGTCCGCCCACTCAATCACTGATATAATTTGTGTTCCATTGTTTCAAGATGTGTCAGTGGTTTTAAATCATAATATCACTGTTATATTCGTTTTAATATTTTGAACATGCTGTTTTTGTGATTGTTATTTTGATTGGTTATTATACATCAACATTTTTATAAGACACGTTTCATTGTCGATCTTGATTTATTATAGGACAAAATAACATACCTATATCAAAACCGCTCAATATTAGATGTAATGTTTAAATAATAATAATAAAAAAACGTATATAACCTTTCAAAAATATATGGTGCATAGAATAGTAAATCATCATCATCATCATCTCGCCCTCAACGCTTCTCTCGGGAGCACAGGGCAGAAACCATAGGAACGGCGTGTTGTGAAAGGGGGACGCCCGGGCCGACTGAACCCTTGCGGACGGAAGAACAGTGCCCTTTTTGGCCAGCTATCATTGGGCATTCTCAAAACATGTCCCAGTCAGGACTATCGTCTCTCCTGTATTACGGAGATTACAGGTCTCTGCTGGGTGCGCCGGCGCACATCATTTGTAAAATGTTCATACCATTTGACATCCATAATCCTTCTAAGACACTTATTTTCAAAGCTAAGTATCTTCAAAGAATAATAAAAGGAAGCGAAAATTGCAATGAAAGTAAATTTCAGTAAAAATAAGCACTTACTATCGCGCCGCTCTCTTTTTGGGTTAGGTAGAAAGGATGCAACACCAACTTACTCCTGTTTTTAAGTTTTTATTCTTTCACTCAATCATGTACCTATTATCTTCGTCAATTTTTCTTCATTAATAATTATCACGCACTCATTTGAGTTCAAGACGAAACGCTAACGAAATGAGTTTTGAAAATAAAAACTCTAAGAAGACAATACCACTGATTAAAAATCATTATTGATGTAAATAGCTGTAAAAGTACAGATCAATCAATGCATTAAAGGCACAATAAGTTTCATTATTTTTATGACATTGGCAAACATATTCGAGAAGATTGAAAAAATTAAGCAATAATAACAAAATTTTACGATATATTGATTTTGTTAATAAGAATGTTTACACATACAACAAAAGTGATAGAAAGAGAGAGGGAGAGAAAATATTGGTAATATTACTGTGTATGGTTTTGTGGTTCACACTATCAATCCATATTAAGCATTATATTTTGGGACAATATTTTATTATCATTTTTACGACTCACGAACATATTGGGGCTAATAAAACCCTCTCTCTCTCTTTATGATAATACTAAATGTATAATTATTTGTATTATACCTAATCATGATTTTCAATAGGAACAACCTTTATCTTCTTCTTCTTGTGCAGCTATTCCTATCCACTGCTGAACATCAGCCTCTCTAACACAGATGACATAATGTCTTCAGTCACCGCTCTCATCACCAGGCTAGCGAAGCTCTTGAAGGCCGGCTCACGTGCAATAACAAGTCACAGTGGATATACTATAAATAAGTGTTTTATTTATAATTAATTCAACATGAATTTCCACCAAAAACCGTCGGTTGAAAATATCAACTCTTTATAATCTTGAAGAGCGGAGGATCGGAGTTGCTGGAAGCATTTTGTCCACACCTATACAAATGATGGTCACGATCCTCAGCACTGAGGGATGATCGACAACAAAGAAGAAGAAGTAGAATAACCTTGAAGAAAACATCCAAAATAAATATTCAGACAAATCACTCCAGGGTTTTTTAAAAACTTGTACTTTTGACATAAACACAAACATTAAAATAATTTAAATATAAAAAAAAACACAATGTGCTATTATTTATCATCATTATCCATTTTGGTTCACATCAGTCTTGTGTATTTCAAAAACTGGATTTTTTTATAATCGTATTATATTCGGTGACCCTTAGAAGAAGTCCAATACCTTTGCCGTAATCCTTTCCTAAACCAACCACCAAAACATTACTTATTTCATTCATTATCAGAAATTATTTTTCCATATCTTATTTTATTTAAGTGTATTGTTGTTGCGCTGTGTGTATTTATTGTTTATTATGTTTTTTTTTTTAATATTAGACAACATTGAAATAATACGAAATTTTAAAGTGAATTCGTCATCTTGTTACAATGGGTGAAATTTTTATTCCAACCCGTCAATGATGTATGATTTCAAATAAATTGAATATTTACAGAAATACGGCTAGGTGAGTTCTTCATTTGTGGCGTACAGACAGCTGGATGCGAACGTCAATCTTTAATCATCAAGCAAAAATCTTAAATCTTTCGGCGACAATTCGGAGCATTTTCCGAAGAAATATTCGAATGAATGCCTCCGTTACGTCTCATGGACGGGTAAAAAAAATATTAAATCACCACCGTGGAAAGCAATTTTCTCTTGCGTACAATAAGAATAAATTCCCATCCAACATATTATTAAATTTGCGTACCAATTGTTGTTTATTGTTACAATTTTTGAGATGTTTTATCACACCACGTGGAAGGCAATTATCACAACTATACGAGTATTATTGCCATTTTGTATATTATTTATTTTTATTTTACTATCTTCAATTTAATCATATATTTCATAAACTTCTTCTCAGACTAACCCTGAACGGGCACTTTCACCATCTCTCTTCATATTAATTATATTATTATTGTCCTGTTATTTACAGTCTGCGTTGCGTATTTTGAAAGTGTACGAGTACAATGCCAGTACGCATTCATAGTGTTCTTGCAATGTATGTTTTCAAATTGTGTAACGAAAAATAGTCATAGAAAATATACACGATTTCTGCGTAATTGTCGTGTATACTTTCTGACGCAGATTCACTGAAGCGTATTTTGAAAGTATACAACGCCATTACGCACAGGTTGGGACTTCTCGCGTATGTATAGTTTCAAATATTAATAAGCATACCTAAATCTTTTTATAATAAAAATATTTTTTTATAACCTTTTTTGAAAATTTTTATTATAAAACAAAACAAAGCACAAAATTATTTTTATTAGGTATATAAAAGAAACACAAATGTTTAAGTACGTAAGTGCTACTTTAAAAAGACGCCAGTCAAATAATCTTAATAAAATTATTTATTTATTTAAGTACATTTACAATTTTCGCTTTTACATGTTGACAAATTTAAGAAATTAAAACAACAACAAGTAAATCCAAAATAACAAAAATACAGGTAATTAAAGCAATAAAAAATTAATAATAAAAACAAGACTAAAAAATAATAAAACAATTATATAATATGAAAAAAAGAGAAAGTAACAAATCAAAATGGCTGCTTGGAAACTAGTCGCGTATAGATTCTAAGAACGTGTCCTTGTGTAGCGCTTAGAAAATGTACACGATTATTCCGCAATGGAAACTTGTGCAGTATGTTTATCGCACAAATTTTAGTATACGTTATTGGAAAATATACACGATAAGAGCGTAATAACCATGTATAGTTTCTAAAAATATTTATGCTTATTACTACTTGAAACTATATGCGAGCAGTCCCAACCTGTGCCTGTGCGTAATGGCATTGTATACTTTCAAAATACGCGTCTGCGTTCAACATATCCCACATAAGCCGTCTATCCATCTCATTGTTGACGTCATTCTACACAAACAAATTGCGTTCTCAGTGCGTTACGAAAGGACGATGGACGGGTATCATTAAAATTATTTTTATCAATACAAATCCTTTTTGTATAGTTTTGATAATAATGCCCACACTTCGAATGAATAAAGTTCGCTAGGATGCCTACATAGGTAACAGTAGAAATAATTGATGGATTAGTACTACAACAAAAATAAGAATATTCAGATAGTATTTAACTTGATTTCTCTCAGAGCATAGTCATGAAATTGATTAAAAAAAGCACCCTTTTTTTAAAAAAGATAAAAGTAACTGGGTTTTTGTATTAAAACCAAATACAACCTTATACACCTTTCACTGTAAGCTACTTAAAGCTTGTGTCGTGAAAGGGGAGATTGTCGGCACCTGGTATCGAACCACGGACCCCTTGTTCACGAGGCCGAGACTCTTAACTCCAGGCTATCGACGAACTCATTTGTTAATAATGACATAATTGGGTCAATTTTTGTAGTGATAATTTATATCTATGTCAGACGAATCTTTAAGCAGTTGCAAAATTTAAATAAAAATACATATATATATATTACCTACTTACCTCACCAAAATAATTTTTGTATAAAAAATGATGAAATTAGGTAGGTGTTTTGACAAAACATGGAAAATCATACGCATAGACAATATTCATACTAAAGTAATGTGTATATTTTTTTTAAACATTGACATACAACAATAGTACTTACTTAATATATTTTACAATACATTTTATATATAATTTTCTCAAAACATGTTTCAGAGACGAAAGTCTGTATAGAGCGTAAATTTACCTGAAAATGTTATCATTCTAGGCTGATCAACATCCACATAACATACAATCCATTCTATTTTTTTTTTGTATTTATAATATAATTATTATAATATTCTTGCAAGAAAGAAAATAAGTCACAAAATAACATAAAGGTATAGATAATAATATGTCAAGTTAGTTTAGAGAATCAATCCATCAAATGGGACGTTGTCAGTGAATAATAACAATAATAATAATACCTATGGACAGTGAAATAAAACAAACATCAACGAACGGACCAAAAACGTTAGGGTCATGATACCGACATATTATAACGTGTAGGTACTGCATATTATTATCCTTATACTTATTATTACTATTTGTATTGTAACTGGGACCAACTAGGAACAACATTAACGTAAGGGGGTGATTCTTACTTAAGGGTAGCTTATTCCAGTGACGTCCGTTATTGCACTACCAAGATGAAATTGTTTTTCAAGATAACTTAAGTAAGTCACTAGGATTATTCCATTAACTCAAGAAACACACAAGAAGTATTCTTAGAGCCTTACCTAAGTTAGAACATGGAACAAGTTGTTCTACTGACATCACTCTATTTCCAGCTATTTTTTTCACATTTCAATTTTTTAAAATTGTTCTTATGATTGGTGCAGGTACCTTATAAGGTTGGAGCATATGGTTTAAAAACTGCATTTCAATTACATATGCAGCCGTTTATCGATAACTAATATATTATGATCTATTGGAAATTATCTTAATATTTTTACTCAGTCATCTCTTCACTGCTAAATATAGGCCTCTTCTCAATGTCTATCGATCATCATGATTTCTCATTCCCATTGCAAATAATGGAGATAATGTCGCCAACCAATATAATTTGCAGTTATCATTCATTAATTTACTGACCACACATAACTTGAGAACCAGAATAGAAAATTAAACGATATAACGCTAAAAAATGTTTAAGTTTTTCTTTTTCTCTTCCTTGTAACGTATTTCTTATATCTGATAAAACATCACGTTACGCCAATGTAAAATGTAAAATTTTAAAGTCACGTTCTGATCAATGTCCGAGATATTCTCCGTGAAAACTAGTCCAACCCTTCCGCCTTGGGGGACTCCATCATTCAACATAAACAACAACAACAACCTCTACTACCATGTCCTACTATATCCACTGTTTCAATTGTTGCATTGAATTCTAAAGATAAAATGTTTATAATAAACTCCGAGACCGTGCGATTCATTGTCCCAAACCTTTATTATTTCAAAAAATACAATGAAAATATTTGAATATCTAAATCATACAGAGTGCAAAAAGTTTAATGCGAAATGTAATATTTGCACTTCATTCTGCATTTAATCCTCTGTCCTTGCACAATGGTAGTTCTTATGGTTATTTTTATTAAAATGTTAGTGGGTATGTTTACATTTTAATTGCGTTTTAATAAATGTATAATATGTAATATGGCATGTATTATTGTTATTCTTACGAAATAATACTTCAGAACCCTTTTATTGCCATGAATATATTTATAATGTTATGCTAGATGATCTCGAACTTGATGAACAAAGAGATGAAAGGCGCTGAAAATGCAATTCCATTTTTTTTGTATTAAAGTTTTGATTTCAGTAATGTTAATATTAACATTCATCTATTCGCAGTTAGCAGACTGTGACCAATTTCATAGGATATTTGTAACAGCTCAAAAACTTGCCTTAGTTTATTGCGAGAAAACAATTTTGATGGCATATAGCAAATTTACAAAGTACTTACGTACGTTTGATCAATATATTGCAATTTAGGCGTGGTTTATACCTCACTCATTCAAGAATACCTCGTATACTGCATATTGTTGACAATAAGAATGAATTTCGTATGTTCGTATAGCCATTCAAAATATTGATATGTCGTGCGGAGGAATTCAAATTGCACAAATTTCGTTATGCATGTTCAACATTTGTCTCTCGGTTATTGTTCTTTGAATAAATGTTGATTCCATAACTGCGTAGACAAGCTGTCACAGATCGCGTAAACATTGCCCTCAATAACATTCTATGGAGATTATTAGTGTACCTTGTCCGCATTATTAAGTAATTCAGCTAGTACTTCTGTTTTATTGTCCTCCAGTTCAGTTCCTTTGCGAAATATGTACATAGATACCTTTATTGACTTCACAAAGTCCAGCGATAGTTTCGTTGCGATGAATGGAATTTTAGCATGGGTCAGTTTTGGCCATTATTACGGAACTATATTGTCAAGGAATACTAGGTTTTGGAATGGTTTTGTAATATTAACCAATATTATATTTATAAATTGTATGTAAGTTGATATGTGAGAGTCTAAGGCAGATATTGTTATTATATTGTTTCTCTTATTCTTTATACTATATTAGAACCTAAGGTCTGTTTATTTTTACACAGAGGGTCAGATGTGAAGGTTGTTCTTCCATCGATTTGGAAATCTTCCATGTGGGCGTCATCCTTTAGGTAATTCATGTAGGAATATAGGTATTTAGAATTCAGATAGTTTCTCTTACTACTGTATTTATCTAGCCTCCCAATCTTTTTTTGCAATTTTGCGAATGACGTGTAAGAGGTGGATATTCATTTTTAATTTCATATATAGCTTTAATTGGATAAACGAAGGATCGTATGGAATGGAGAGCATTGCACTAGTTCCTAACATAAGTAGGTACTTACAAGAGCGAAATTCAAACTTAAACGCAAATTAACATGGGATTCGTATTAGGGTTTAGAAAAGCATTGTTATTTTGAAATAGTAATTCGAAATATCTGCTTCAGGTCAGTTAGTGGTACTGAATACCAACTAGCGTACAACTGAATACAACTTTATTATTCCGTACTGAATTTGTATTCTTAATTAAAATACTGGGATCAATTCCTGAGTAGATTTCTCTAAAATTTATTCCTTCATGCTATTTGTTTAATTTCATGGTATCACGATTTAAGACACTTAACATCTTCAGTTCATCGATGAAGTACAATAGTTTAGTTTAGTTTGGGACTTGCTCGATCTGTGTGAATTGTCTATGCATGTTATTTATGTTATGTTAATAATAATAATAATAAACGGAGAGTATTTTAAGCGCCATCTTTGTGCTATAGCACCTCGAGGACGCTGTACATGATGATGTGATGGGATGGATAGAGAAGAGCTTGTGTGTTTATATGCAGTTGGTCCGCTGGCTACCAAGTATAGTCAGTAAGTCTGGAAGTGATGTTATTAGAGATGCTTGCTATCAAATATTTAAGATATTTGCCACCACAGAACAAAATATTACCGTAGTACAATCTAAAGCATATGAGCAGTGCAATCTTACGGCGAAGCACCCGAATTCGAGTGAATTACTAATTTTAGGTAGATACCTATTCATTTTAAATTTATAAAAATTCTTTCCATGATTTTTTCAAAATTAAAATATCAGAACCACAGATGTTAAATTGTATGGATTACGATTCTAATTTGAAAATGTATAGAAAAATTATTCTATAAATAGGCCAAACTATAAAAAAAACTTCATCGTTGATTTTGTATGTATGTATGATGATTTTGTATATTCTCCATATTGCATTATTTATTGAAATTAAAAATGTATGGCGTAAATAATTTTCTTCATAATTTTTCTTCCCGTGAATTTGTAAGATATTTTAATAGCCTATC
Source organism: Athripsodes cinereus (assembly GCA_947579605.1). Classification (NCBI taxonomy): domain Eukaryota; kingdom Metazoa; phylum Arthropoda; class Insecta; order Trichoptera; family Leptoceridae; genus Athripsodes; species Athripsodes cinereus. Next base: position 23,655,281 of record OX388305.1, on the reverse strand, counting down.
GGCTATTCCGGGCGGAGAAGAATCCAACAAATCAAAGATCATTCAAATCGGTACAGCCATTCTTGAGTTATAAATGGTGTAGGTAACACACACGTCTTCCTTTTATATATTATTTTTAATTTATATATTTATTCTTCTTGCACATCATCATTACATAACAGTGTTAACAAAATAATATAATTTTTTTTAAAAACTAGGACGATGTGCAGTGGCGAGATTATCAGTATCAAGTGATTTCTTCCATCTAACCACAAACCACTATTAGATGTTTAGGTGTGTAAATTGCATTTTAAAAGCAAAAGTTAACAACTTTAGTGCGAGAGGTTTTCACGTTAGATTTATTGAGGTATGTAAAACGTCTGTAAAACAAAGACTTGTTTCATGTGCTGTCATATTTTCATCCTAAGTAAGTACGGGTACATAATACCTACTGGCAATATATCATATTATTTTGTATGACGCTAAGTAGCATGTCATTGGATTGGACCCTCCATAAGAAAGTGGGTACCAATCTTCATAATATGAATATGAATATTGTTGAGTAGATCTGCAATGCAAGAGTAAAAAAATATTTTTTCAAGTGGTGCGACTGTGATAAATAACAGAGAATTTTATTATTAAATAGCTTTTTCGGTTATCCAAGGAGAAGACTTAAAAACGCGGATATCAGAGAACCGTGTGGCTTGATCATTTGAATCAAATTTCCAAGGACGAACGTGTGTTAGTGAAAAGAAACCGACGTGTGCGTATGAGCAATTGTATGAATGGAGATAAAACAAAGGAATTATGTAAGAATAGAGTTAGAAGTTAGAATGGTAGCCCACTCTATAGAGTAAAAGGATATATCCTTTTTTTCAACTGTAAACTTTTTTCAAGTAAAATGAAGATGCTCGTAAAACATGACGTATAAGAATTTCAACATCATCAATTCAGCGTTGAGATACACCACCTGACGCCGTGATGTTATAGATAGATATTGTCGCCTTTGCAAGATCCTCCAACTGGGTAATTTACAGCAACTGTTACAATATACCTACATATCTACAAATAGAAGAATGTTAATCATTTCATTAGTCTCCAGTGACGATCAGGATCTCCTATTCTTTTATATAAGTTTTCGAGTGTCCTATAAAAGGCGTAATGGTAGAACCTCACGTATAAGACATTTGACATCTTCAACTTAGCGATGAGGGGTGCCACTCATCCTGAAAATCTTTTTTTATGGCACAATTAGCGCAATTCACATATTCATTACTACTTATTATTGGTCTGTTTAAGATGATAATGCTTTCATTTAAACTATTATTTAATGATGCAATGAAGTTTTTTTTTATCTCTTACAGTCAGCTGGCTACCCCACTTGTAAGATATGTCATCAACTAATCAACTAATATTATTATAATAATATTATAATAATATTAGTTGATCATTTCTGTAGTTATAGGTAAATTCATTTCTGTGAATAACTGCTATTTTGAGTCTGCTACTTTCACAATTTGTGAAAAATGTATTGAGTGTGGTGTTGTGAGCTGTGTTATTGTTGTATTCATACGACGCCTAGCGTCTACAAAACCGACACAGCTTAAAAAAGCTATACCTATCTGTCTCAAAAAAATGATAATATTCCGAAATAATCCAACTGTTTCTCTTCATAAAATTTAGATGGGTTTTTTCAACCTATACTTATTAATATTGCACATCCTATGTACCTGACAAAGTGATAAAATGTCCTATACAATACGAAAAAAAGAAAGAAATATCCTTCAAGCCTTGCAACACCATTTTGTTTGGTCGCATTACCAATTTTTGCATATCATTTAGAGTCTACACAACACCTATAAGTAAGATAGTTGACCAAAGATTCTGACCTAAAATCTCAGACTTTTCTAATGGAGATATTCCAGGTTCGATTCCTAACGATACGATGACAAAATCATTTTGCTTACTGGGAGGGCGGTTGAGGTATATATGGCTTTATCACAAATCCAGATTCATCTAAAACAAAACATATCCAACATTATTTGACTCACATTTACAATTTAGAACTCAAGTTGTAGCAGTTTTTAAGACAGTGTACGATGTCTAGCACATAGTGCAACAGATCAGTCCATATTAATATTATTAAACAACATCTGAAATCTCATTCTCTTCGGAATTCAGAGAGCGGATTGTTAAGAGAATGATTTACACCAACTGTCATATTGTTTGAAACACAAGACTCGCAAAAATTCACAACAATCCTTATACATTACCTATATTATTATCGACTACCTTCTACATATTATTTTATTTTACTACGAATAGCATTATTACCATTTTATTTTATTATATTATTGCATATTCTATACACATGCAGTATTAAGTTTATAGACACATAGGTACATTGCACAGATGTGCAGTAAAAATCACACTTGCCATGGTTGCCACGTTCAAAAATATTATATATATAATGAGTTACAATCCATTGGATTGGTCTGCAACGAGTTTGGTTTTTCTTCTCCATTCGTCTCTATTCTCAGCCAGTCTTTTCAGCTCTACGTATGAGCCACAGTTCATATCACTCCTCAGTTGGTCCATATATGCGTCTCTTGGTCGGCCTCTGCCATTTGTCCCCTCGGTCTTAACAACGAGGTATGAAAATGACCAAAAATATTACTACTTACAATTTATTATATTATAGAGCCATCGCCCAGCGGACAGTTGGCGGCGTTTGAGATGTGGTGCTACAGTACAGACCAGGGTTGCCAGGTCTTTTCCAAAAAAATACCGAACATTGAGCAAAAAAAGTTATAATCGTTGAACTATATCATGACCTTAAAATACAAAGTGCAACTAGCACAAGAGCAACTAGCTACCCTAACTTTAATATTATATTTTTTCTCACTAATGTACGCTTCCAGCAATGTCTTATTTGCTTTAACTGCCCCATGCATTTCGCGACAATATGTAAGACTGAAATTACATCGTATACATAATTCAGCCTTCACCATATATCCACACTTAATTTATTACGGCTGTTCATCCACAAATAATTCATATTGCTAAATAATTTTTCCACATAAGCATTACTAGATTGGTAGGTACTGCCATTATCTTTTTAATTATCTGTTTCAAGTTAGGGCTTACGTCGTTTATTAGGAAGAAAAATTAATCTAAAAAAAAATACCGAACCGACCATACTTCGTTATTTTTATCATTCCGAACACCGAACAAGGTGCTAAAATACCGAACGGTTCGGTAGAATACCGAACACCTGGCAACACTGGTACAGACGCATGCTGAAGATCCATTGGTCGGAACATGTCGAAAACAAAGAGATGTTAATCAGGGTTAGCGAAAGTAGGCAACTCTTTTAAAAAATCAGCCAGCAACAAGCAAAGTGGATTGGCCACAACATCCAGGCATGCTCATCACAATCGCAGAAGGCAAATCTGAAGACAGATGTGGTAAAGGATAACCAAAAGCCACCTAAATGGATCAAATGAAGAAGGACATGAACTGTGGCTCAATTCACCAATCCAATGGATTGTAAGTCACTTTACATACAGTCTACATCTTAAATATAAGAAACAAGACCTTCAAAAATAAACTTACATATGAGCCGCGTTTTTAATTACAGCGTAATTTGTTCAGTAAATTGTGCAAATCTAACAATAATAAATGGGAAGAGCAAATTTATTGCAACCTTATGTGTAGGTATTACATAAGCCGGGGTAAAAACTATAGTAAATGAATTGTAAAATAATCGATAAATTATTGTTATTACATGTTACAATATATCAATATCTAGGTCATATTTGAAAGATAGAAACTAAATTTACGTTGCAACAATAAGTTTTATTACTTTACAGTCAAAACTAAAGTGTATGAATCTATGGATGTAACATTGAGGAAGAAAAAATTACCTATTTTCAAGAAACTGCAGTATGTTACAAATCCAGAAATTTATTTAGTGATAAATAATCTTCATGAATTATTCAATGAATTATTTAATGACAAATGAAGGAAGGACATTGAAAAAAGTGAAAAGGATCGACACCCAAAAAGGTAAACAGAGGAGATAATATACGAAGCTAAATTGTAATGTTGGAATATAAGAAATATTATGTTATATGGTTTGTGTTCCTTGGAATCTTCTTCAAAGGTCTTCCACCCTTTTCAACAAGTTTTCGAATACCTACCCCATAGAAAGCAAATGTTTGTAAAATATCACGATTAAGATATTTAACTTCTTCAGTACAGCGATGACACCGGCGACCATTGCGACAGAGAGGACGACTTTCATGTTTTTTATAGGTATGCGGTATTAGTCTACTGGCTACCTCATTTGTGATAGATGCCGTGATGGCATAGATAGATGTATATTTCGTAATCTCTATTTAATTATTATTCGGTAGCAAGAAGTGAACACTCGTATATCAGGACATAGATATTATTATCATAAGAAGTATTAATAAATCGACCAAACAATAGATTGGTATTACTAAAAATATTAAGTAGGTACATACACACAATGTTATGCAATGCCTTCCGTGTTATACTCGTAGATAATGCCCAAAATAATACAATATTATTATCATGTTTACCTTAACAGAAATGACACTGTAAAGTTACAAAAGGCTTATGTTGACTTGTGTCATTATTAGATAGTAAAACAAACCAAAATAACACGAGTGTATGTAACATGTGTGTGGATATTGTAAGTATAAAGTAGGTAGGTACTACTCAAAGATATTTCTTTATGTCAGAGAAATAAGACACTATGGCAAAAGAAGTCATTTTTTTCAGTATGATCGTTCAAAGATTTTCAAGTTTTGATTAACACGAAATAACTGTCAAAAGTAATTATGGGGTTTCCTCTAGTTACTGCTTTTACTTTTTTAAATTTTAAATGACATTAAGTAAAAAGAGAGTTCTTTTGTTTTCACAAAAATGTTCATGATTGTTTCATCACAATATCACAGAATAAGTAAAACGCGTTTTCTGAGCTGACAATTTGTTAAGCACCGTTTACCTACTCATAGCATGACCTCAAGGTTTTGTGTGCAGGAAAAAGGTGTTTATATCTTCAAGTTCCTCTTCCCTGCTATTAATAGATCTGGCACTCTGTGCTGGAGAATAGGAAAACACAATGATAATAGGGTATTGGGTGTTTCAATGTGGGCAAGAGAAGGTGTTATCTTCTTTGTAAACGTGATTTGACTTTCCGACCAGAGCATATACTACGATAGATGTTTTGTTGTTGTGACAGTTGTAGGCAGAAATTTAACAAAGACCTGTCAAAGATTTTATCAAACTGTCATCAATAACATTTCCATTAAATGGTTGCCAGTCCACCAGCTGTTCATAACTATAGGCAATATCTTATGTCACAGGCTAATATTTCATACTACTTACTTCACTCAAAACAACAACACCAATCCAGTCAAGACAAAACACCATTCTATTTAATAAATGTCTGTACACCAGTTTTAATGTTTAACTTTAAAATATTTTAAAAAGTTATATTAAGGGTTATATTATTTATAAGAGACAGCAAAAAAACATTGAAAAATTCTCAATAATCACCAGGAGCCTCGAACAATGAATGACAAGGCAGCTACAGATCTCCAATATGGCCATAACGAAGACTTCAATACTTTGTTCATATTCTTAAGTCTCATTGTCTAAAATTTGATATAGTTTAGTTTTGCTTCGACATACAGAATTATTGAACAAACATACCAGAGTATTATTGTTGCATTGAGTGGATATCATCATCGCTAGATAAACAATACCATGTATAGTGTATACCAACCTGCTTCTACTATCGAAGATGATACCAGTTTCTCAGTGGCGTGTATTCTAAAAGTAGGTATAGCTTGTAACGGAAGAACTTCCGCAGTGCTCCAAGTCCGAGTCGGTCCTTGGAAACCACATGCAGTCGGTAAGCAGCCACGCCTAAACCCTCTGGAAGCTCCGATATGGACCTGCCTCTAGGTATATGGCAGGGAGAGTTCGCCACTTCCCTATGCAAAATAAAAGAATACCACATGCCTACTGCAAATGGCGTACTTATTATATGTGTATCTTAATAATTGTACACTTGACTGTAAAATTTCTCAAACTCACACTGAAATCAATACTAGTGCAGTGGAACCAGCTGATATGAAACCATTCTTATTTAATTCCTGTTCAAATCTGAGACTTCAAAATTTGAGACGAGGGGTAAAAATGTGGAAATCAGCGTGTTTAATGACATTACATATTATTATAAAAATTTATAAGTTCGTGAAATGTCTTAAATTCCTATACCAAAATGAAAATCTGGGGATGGGTGAGAAGAAATTAATTTGAAAAGATGGATATTTTTTTAAAATTCATGTACAAAAAAGGTCCACCTTTCCTATAAAGCCTAGTTTCGCCACTGCTATTTCTGAGGATTGACCTACTCGTACATCAGTTTTGAGTTATGCACGGGTTAATATTATATATTCTTATTATCTCCGTATTAGGGTACTATACTTTTTCTATTACATTTGACAGTAGTAGGTACATACCAATACTACCTTATACTAATGCTTAAAGTCTCGTCTGGATGGTGTATTATCGTGTCAAAGACGCTAATGAACAGAAGCTATAGGGTCAGTTGTTTTGAGTGTTTACATAAGAAACTTGTCCCAATACTAAAAATAATCAGGGATTTGAATGGTTATATAGCATAAGCTCACTAAAATAATGTTGGATCATTTTGATGTATAAAATCGGCGTATTTCTCCAATATTTACAATTCATTGATTCACAGATTCAGATAATCTTCAAGTTTAGCATCACCTTATTATTTTATATATATATACTAGTACTATACGGCAAACGTTGTTTTGCCGTATACTTGTACATTATGCCATTATATACTAACATCGCTATTAAAAAGTAGGGGTTGATTGTAGAATAGGGAAAATTTAGGACTGTATGTATTTTTAATGCCTCATTACATAAAAATAAAAATAAAAAAAATTTACCAAAAAATTGTAGAAAACAAAATTCATGGTGGACCACCCTTAACTTTTGGGGGTATGAAAAATAGCTGTTCGCCGATTTTCTGATATACCCGATAAGCACACAAAATTTCATCAAAATCGATCCAGCCATTTCGAAGGAGTATGATAACAAACACCATGACACGAGAACTCTGTAAATTAGATATATTCAAAATTAGCAAAGGTAGCCTTGAAAGAGACAGAAAGGTTCTTCGTCAGCTGCAGCTTTGATTTGATGCTATGCCGTTTTTATTTCACACCTTGAGAATGAAAAATGATATATTGATACAGTAGACAAAGATCGCAGGTAAAAAGAATTTTCACGTACAAAATATGTACCAAATTTTCATTAGGTTAGTATTTCATTAGGCTCTTTGTAGAACAAATAAAAAAAATTGATGTGTTGGATACTTATTTCCGATGTCCAGACAGCCATTGTAGAGCTTTGGCTTCCAAAGCAAAGGATTTTGAAACCTTTCAATCCTAGCCAGTGGATTTCCATTGGTCTTTGACATTTAGCTTCTTTAGATTTCAATTGATGTTATCTTTATAGACTTCAGACGTTCAGGAGCAAGTTGAAGACATCGCTCTTCCAACGTAGTTTCCTGCGCCCTTGAGATGGATGCTTCATTAAACGGGGCCGAATAAATCATCCAACAAACACATACATACCTACTTACTTCGTCTTAGTCAGCCTCTAACAGTCTTTTACCTTCAGGTACACCCTTCAGAATGCACGAAGTTGACCTTTCTTCCCATATTTATAGCTTAGCAATTTTTACAGATAATTTAATCTGTTACATATCCTAGACCTATTACTTTAAAGAATGTTGAAAACTTCTGTAAAGGGATCAGAATAGCCCTTAGTGTACACTCTATAGGTAGACACACAACTGCTGTGTACACACACCATCAGTTTGGTTTATTTAACTAATGGATTCCACAAAAATCCTCCCAAAGTTAGCGCGACAAGTGTAATATTCCACAATAGACTAGACATTCGACACAGTATGATACTTACTTTATACAACAACTCGTACAATACAAATTTACGTGGGTACCTAAGTACTTACTACTTACATATACATATTTAATACTGCTGACGTTATTTGACTAGGAATGGTAATTTAATCTTTAAAATCTATCTACTGAACAGGCAACAATAAAAAAGTAATTTTATATAATACAACTGTTATATCTATCTTATCAAACATATATTTGAGAAATCATTACAAAAAGAAATAAGAATAACAAAATCTTCTTTATCAGTTATGCCATTACATCAATTGAAAATAACTTTCACTAGCGTCAGTGCAAATTATAATAATAATAATAATATGAACAATTTGAATTTGGTGCCGTTTTATGACCCGTGACCATCTCAAGGGCGCCGTAATTATTTGGAAGTGTTACAGAAGGTATCTCTAGTTTTTCCACAATTAAAACTCAAAGATTGAAATAGAATATACTCGTAGGTGAATTCAGTTCACATCAGTAAAGTTCTGAATACTTCAGTAGTACCTACTTTTACAACAATTTCTGTTCAATGCAAGCCTCTCCTGTATTTCTCCAGGTATTTATGGTCCTAGTCTTTTTGCAATCAATCATTAACGATTCCTCTGATGTCAAATATTAATCGGAAATTAAAAACTTTGAATAACCTTAACTTAGGATAGAAACTCGAGGAAAAGAAAAAGGAGGGCGAACGTCCAATGATAAAGCGGAAAAAGACAAATAATAGTATGTTAGATTTTTCATTCTATAAAAAAATTTACACATTAACATCTCAAAAATATAGAATCACTGACTGACAGCATAATCACAAAAATGGAGACAAAATAATAATAATAGATAGATACATAGTAGGTACTGTATGAACACAAAGCATTTGTTGGTATTTTGTTCACAGAGTGGATGGATGTGTTGTGGAGTGTTCTAAGTAAATAGAAGAACAAATACAGAAAACTATGGATTCAATTTACTGTGAACGATTGGGTAAATAATTAAATGTCTCTTTACCAGCATCACTGTTGTACGCAGCATGTCATATGTTTGTACAGTGATACAAACCAGTGTTTTCTCAAATTGAATTGGAAAAAATGTTTAACAGCAATTTATCCAGTTTTGATTAAACCAACAATTTTTATAATCGTTTTTTAATCACTTTAGTTCACGTTTGAATACACGCCTTAGAGAAAAGACCTAAAAAATTTCAACTAAGAACCGATGGAAGTGTAGTTCAAGATTTATAAGGAAATTACTAACCGTTGAACCGGAAGGTTCAGAGATCAAATATTTTGAATTCAATCTCAACGATGCAATATCTCGTTGGCATACTTTGGTTATTTTAGATTTCTTTTTGTTCTCATCCGTATTTATATTTGCATATTCAAATAAATTCGTATTTTCTTCAAATATATTTTTCACTCTACTATTTTTTAGTCTCCAAAAATTCTGTGTATATTATTTTTTACTGTGTGTAAGTCTCTCGAGCTCTTCAGGCTGACCAATTGGGCTACCCCGTGAGGATTAAGGTTTTCCTTAAAAGAGAGAAAACAAGAAAGAAAAGGAATTCTTCACTAAACGTATTTTATGGTCCCAGGAGCCGGCAGACTCCCCAGATATATATTTTGAAAAACAAAATTAGTCATTAAATTTCTTCTTGGTTTAGTTTCTATCAATAACGTTTCAAGATATGTAGATTTGTAATCACTTTTTTAGTGTCCACTTTCAGTAACAGTAGTAGCAATATTATGTTATGTAAACAGAGATAATATTATTGAACTACCAAAGTATGTTTAATAATAATATTGTCTTATTTATTAGGACATTCTAGATATATCTACAAATAATTTTTTGAGTCAAGTGTGAAAAATGATAATGCCTGTCTAAAACACCAAACAAATAACATTATAACAAATTCTAAGACATGTACTCTATTAGGTGTGTAATGTTATGGACTCGATTTAGTATTGCCTTCCACGTTCACAGAATACAACGACCAGGTTTACCTTTAAACGTTGCAGGAAGAATTTGAAGTCTATAAAAATACATATATTGCATTCGTTTTCACTTAAAGAGGCAACTAGAAGAAAAAGACTAAACATTTTGGATGCTGTTTTTGTGAATTTATTTCCAGGATTGATTTCTTTTTCATTATGTTAATGGCTCTAGCCATTTCCAGAGTTCAGAGATAAATTACGAGCGCTAGAAAAAACTATTTGATTTGTTGAAACTATGGTAATTTACAGTATCATCAAATAAGTTAGTTACTTGATTGTTTTCCTGTATAAGATTTGGTATTTAACCAACTTACTACATTTTATGAACACAAAAATATAAACCTACCTAACATCTACTCATCTTTGTACGAACAAACCTACAAATTTTTATATTATTGTCTGTCTCGTCCAAAGCACAATACATAATTGGAAACGATAAACTTTCATATTTATGAGAAGATGTATGGCATTCATTGTCTCTTATACTAACGTTTTAAACTGACTGACTCTGCTAAATGTATTTAGTATGAAATGATCATAAAATAAGTAGGTATAGGTATCTTCTATAGTTACAGATAAGTTATTTGTTAGGTACTGTAATAATTATATTGTTTTAATTTTCAACTTCATCCAGTCTAACCGTATCTTCAACAGGTCTTTAAAACGCTGGAATATTGTTTTTTGAAGAATCCGTCGCTGAACCAATGCGCTGAACAAGTTAGCTAGGGAAAAAGTTTTGAAATGATAGAAATAAGAAGATTTGTAAAATACTTCTGGCACGATTTGAACAAATGCTTAATTTGATAATTGCTTCGAATATAAGTAAGTGAATTTCTATTGTTCCTTCTTTTTTAATTTTATGTTCTCAAACAGGATCTTACATTCTAAATTAAATGGAGACAAAGTGTTTTCTTAAAGAGACGATAAGTAAAAGTAATATGGTGTTTCTTTCTGATTCTTTCTCGACACTTCGATAATACAGCGGCACTACGAATATCGACATTAATCGCAACTAGCTTAGATGACAAAGTTAGATGACAAAAATATAAGAAACAATGTTCCTATGTATTTTGCTTGAGCGACGGTTATTGACGGGCGCTTTGCTTGGTGACCCATCAACCGAATTGAGAATTCTTATCGTAAAAAAGTTACACAATAATTACGATCAAAACTAAGTTTTCACCAACTCACGATTGTTAAGTAACGATTGTAATAGGTACACCAGTGATTAATTGAAATTTGTGGAAATGTTTGACGCAAGCAAATAAAACAATGACATTAATTATTTTTCATAATAAAATTTTAACTACTTCGCAACAACTTTTTGAAAATTAAGGGAATAGAAAAACTAGAAATTTTTCAATTGATTTGTTTATGTAAGTAAAAATAATGAGAAACTATTAGGTATGACATAAGTCTTGAAAACAGAAGTAAAACTTTATCCTGTATAGTTTTTGAAAACAATGAAATGACGCACGAAGAGCTCTATAGTTTTTTACTATTAACTTTTGCGGTCAACCAAACTATCACGTAGAAAGATACCCTGCTGGGTAACAAAATTTTACATAATATCGTCCAAAAACATAACTTTTTAAGTATATAAGCAAATGAATCTTCAGTGGGCCGTATAATGCAATATAATTATCTATAATTTCAAAAGCCGAAGCTTCAAATAATGTATTTTCAAAGTGAATCCGATTGATTTACTGTACTTCTTGCTGATTTTATTTGACTCATGGCATCTGTGATTCATTCTTAATTGTAGATCATTCTCTGGGATCGCATCGACTAAAAGCTGTAATGGTTTCAGTAGAGTATGACATATTTTCAATAACAATAATCTTTCATTAACTTCAATGCACTTACCGTACTTTTCACGGATTGCAACACATTTGCTGCACTTTCCACTAATTCCAAAAAGACTAACTGAACTGCACATTTTATTCATTCCGACAAACTGGAAGCAAATAATCGTTTAAGCTTTCGCAGCGTCAGCGTACGAGTAATTTGCTCTTCTTCTCTAGAAGCAGAGAAGAAAGTTCACATACAGCATACCCGAAAATATGAATATCAGTCAGACTTGCAGCACTTTTCACAGCATCCATTGACTTGAGGACTGCACTTATCACTAGTTTGGTAGTAGGTATCATTAAATTTCTTATATTTACAAAAGTTATAAACTTTTTATGATTTACTTACTGCGGTTACGCAATGTTATATTATATACAAGTCTACGACAGATCAACGTCTTGTTGTTATTAGCCTGGGAGTAATACTATTAATTATACTAAACAATATGAGGATAAATAATATTTACGCATATAGAAGTAAATAAGTGTCTATATTCACACCAATCTACGCATTTATGTTTAACATTAAATTTCAAAGCTTCTGTTTTTATTAGCTGTAACGGGAGCTATAAAATAACACAACATAGGTACGAGCATCATAACAACTACTGACCGCTAAAGATTAATACCTACTTAAGATATGTATACATTATTTACTTATCATTTGTTGGTTAATAATAATTTACCTACAACATTTCTTTATAAGACCAGGTAATAAAATCTTTAGGCATCTGATTCCTGTATATTTTATGTTCATCGGGTTTTTGTCTCTCATGTACCTTTAAGAAAACTGTATACTAGAGAACATTATCCCAGAATATTATAATATCAATAAACACTTAACGGTCGTTTCCGATAACCTTTCAATCCAGTCAGTTGATTTTAACTGATAAACAGATTATTGTAACCAAGCATATGTAAGCATTTTCGTTCTTTTATATTTGTAAGAATAATACTCTAATGTAACTGCAAGCATTGCAACAATAATGTGTTTTCCTCGTACAATCTCGTAGAGCTAATTTTTTCAGTAACCAATATTTTGATAACTATTCAATTTTTTATGTGAGAATACGAATATAATAAAGTTGTCAGATTTAAAAAAATAAACCATTAGAAATTATTAGAAATAAGATATTTTTGTATCGTACCAACTTCTTCGATGATTTTATTGGTTGGATACGGATATCTGGTGATATGGATAGTGATATGTTATACCTAGATTTGCAATATGAATCTCAAACATGTACCATCAATAAAATCTCGTTGCGGTCCTTGGTGCCGCAATTTTTAGTTTGAAAAAAGCGACACACATATAAATTGTTTGTAGATAACAAGAGATAGACAATATGAGAATGAGGATTATTACAGACGACAAAGGCCGGTAGATAGAGATGAATATATACATAAGAAAAGAGATGAATATATATTACTCAGGTATTGTACCTCGACGGGTGGGTACACATTTTTAGAGAATATTTGTATGACATTGCGAATCTAGTTGTAACATATCACTGGATAAAGGAGATATTTTTGCAGTTTTCCCGATATCGCATCAAGGCAACTGCTGGAAATGTTTCTTTAATCCGCCCACAATGGTATTTTATACTAGACTGTTTATCCATTGTTGATTGCTACGGGTTTAATTATCCCTACCTATTGTTTCTTTTTTTTCTTTTTCTTTTCTTCGTATTCTTTAAAATAACTTATATTGGACTGTGATTTCTTCACTTTACGCTAGCGTAGTTATTGTAAGCTGCTGAAAGCCGGCTGGCAACCAATAACAGTCACCATGGAAATATTACACAATTTTATTTTTAATAATTCAACATGCAAGTACTGTCGGTTTACAACATTGACTAAAAATTACTCCAATAAAATGAAAACAGAAAATTTATCTAGATCAATCAAACTTTCTGTTTCTTTCTTATTAATGAGTGCAAAGTCTAGCATCTGAGTCATCACTTAGGTTGTAATAATCTAACTTTGTATACAAATGGTTTAGGTTTTGCTTCGAAATTTCGAGATAAATAAATGGATCTCCACATCTCTCGCCCAAATACTAAACTCTATTCCCGTTTTAAAAAAGGCGAAAGAATTATAAAGATATTTAATTTTAAATATTGTTGGGAGAATGTAACAATAATGCTGTTACAACATTACCAATGTATTTGTGTGAATTTTAAAGATATATTTTTAGTCGATAATAAATTTCATACTTTAGTCGAATTCGATGGCAACCGAAAACATCGAACAATGAGCAATAATTTGGTATAATTTTTCTGAAGTAAGACATTGATCGGTCAATATATTACACGCTCATTGAGAGACTCGGGCAGGCATTTGGCGTGAGGACGAACATACTAAATTGAGTTCCTAATTCTTATTTAATACCTGCAATATAAAAGTGAAACATATTGCTACAAATATTTCCTTGTTAATTGTTGATGTCATAAGTCTCAATATACACGAGAGATAAGTATTCACAAGTTTTGCATTAATGTTGAGTCCATCATGGTCACCTAATCCGTAGTGTCGTCAGTAATTAACAGGTCTCGCCCTTTTTCTGTTAGTATTCGAGCGCCTTGTTGTCCGTTAATCATCACATACTAGACATATAATATTTTAAGCTCGGCAGTGAGTTGCGCGACCAACGAAAAAATGAGTCAATCTGAAGACCAATCTCTAATTTGATAACTTTAACCTGTAGGTATCATCATCAACAACATCACCCGTTTTGTACCCATTGTTGGACATAGACCTCCTCCTTGATCTTCCACAAGTTTATATCCCGACCATCCACTCCATCCAACCAACTCCTACCATTCATATCATGTCGTTTGACCATCTAGCTATTGGTCTCCCCACTCTTCTTCTGCCATTCCGAAAGCTTTTTCGTCCACCAAAAGTCGAAACACTTGGCGACATGTCCTGCATAGTATGTATGTAATATATCTTTTGGTGGGAATAATAATTTAAAATGTGTATATATGAGAAACACCTAAATCGGCAAAAAAGTAGAAAAACAAATTTACTGAACTTACATATCTTGGTAGCTCTGAATTCTGCAAGTAATATATAAGTTTATTTTTATTTTTCATCAGTTTCGATTTATTTACAATAGTGATATCAGAGGGATTTTTGACAGTCTACACTTGGAAACGTCCATGCATTAATAAGGATGGAAATAACATGTTATGATTTCAAAATAAATATTCAAATGCAGGAATCAATATGAATGCATTTAACGTTGTTTGCTTGGTTGCTACAATTTTTTATGTACAGTTTATGTTAAATATTATCAATATTTAATTTTCATTATGTACATGGTTAGGTAACTGAAGAAACAGAGGGCCAAAATCTAATCCTACCTACACCCTGGGTCCCATGATATCATTCCGATTATTGTTACATTTTTTCATTACCTATCCCATGGTACCTACATATAACATCAGTATACATACGGTCGCAACACGGTTCACATCAACTTCATCTATTTACGGCGGAATAAAACAAATAGAATATTATTCATTCATATTCGGTTTTTCATCCATTTCATTTCATAAGTTAATTCAACAAAAGCAAAAATAAGTGAAAGTGACTCTCCAAAACCAATCACAGCAAATACGGAATACAGTTCACACATTGGCGAACACAGGACGGGGTAAGTACCATTCCATCTTCACATTCCTCAAATCCTGTGTATCTTATTCCGGATGTTCTACATCTAACATACTTGATGTAACATCCACTCCATTTTTTGGCCTTCGAACCGGATAGATTGGGGTTTGGGGGGTTATAGTAGCATATTTTTGTTTGGGTATACTCACATTCGGGAATAAATACAAGCTAACTTAAATACGGGTATTTTTTCATAAGGGGCACTTATCATTGCAACAATTTCATATAATATATTGGGTACACAGTACATATCGGGTACATAGTACAAATATACCTACAACATTCTATTTCTTGAATTTGTTTCAATTTCAATTCGGTTAAAAAACATTCTTTACAACTTCGGTGTGGTGAAAGATGTCTCAGGCAATTAAATATAGGTTAGCAAAGATTTCGATAGACAATCTTTTGGAAACGGGAAAGGCTGTGTCTTTGCAAAATGAAACTGCGATAAACTCATTTCTCGTTCGATGCGATAACTTGAATGTGTTGTGGGAAAACTTTTTGGAAAGTTACGTTTCAATTGAAGTAGCGAAAAAGGTCGGTTTTGACAAAGATGTACATCTTCAGGAGTACATAGAATATGAATCCAAATTGTATGAGGTAAAATATTTGTTTAAACAATACGGTAAAATCAAAAATGAAATGAAGGATGTACCTGAAGGTAAAGCGGTTTCAAACAATTTATCTATACCTACTTTAAATCAGTTGCCAGAGTTTCTAGAGAACGAATGCAAGGCTATGGATGCAGTGAATGTTTCTTCTTCTTCATCAAGATTTGACGGGGCGAATCTGCGAGAACATAAGTGTTTTTCTGCTATATCTGCTGTGTGTGTATGTTGCGAGGGGGATCATCCCATACATGCTTGCGAACGATTTATTAACATGAATATTAAACAAAGAAGACAATTTGTAAACGATAAAAGGCTATGTTGGAATTGTTTGAGGGCTCATTTTGTTAATAAATGTCAGTCTAAGAATAAATGTAGGACATGTGGAAAGAATCATCACACTTTGCTGCATCAGACTGAGTCAAATTTATCTTCTTCTTCACGTAACGAAGAAACCGTCAATACAGTTTCATGCAGTGCATCACATGTTAAATCGGATAGATGTTCAAACGCGGTATTTCTTGCTACAGCTATGATTCACGTACAGGATGTTGCGGGTAATTTTCATATTATCAGAGCTCTACTCGATCCCGGTAGCCAATATTCGATCATCACGGAGGCTTGTATGCAGCGTTTAAATTTGAAACGTCGGAAATCAAATATTACAGTATCAGGAGTGGGACAAAATACTCAACAAACAAGAGGACAGGTCATATGTTGTGTAAAACCCGTGTATACGGAGGGACTTTTACTCAACGTAAATGCATACGTACTTAATTCGGTTACTGGCAATCTACCTACTCATACGGTTTCATCAGATATTCTAAAGGAGTTTACTAATATCACATTAGCGGATACAGAGTTTTATTCATCGCGGACAATCGATATGATTCTCGGGGCAGACATATACAATGAAATATTGGACGGTAAACGAATCAATTTCGACCAAGGACTGCCATATGCATACTCAACGATATTTGGATGGGTCATTATGGGAAAAACTGCATTATATGATAATATCAGCAGTGAAAACTCAAAATGTTTTTCCCATAGTATTACGATTAATGTTATGATGGAAAAGTTTTGGAAAATCAAGGAACTACCTTTGGAAAATACGGAAAATTTTGAAGATCAAAAGTGTGAGGAAAACTTTGTAAATACATTGAACAGAACGGAGGACGGAAAATTCATTGTCAGATTACCTTTCCGGGAAAATTGTAATGAACTTGGAATGACGAAATCTTTTGCCTTGAGAAGATTTTATGCATTAGAGGGAAAGTTATTGCGCAACCTGTCTATGAAGGCGGAATATACAGAAGTTATTCAAGAGTATATTATAAACCTAAAACATATGGAAGAAGTTCCGATTTCAGATATAAAATATTTTCTGGCTCATCATGGGGTAGTCAAGGAGAGCTCATCCACCACGCGATTGAGGGTTGTATTCGATGCATCGATGAAGTCAGATAGCGGAATATCTCTTGATGATGTACTCTATTGCGGAACGAAATTACAGAATAACATAGCGGATATCATTTTCAAGTTTCGATTGCATAATGTTGTTTTCGCGGCAGATATACAGCGGATGTACGGACAAATTATTGTTCATCCAGATGACAGAAATTATCAGGGGCTTTTTTGGAGGAATTCACCTGAAGAGGAACTCAAGGTTTATCGTCTTTCGACAGTCACATTTGGAGTGGCATCATCGCCATTTTTAGCAATTCGGTGTTTGTTAGAATTGGCAAAAATCGGTCTTAATACTCATCCACACGCTAGTAGGATTCTTCAAGATGATGTCTACGTGGACGATGTAGTCAGCGGGGCTTCATCGGTTAATGAAGCCATGGAATTCAAAACGGAACTTACGGACCTTTTAGAAAGCGCGGGCTTTCACTTACGGAAATGGTGTAGTAATAGTGAAGAATTTCTATCAAACATATCACCGGTGTGTTGTGAAGAACCTCAGTTATTTGGCAATGATGATTCATACGTATTTGGAGTGTTGGGTATTCAATGTATTCCTCAAGGAGATTATTTTGAGTACCAGATGCAGGAATTCAACACAACATACATTATACGAGCTATTCTGTCTCATATAGCTCGGATCTATGATCCATGCGGATGGTTGACACCAGTTACTTTTGCTGTTAAAGTTATTATACAAGAAATATGGTTATTGAAATTGGAATGGGATGACACATTACCACAGGATCTCATACGCAAATGGAAAAACTACGTATGTCAATTTTCGGAACTTAGAAAAATTAGAATTGATCGTAGAATGTTACCTTCGGATAAGGTTGTACATTGTGAACTTCATGGATTCTCTGACGCATCACAACTTGGATATGGCATTGCAGTTTACCTCGGATCGGAAGATGCCAATGGAAATGTTACAATACGGCTGCTTATGGGAAAGTCAAAGGTTGCTCCTATTAAACAAAAACTTACTATTCCTCGCTTGGAATTATGTGGAGCTCTTCTATTAGCACGGGCATTGAATCACATTCAAAATACTTTAGAAAAATTCATACAGTTTGACGTTGCAGCATGGTGTGACTCTCGAGTGGTACTGGCATGGCTTAAGACTCCAGTTCATCAGCTGAAGATGTTTGAGGGAAATCGGATATCGCAAATTCACTCATTGTGTAATACAAACATATGGAAATATGTACCTTCAAACCGTAATCCTGCAGATGCTTCTTCTCGGGGTTTACTACCTAAGGAACTTGTCAATCATTCTCTCTGGTGGGATCCAGAGTGGTTGAAGAAGCCAAAATCGGAATGGCCTCAATCTGAACCACGTTCCTTAAGTGTGGAATCACAACAGGTAGTCAGTCATGTGGAAACTTCACTTCATATTTCACATCAAACCGACGAGTGGGATATCTTCAATAGATATTATTCATTTTCCAAGCTCTTGCGAGTAATTGCATTGTATAAACGTTTTATACATAATGTTCGAAATAAAGGAAATAAATATTCAGGTTTCATCTCTACATCGGAACGCAATATGGCGCTATTTGCATTAGTCAAAAATGTGCAAGCTACTGTTTTTCATCTAGATATTGCTCTCATTCAAAAGGATAAGTCGCAAAATACAAATATTCGACGTCTCAGTCTTGAGTGGAAGATGGCAAGGATAATCAATTTACACCCGGGATTAGATGAAGTGACTCGGGTGGTAACTATCAAGACATCCACGGGGATTCTCACCCGACCTGTGGTGAAAATCTGTCCTTTGCCTTTGTAATAACTACATAGTATAGATTCGTACAAAATTCGGTCAATTTTTCATATATGTACGAGTCTACAATCTTGTGGATTTTAAACACATATTCGGATTAACACATTTTTTCACGGGTTAATACATTCTCGGACAATCAACAAAAATCGGTTTTACGGTTACGGTACATTCATGTAAGCTCATCTATGGTTCGGTACTAACGTTACATGAATGCATTCCTACTATTATTAGGGGCCACTCTCACGGTTCGGTCAACAGCGCCCCCAGTATAATTTTCGGTCAAATTCGGTCAATTTTTCATAGATGTACGAGTCTACAATCTTGTGGATTTTAAATACATTCTCGGACAATCAACAAAATTCGGTTTTACGGTTATGGTACATTCATGTTAACTCATCTATGGTTCGGTACTAACGTTACATGAATGCATTCCTACTTATATTAGGGGCCACACTCACGGTTCGGTCAACAGCGCCTCTAGTATAATTTTCGGTCAAATTCGGTCAATTACACACTCATCAGAAATCCTACTCTGGTACATTCGGATAATCAACAAATTCGGTTTTACGGTTACGGTGCATTCATGTAAGCTCATCTATGGTTCGGTGCTAACGTTACATGAATGCATTCCTACTTATATTAGGGGCCACTCTCACGGTTCGGTCAACAGCGCCCCCAGTATAATTTTCGGTTAAATTCGGTCAACGGAACACTCAAAGGGTTAATACATTCTCGGAAAATCAACAAATTCGGTTTTACGGTTACGTTATATTCATGTAAACTCTTCTATGGTTCGGTGCTAACATTACATGAATGCTTTGCTACTTATATTAGGGGCCACACTCACGGTTCGGTCAACAGCGCCCCTAGTATAATTTTCTGGCGAATTCGTACAATTACAACACGGACGGAATACAGCTTCTGTACGAATAATACCATCTGGATAAAAAAAATTTCATTTCAATCATACTTACGGTCGGTAACAAGATATCAAGATATCGGTACAATTTCGGAAATTTATGGATATCGAAATATCATTTCTTCTTAATCACTTCGGAAGCATTACCACATCCAAAGGATTGTCAATTTATTTTTCTTTTGTATTTTTTGATGTTTTGTATCATATTCGGAGACATCTTTCACAGCTGAGGATGTTCAGATCGGTTCATCACGGTTCGGATAACCGTCTCATTGTTTCTTTTCTTTTCTTTTGGGGTGGGGAATATGTTAAATATTATCAATATTTAATTTTCATTATGTACATGGTTAGGTAACTGAAGAAACAGAGGGCCAAAATCTAATCCTACCTACACCCTGGGTCCCATGATATCATTCCGATTATTGTTACATTTTTTCATTACCTATCCCATGGTACCTACATATAACATCAGTATACATACGGTCGCAACACGGTTCACATCAACTTCATCTATTTTCGGCGGAACAAACAAATAGAATATTATTCATTCATATTCGGTTTTTCATCCATTTCATTTCATGAGTTAATTCAACAAAAGCAAAAATAAGTGAAAGTGACTCTCCAAAACCAATCACAGCAAATACGGAATACAGTTCACACATTGGCGAACACAGGACGGGGTAAGTACCATTCCATCTTCACATTCCTCAAATCCTGTGTATCTTATTCCGGATGTTCTACATCTAACATACTTGATGTAACATCCACTCCAGTTTATGTTCTTTTTCTTTCCATATGTGGATTTTTAAAGAAATTCCTAACATTTATCAAGAAGTAAAAAATATATTCGAAAAGATCTTGACAAGAAAAGCCAAAAGTTTTCAAATTCTTCTTACTTATATGTAATTTTATGAAGACGTTTATAATGATGATTTCATAAATACATAAGTATCTAATTCCCGTAATCCGGAAAAAATAAAAACATTTATATAAAAATAATCAAAAGATTCAATATCATAATTTTATTTATGAATGCAATAATATTGCAAGTTTCTATAATAGCTTAAGGCGTGCATGTCACAAATAATGCAACAATAAATTCTTCAAAGGGCATGCGCTCCAACTTAGCCAAAGGCCAATTATGGTAACCTGGCGCGAATTCAACACTCAATCAATTATTGAGAAATAATAACATTAATCATCAAAGTATTTATATTGAAACTGCAAAAGTGAACAAAAATGTATCTTTAGGGTTTTCGGTCGATTCTTATTGGTTCGCTCAGGGGGGTCGGTTGACTTCAGAAAGACACCAGTTAAAGTTTGTTAGTCAACAGAGATGCTACAAAAGAGACACTTAAAATAATTTACACTAAAGACAATAAGGAAGTATGATTAATAACAGTGGGTTTTTAAATATGCCATAAGAAATTATCCTTTTGGTAAAATGCAACTAACAGAAATTGTTCGTCAATTTTGTAGATAATTGATGAACTTTCGGATATATTTTGATGTCAGACCCTCTAGAAAAACTTGCACTTGGCGATCGACTACAGACGAATTTTCGATTTCAATAATCGCAACAATTACGCATAATTACACGGTACATGTAGGTAGATAGATTATCGAAAAGTTCGCCAGTGTAGTCGATCGCTAAATACGGTTTGGTTTGTCTACGGTCTCTGGTGTTGATTTTGAACTGTCTTCAAGATTATTCATTTTCCTATGTGAGCCAGTAGTTGAACTTGCACCATTTATTTTTTATTTAAATTGAAATGAAGTTTTATAAAATACATAACACAATCAATACATATACCTATTTTATTATATAGCTTCAACATTGCGGTGCCAACTACCTGGAACCGATTACTAGTGGATCTAAGACAGAACCAACTTGGAGCAAGCTGAAAACGTCACTGTTTAGGAGATGTCGCAAAGCCCTTGAGATGGTCATTGATCATGAATCATAAAACGGCGCCAAAACAAACCGTTCATATGGTTATTCATTATTATGTTATAAGTAGCTACCTACGCACCTAAATGTTTTTACATACATTATGTGAAGAAACTCGGTGATATGATTTACAGTAATTTCATTCGATTAAGGTACGTACTTAAATAAAAGATAAAATAAGTAAGCAATGAAATAAATTAATAATTAGGTATATTGTTGGAAATACGTAAGCAACAGATGTCATCGACATAATTATTACCTTTTGAAAATTATGAGATTTAAGTATGAAGCTGCTTAGTAGAGCTGCCGACGACGATATTACTTAACATCGAAAAGTAATTATACCTACAAATTCAAATTCCAATAAAAAAGAAACAATTACAAGAGGTAGGCACCAAATAGTAGATGTAATGATTCGGAGGTGAAATTAAGTATATGTGCCTACCAAAATCTGTTTTTTTTGCACATTTATTTTAATTTTTACATCATATTGGTAAATGGATGAAGTTTCAAAAGATACAAAAGTTAATTCTTTAGAATTGGAAAATCTAGAAAATAATTCAAGATGAATAACAAGATTGCCAAGATATCGATTACGTAAATGTATTGACAACTGCTGGAGACCGGAGGGATGTAGTGTTAACATTAAAGAATGATAAAAATATAAATTCAAATATTATAATTCATTGAAAGTATTTCACCCAGTACTAGTGATTTGTGTAAATTTAAATAAAACACAATATCGAAAATTAGCACCGCTTGAAACCTTGAAAATCAATAAAACATTAATAGTAGTAAAAATATTGTTACCAAAACTGTTAACCCTTACGAATTCCCTCCACCTCCTGCCTTTATTAACCATTCCCCAAACTCCAACCCTCCGACCATCCACTTGTCCTCAATCCCTTCCACCTCACTCTAATAATCTTAATCGTCAATTTATTTTTTCATTTGAAAATGACCAACATCTCCACTAAAACCAAGGTAGCGATATTTTTAAATATATATAATCAACCAACATAGTTATTAAAACAACCAAGATTAATGTTGTTAAAATTTCAACCATCGGTTTTAACGTAAATTATAGTTTACTTCTAAACAACGATGTTTATCTAGAATTGTGACTCTATTTTGTTCCATCATATTTAAATTATTGTCACCAAGTGCCTTCTGCTGAGTACATTAGAAAATCAGTAGTGCTTATACAAGATCAACCATTCATTATTTCACGTTGTTCAAACATGGACATCTGTTTTGTAAAAAAAGTTATTCGTTGACACATTACGCTGACAATATTGTATAATGTATTGATTTATAGTAATTTCTATTTTTGTAACATTATAACTTTATTTTTATTGCTTTGAGTAAGTATGAAATAACATTAGTTGGTAGTTTTATATAAATTAAAATAATTTAGATTATCGTAAAATAAATTGTATTAAACTTCGGCATATGTTCTTTGATATTACTTTATATAGATGCACACAGAAGTCAATTGGTCTACTTAAAATCTAACTCCCACAAAATTATCATAACAAATAATATTATCGTTCGCCACACGATTAACTAAGAGATGTCTGTAGGTACATAATTTCACATTACAATGAAGTTATTACGGTGTAATTTTTTAATAAATTTCTTCATTTGACTGAATGAATTTACTCGAGTGCTAATTTCAGTTAGGTATTCTAGAGGCAATTTACAAGAGATTCGAAATGAATATTTATTTGAAAAATATAGGCATTTTCATTGTAACATGATAAATTAAACAATATTATACTGTTTCCAAATATAAAAAAAAGATAAAATCACTCAGTTAAAAACAAAACAAACCACATCAATATACACAATAAAACTTCAGCACAAATACAAAATAAAATGTTTTAAATTAGTTATTTCATTAATTTAGTGACAAAGTCAATATATTTCATTAAATTCACGTTTTTAAACACGAATAAGCGTAATTTTTCGCATTTTCTTCCACTTTTGAGTTAGTTTATAATATGTGATTGTAGTGGACACCCTTGCAAGCTGAAATCTTCAATTTGATTACTTTCCTCATTTTTTGACACTCATTCTTAATTCATCAATGATATTCCTAATGCCATAGGGTAAGAGTTTGGACAATCGAAATGGAAAACTTACATTATATAAAATATACAGATTAGGTTTTACTCTTTTTGTTTCAAAGTTGTTGTATCCACCTAGATATATGAAACTAACGAAGTATTATGACGACATCAGAAAATATATTCAGAGTTATTGGTTAGTGAGGAAACCACATTGTTTTATTACAAATAAAGAAAACCGCACTTAAAACTAAAAACCACATAAAACATTCAAGTTTTAATATGTACCTTAGGTACTTCTTCTGCCCACAAGTTTAAAGGCTTTCATATAAATGTAATTAGATAGAGACATTATTAACAGATATTCCTAATTAGATACAGTTAATTCCTAATCACCTAAAACAGGTAATCCTATAAAATACTCGTAAGTGTAAAATCCATATCTCCTTCACATCAGTCCGTTTCTATGTAAATTTGTGAAAATCAAAACCATATTATATGTAGACTAGTAGGTAATCACTACTAATTTCCTCAGAGGACATGTTCCAATAATAATAATAGTAATAACGAACCGACAAAGAAATGGGTGAAATTTAACGAAATGATACGGAAAATGTAACAAACTGACTAAGAATACCGGTCAAAAATCCTTATTAATTGTATGTGACATAGCAAAACTGGTAATAATAATAACATTGACACTATCACAAGTAACATATTTTATCACTCTGCAAAAGGCTGCGACTCACTCGTAGAGTACATTTTACAAATAGACTAAGCTTAACAAACCGACACAGAAATGGGGTGAAACTTAACAAACTGACACAGAAACAGGCGAAACTTAACGAACGAATAAGTTTTTTCACTTTGTGAATACTTAAACCAGTCGAATATTTCATATTTTTAGAGAGCTTTTATCGATACACGGTTGACCGTTTGCCTATGCAAATTTACATAACTAAGTAGATATGCATGTACTTACCTATCTAATAATGTCGTGTTTATTGTATAAATATAAAATAAATATATACGTAGGTGTATATATTACACACATGTGCGTGATAATTCGCATTGATGTCACCTGTTATAAATAAATAATAATATAATGTTTCTGTTCATAATATAATTCCCATACAAATTTACCTAAGTCACGCGCTAGCCATGCTCAAGGTAGGTATATTATGTATAAAATAAACAATATACCTATCTACACAATCACAATGTTCTTGTGATATTAACATTGAAGTGATTAATAGCAAATAATAACGAATGTCTTAATTTATAATACGAGTACAGTATTATTATTAACTCTGTAACGTCACTACGCTTCTTGCGAAAATATTTATTGAACAGCGACGGTTTATTTTGGACTTGTGACAATAATCAATATTAGTATACTTAGTATTAGTCAGTGATATGTTATACCTAGATTTGCAATATGAATCTCAAACATGTACCATCAATAAAATCTCTTTGCGGTCCTTGGTGCCGCAATTTTTAGTTTGAAAAAAAGCGACACACATATAAATTGTTTGTAGATAACAAGAGATAGACAATATGAGAATGAGGATTATTACAGACGACAAAGGCCGGTAGATAGAGATGAATATATACATAAGAAAAGAGATGAATATATATTACTCAGGTATTGTACCTCGACGGGTGGGTACACATTTTTAGAGAATATTTGTATGACATTGCGAATCTAGTTGTAACATATCACTGGTACACTGAGAAAAATATTAACGAAATTTCACAACGAATCATTGGTACGTACTATCAGATTAGGACTAGAGATCGTACAAACGATTCATTAGTACGAATCTATAATATTAACTCTTCGCAAACAAGTTGTTGGTAAATTTACCAATGATTTGTTTGCGAAGAGTTAATATTATAGATTTATACCAATGAATCGTTTGTACGATCTCTGGTCCTAATCTGATAGTACCGTACCAATGATTCGTTTTGAGTATTTTTCTCAGTGTATTAGTAAGTTGTTGTAGGCTTTCGCGGTCTCCATTTTGAAGATGTTGATGTTCTTCCGGGCATACCACGTTTAGTTAGTCACACCCTCTTTACGTCTTGACGTTTCAACTATAGGTACTGATGGAGTCGAAACTTTTGATGATCAGTCTATGATAACAACAAAAACGCTCAAAATGCACCGAGTAGAAAAGAAAAAGGAAAATCATGAATCACAAACATTGTGTAGATTTAGAATACAAAGTATTCCTGAAGCATGTCGAATATAACAGTACCTATAAATGAATTTTAAGTATTCGATAGACAATGAAGAAAACAAAGTACATAATGCTTATGTCAAATTATGTATTCAGAGTAGATACTATAATTACTTTTAGAACATACCAATGTAGGTATACGTATTATTCAAATGACTCACACAAAAACACTTGATTCAACAATCAATCAATTGTATTGCATTACCTCATTGTAACTTTGTAATAATACATACAATAACTTTGTAAAGATAATACTATTTTTTTAGTCTGTATCATAATATCTAATGTACCTATAAATATTATGATTGTGTATATAGACATACCTACCATGCGTATACGAATTGTTGATAAATATTATGTGGTATACATGGTATGTATAATTATAATATCATAATAAAACTGTAAGTAACTGTGTATTATTTGATATGCATGGATTGTAATAATTGTAATCTATTTTTAGTATGTTCCTATGTAGGTACACATTTGGAATATAACTGTGTTAAAATCAAGTTACCGAATACAGTCATTTGGTATTTTGAGTTTTATTTTATTTTATTTTGACTTTTCATGCGATTCAAGTGATTATTGATAAATTACTTAATGAGACTGTACATTCTATTCGGCATTGACCAATTTTTTTTTTTTTTGGTGTTGTGAGGCTGGCAAAATTACTTTAATTTAATGTAGTGAAATTTCTTTAGTTTGAACTCATTTTGTTGTGTTACTGTGAATAATGTTTATAGATGCTTGACAATTCCAATTCCAAAAAAATTGTAGATCTCAAACCTTACTGATTGACTTATGTTGTTCACTATTGTTTGACAGTTCTAGTACTTACCTACTCAATATCTACCGTAATAATAATCAATTTAATTTAATGTACATATTATGTTATATATAATAAATAAAATAAAAATCTGAAGGGGGGTAGGTAGTACCAAATGAGCACTATCAAACTTAGACTCCTTAATACTATTTTTTTTATTTTTATGATATGATCAGATAAGATACATAAGAACATACCTATTATTTATTTATATAATGAAGTGTCAGTGAATGGCTGGCCAGCTTTTTTAATTGATTTGTTTATAGTAGTTGTTATAAAAAAGTAATTGACGAGATTGTTAGAATATCTCATTAGTTTTTAATGTACCAATGACATATTAAAAATTAAAGATTAGTCAGTTTATTCAATATACCCACGACTTTTTATACAACGGTGTGGACTCTTACATTGTGAAATAGTCAACAATACTTTTAATCAATAGTGTTTTTTTTAAGTAATTTTCTTAAGTTAATAAATACAATCTATCCCGTGGAGCACCCGGTAAAGAATTGGTCTCCCACTCTTCTCCGTAAGTTTTCGAGTGTCCTGTAAAAGGCAGGTGTTCGAAAAAATTAAGACATTGTACACCTTAAATTCAGCGATGAGATTTGCCACCCATCCTGAATGTCTTCATTTTATATTGGCACGAAGAGGACAGCTTCCATGTTTCTTACATGCAGCTGGTCTGCTGGCTACCCCACTTGTGGGATATGCCGTGATGGTATAGTAGTAGTAGTAATAAATACAATTAGGACGATGTGATTTTTTAAATAAAAATGATCCCGTCCTTCCTACAAATTGAAGATGGACATTATTAATTTTCAGCAATGACCTGGAAGCTTGGGGGCGTTAGAATATTCACCAGCACCAAAACAAGTCAACATTAAAAATAGCTTAGTTGATCATAAAAAATGGCTATTTTCAGTATTTGTCTCCAACTTAGGCATAATATACTGAATGATAAGGAAATAATTCGTTTGTATGAAGACTATTGACTATTTATTATTGAGTGTATGTATTTTTTATTGTTCAATTTATTTGACTATAGCGTTATTTGGTTGCAACAATAACACAATGTCTTTGAACAAGTGTCACTTTAATAAACATTGCACATTGTCGTTCAAAACACATTTGATTATTTCCTATATTTAAATTACTCATTATTATAATATTTTCTATTGTTAAAGAAATAAAATTCGTTTAGGAAAAGTATATCATAAATATTAATGATATCAATATCCTAATAATAGTACTAAGAATAATCTATCTCTCTATCTATACCATCACGGCAATTCTTCAAGTGGGGAAGCATATCTGCGTGTAGTGAACTGTCTTATAGGTCATCTTCTTTGTCCCGTAAAATATATGACATTCAGGATCGGTTGCAAATTTTATCGCTGAATTAAAGTGTTAAATGTGAAGACATTACCTCCGTTTTTTGTTTCTGTCCACTCCTAAGCAAAAAATAGGTGTCCTACTCTTTCTGTACCTATTCCAACTGTTTTATATTTGACAATTCACGTGCATTAGAAAGCCAAGTTTCGGGAACTTTCACCATTCCAATCCAACGGATTTTTCTGCAACAAGTCTGGTTTTCCTATTCCAATCTTCACTTTCCCCTGCCAGTCTTCTCAGTTCTACGTATGTCCTCCACCACTTGATCCACGTAAATATTTCTTGATCAGCTTTTGTAATTATTCTTGTTTACAGTCATACCTTGTACCTATTACTTAAATATTTAATATCTGTTTTATTATAATACCCGTTTCATTACTTTGAAAAAAGATACTCACATCATAAATGGATCGATGAACTATACCGCCTATTCTGAATGTCTTAAACTTTTGTTAGCACACTGAGGACAGCTTTCACGTTTATTACATGCATCGAGTCTGCTGGCTACACCACTTGTGGGATTTGTCGTTGTGATATAGTAATACCATAAGTTATAATACCAGTAGCACTGTGCTATTTGTCGCTATAAAAATTCCTATGTCTACGGCTATTAAAATATAATACCATATGTATCTGCAAAACACAACTTTCTGGTAGGCATTTTTTCCATAAATTTTACGATCATTAATCATCATAGAAATAAACGAATGAAATATTAATCACAGCATTTCGGCGTTTGAGTGGTCACGGATTAAAAAACACTGATAATAGGTACTGCAACATTGAATTTAAGAAATTTGCAACATCATCCCCCTTATTAATAAAATAATAATACACATAATTCGGACTAGAATAGATGATCACCCTCTGTTATGGAGAGGGATGGGGTCAGTCTGGCCACCCTAAAATTATTATTATTAAAAGAATTAATAATTCTCCAGCATTTGATATTAAAAATATTTTTTACAAGCATCACTGTCACTGGGTGAGATAAAAAGATCTGTGAATGTATGAAAAATCACTGCTAATTTATTTTTATATTAAAGATATTTCTATAAAATTGCTCCAAAAATAAAATATCAAAAAATAATATCTTTTTCAATTTATTCAATTTCAATTTATTCAATTTATTCAATTATAAACAATACCTCAAAACAGCAACTAAGGTGTGTAAATGTCTATTTACTTATTTTTAATGCAATGATTTTGGAATAAAGGGCACGAGAAGAAAAAATAAATAAATACTGATTTCAAAACAGACGAATTAAAAAATAGGTAATAGAAAAGAATTGAGCGTGTTGCTCAAAAACAAAAATAAATGTTATATTTAGCAGTAGAGAGATGATGGCCAGTATGTGATGAGTATTTAATTAATTACGGCTATGAATACTCGTAATTTTATCTATTGATGTAATTATTTAATGACAAGATGAATTTTCGCTGATCTGAAAATAAAAAAACAAAAGAGTTAATAAAATTGCATAAGCATAGGTATATCATAAAAAGTTTTATTCCAAAGTGTTGAGAATTACAAAAATATAAATGATACGTATGTAAATTGAGACATTAAAATCAGTTATATTTTTTACTTGCTATTGCTCTTGTCCAAAATGAATCACAATCACAATTATTTTAAGCTTTCACTGTTAGGGCTACCCCAGGGTGCTCACTCTGTACCTATCACTATAATGTGTAGTGCTGATTGTTGGGAGGAAGAATACCTCGGCTATTTTATATTATTATGTATAATACGTAATACCTACAACACTACTCATAGTAATAATAATACATTTTAATAATAGAAATATGTAACATTGATTATTCATGAACGCGTTATATTATGTGGGTATTAAAATTTGTAATTTTAATACGAGGTACCGCCAATCTCTTATTATTTTATACTAGCTGTTATATCTAGTGTCGTTGAAAACAAATAAACTTGTCAATATATTTTGTCGTTTTTTTTATTATTAATATTTTTTTTAATAGTTTTACTAAAATCAAAGAAATGGTCAAAATAGCCCATAGCTTCTTGTTCAAAGACCATGAAGTACAATAAATTAAAAGTATGGAAATACCACCACTGTAATGGAGGGTTTACTTCATTTAATATCTTGATATCAATTGATGCTGATATCTCATAATATTTCAAAACCAAGCAAGAGTTTTTTTTTGTTTTCACATTTTTGTAAATATACAATTAAATAGGTACATTGTAAAATCCATTCAAGTCCCAGCATGATTCTTATTCATTAGATTTTGAAAGTCAAAGTATAACATAATAGAAAAAAAATACTAAATTAGAAATTATTTAAATATAGGTACTTTCTTTTCGATATTAAATACTCGTATTATCTATCAAGCGTAGGTAGATACTGATAAAAAAATGAGTTTCTATATTGTTTAATAAAATTTCAACTATGAATGTACCTACTAACGATATTCTGGAGGACACACATACATACATTTGTACAAAAATTCATTATTATTTTCTGATGAACTAGAATGTGTTACAAAATGTGTAGCACTAACATAATACTTTTCATACAGACGATATAACACGGCTTATGACATACATTGTCCTCTATTCATTCATTCATTCATTCAATATTGCTCTATTCATTTGTGTTGTTAATAATATTAGCACTGGTACAATTATTTTTTATTGTGTCCAAAGTACCTACTTGGAAACTATATTGTGTATACAAAATTATTTTATAATTATACCTTCCTATGCTGGTTTGATGTTTAATAAATTTTGAAGATTGACGGACACGTTGGCCGACATGCTATAAAATATCTTATTGTTTTTATCACTAACAAAAATATTTAGTGTTTTTATGTAGTTATATGAAAGGTATGTCGCAAATTAATGAAATTGAAATTTCCAATGTAGGAAATAACAATATTTTAGTTATGCGAATATGTTAAATATCATTGAATTAATTCACAATTCACTCGATTTCCGGTAGGTATCTACTTTGCCGTGAAAACGAAAAAAAGTTAGATATAATTTAATAAATATAAGTATGGACGTCCACTAAGAAACGTCGGTTGGTAAATTGAAAAATATATAATTTGACTATAATCAATATTGACCTCAATATTCAATAATATCAAACAATCAAAATTTCAAATGTGAAGTCTCCAATTCAATTCCTTGAGACTTTTGAGGATATGCATAAATTCTCACTATTCACTGTAGCACAAATATGCAATCCGCATATATTTTTATATTTTAATAATATTATTTTATTTTATTTTTTTATTCATTCTTAAGGGACACAAACAGTTCAACCCAACAATTATTAACATTCATATTATGTTCATTTCTTGCACTACTTTTATTGGTAATAACTATTGATGTGACCCATTTATCATCGGTTTCAGAGACATAATTATGTCATTCATATTATGAGACTTAGAGACTGCACTTTTCAGCATCACATCTCAAAGGGCAGTCAAATGACTGTTAAAATAAATTAAACAAAATCATACAATATCGTGATTTTTTTCTCTACATAGAAACTTATTCTAAATTGCAAGAATAACCTAACGTGATTTGATGTAATTTTGCATCGTACAAAGTTCATAGAAATTAAATATTGGGTTACTGTCACATTTATTGTTACAAGAGTATTGTGTTTTATAATTTAATAAAAATATGCAATATTAAAAATAATATTTAGATGACAAGGGAAATGTTTTATTATTTGTACAGGACAATGTAACAACTCCATGAGAGAAAAAGGTGCGTCTAGGTAAATAGCGTTTTATGACAAAATAATAACAGAAAAATGAAGGGTTAGTTTTTTTTATAATAGGCATTGCAAGCAGAATAGGCAAATTAGGTGGCTATTGTAATCTTAGAGATAAACTAGTTTTAATATTATTTTAATAATGCATATTAGAAACATTGTACCTATCTGACGCTATAGAATACTGTGTTCTACTGGACACTATAAATATTTATCTGGTTGCTGCAGTTAGAATGAAAGAAAAGAATAATACGAAATGAATTATGACTAAAATATGAAATAAATCTTTAAAAAACCAACAGACTAGGCCTATTATTTATTATTATACTTTATTATTATCTTATTAAATGAATATTATTATAAAATCTACGTATTTTCTCTTCGCGTCGTTAGTTTTTAGCCACCGGGCAATTTTTGTTTGGTCAATACTATATTATATCTATTATTATTTATGTAAATATGTACCAGATTTTTCTTGCGAGTCATCACCATGCTATCTATGTGAAAAATATTAAAATTAATGTCCTCAACGTATATTTCTTTATCAAGTCGACCGTATTTGGTTACACGACTATTTATCCTAATCAAGACTTATTATTATAATGTGAAAGATGACCAAAGGTTTTTTTATAAATAATACACGCGCGTGTGAATTGCAAGAACATTTTGTTCAAAGCTTTTGGATATTTTTTAAATTACATAATATAGGTACTTATTCATTACAGTTTTTGCTTGTACATAATTCAATATAACATAACATAACACATATAGACAATTCACACAGACCGAGCTAGTCCCAAACTAAGATATGAATCTTGTATTATGGGTACTAACATGGCGATACACATATACAATGCACTAAACACATATACATGTAACACCCAGACCCAGGACAATCTGAAAAAGGTCATTCTTCATTTTGCCCTGGCCGGGAATCGAACCCGGAACCTCGTGACTCAAAGGCAAGTGCGTTGACCTCCGCGCCACACCGGTCGTCTATTTCTCATATACATTGCTACTTACATAAAAAAATGATCCTTCCAAGATGTATTCGGATTAATTGCTTCACTAAACGGCGCCGAAGAAATCATCGACGATCATCAATACAATATTATTGCTTTACTGATACACTGTAAACTGAAACAAATCAACGATACCTACGTTTCAAATCATTATGAAATAATTAGCGATGACGCATGATATGAATTATTGTTGCAAATTAGTGTCTGAGATTTTTTTACTACCTACATTATGTTTTCGTAAGTTAAACGTATTATATTACATTCCTAGAACTATCTATTTCTTTTTTAATTTTACTCCCTTTGCCATAATTTTATCAAATGACTGACGAGACAAGAACTCTATATCATAGTTACCAATTTCTTTTCATATAAAGTATTATGTTTTTAATATTTTATTAATGGTATATGAAAACTTTCCATTCCCATAAAATAGATGCTATTATTTCAAATTACAATTTTATAACAAATAATTTATACTTGAACAAAATATGTATAATGAAATCTAATACATATCCGTTGTAGGTATTTATAAAAATAGGTATTTTGATATTTTATTAAAATTAATTTATATACCTGTTACAAATTACAAGTTTCAGAAGCCGATTCAACATCGTCAGATTTCTTTTAATAACCTGACACTAAGAGTTGAAAGGTCTAAAGGAATTTATTCAAAATTAAAGATTATTATTCTTTGTTAGTCATTCAGGTAACATTTATTAATAATAATTTATATGGTAACTATGGTACGAAAATTGTTTGCCTGCTACCTGCAAATTTGCCGTAATCAAGAAAAAGAAATAAAAATATAAATATTATTTTACATTCTTTATTTGTGTATGTATCCTGAATTTTAGGTTTGTTATGAATTCTTGACAAATTGGCTTTTAATTTTCTTTTTTTTTCATTCTTAAGATAAAATCAATGGAATAACGATCGTGGAATAAAAAAAATATTTTCTCGTTTTACGCTAATCTGTAATCTGTATACCTACTTTTGATTCTGATATAATTTTCAAAGGAACGGGGGACCGTTGGAAAGGGTTTTCAATCTTTATTTTGAAATCATTCCTTCTTTTCTCGTTATGCCATATTAAGTTTCCCCAACATTTAAGATCACTTTTACAAAGGCCTCCCTGTCTGAACAGTTCCTCCAGTCTCGTATTTTGCATTGCAAAGCAATGAAATTTTACTTTATTTTGTCAGATTTATGTTAAAAAAACACACACACGTTATGTTTATAAAGGTGTTAGTTATTTTTGTACGTCAGAAGAACGTTTGAGTTTGCGAATCAATTGCAATCGAGTAAATTGTACTAGTGAAATAATAAAAAATATATAAAAATCCGCGCACCGTTGTCACTAGAACGACGGGGATTATAATTTATGAATATTCGACGCGTTATTATTTTTTTATTCTTATCAAAAGGATGTTTATGAAAATAAATTTTCAAATCCTTTTTGTTATAATACCTACATATATCTAGGGTCGTTCTTGTTTAAGATTAGCGAGGTGTGTTGCCTACCATTATGCATTAATTTATGCCACTCATAAAGCACCGCATTCCTATAGAAATATGTCTATTTCTACTTTACAGTAAAGTCCCCTTACGATGCATGTATGTAGTGTTATAATATTTTCAATTGCATATAATCCACCTTTATTGCTTGTAAGTCTTTAAAAATGAATTATGGGATATGGGTTGAGGTACCCACTACATACATACGTACGAGTAACAACAACTAGTAAATATTGTGTACCTTCTTACAGTAGGTACATCCATCTCAAATTTTAAAGTCGTAGATGATTTAATATTATGAAAAATACTTTTTGATAGTGTCAACTTGATACAACAAGAATTAAGGCCTCGTAAACGGTAAACATATGCCTACATCAGTTTTGAAAAAATTATAAGAACTAATTTTACATATTTACATAACGTACATTATTCCATTCTGCATTGGGTCACTCGAAGAATTTTCGATGTTTTTTCAATTAATAAGTGTGTTAAAAAATGTACCGTTTTAGCTGGAAGAACTTTTGGAAGATAAATTTATAAATTATAGAAGGTCATCCTGGACTTGTTGCAATCTTTCATTTCATCAATCTCCAATTGCTCAAACTTGTCAGCCTACCTCCATCATTTCCTGAACAAAGTTCATCCACATTTAATCGACACTAGCAATCTAACATAATTATTACATAAGATCATATTGGATCTTCAACGCGACTGCGGGGAGGTGCAGAGTGATTCTCATTTATTGCAATGCCCGCTGATGCTGAATGCATGTAATGAGAATGACCTAATGATGGCGAGTGACAAGGCGACATACATCGCAGCATACTGGAGTAGTGGAGTGGCAATGTCTAAAAGTCCGGACCCGAAAAGTAAGTAAGTAATGCTTTGATTATCTTAACTGATATCCAAACCTACTTCTCTTATCAACAAATCATTTTCAATCTTACCATGATATGATAATCTTCTTAAAAGCGCACATCTTAATTACTTCAAATAACAATCATTATATTTTAAAATATCACTTACCTAAGGGGAATGCACTATTGAGCCTTAATAAATAAAGCATATAAATAGGATGATGTTCGGTCGCTGTATTCAAACATGTGGGAATTAGTTCTAAATATTATTTTATTACATCTTGTTTTTGACAATACGCCAGACTGACAATAGGATCTTAATTAATGTCTATTTCTTCGTGTGAAATTGAAACAATGTACTTGCAACAATAACGTGTATGGAAACTGATAGGTACGTTTAGAGAGAAATAAATTATATCTTATAAAACATAGGTGGCTATAGGTATAATAAAAATTAGCCAAGAAGGTTAAAAATATTTTGCGAGACATTTTTTTGATACTTTTTTAAGATGGTGTAGGGAGATACATAACACATAACATATATTTTTAGCGTTAAAGAAACGAGCCAGAAGGCAAGAGTGATCACCATCATGGTGTATACCACAAATGGAGTAACCAGGAGACCAGCTGCATGTAATCAACCTTCAAACTATCCTCCTCGTGTCAGCAAAATAGAAGATATTCAGGGTGGGTGGCAAACCTCATCGCTAAATTTAACATGAAAAATGTCTTTATTTTTCGAACACCTGCTTTTTACAGGATACTCGAAAACTTACGGGAGAGAGTGGGAAACCGATTCCAAGACCATGGTGATATTTTACAAAATATATTTTGAATTGTTAATCGACAATCACTTTAGTATACTCTGTTATTTTTATTACATAAATGTCACACATGCATTCATCCACACGGTAAAAAGTGATCTTCCAGGCGGTCTCCTAAAAAAATTACACAAAATGGAAAAACAAAATAATGTCAACTGTGTCAATAAATCAAATAAAGACATGCTGCATCTCAAATTCAATGAGATTTGCCACCTGAATGTCTTAATTTATTATTGTTGAAGCTGGTCTACTGGCAACCCCACTTATGGAATATGCCGTGATGGTGTAGTTTTAGTAACATCAAATATGATCTTGAATGTAATTTCTCCTTGTGAACTTATTTCTACCTAGAACGAGTTTTCATTCAGGTAATGTAATAAGTATTTAGTGCGTTTCAGCTGGATCTTTCAGGAAATAATACACACATACATACATTTCTTCCCCTTGTCCTAGTTGGGTGGGTGCCCATTGCGCCTACGTACCTCCTCCAGAGGTCCCTGTCCGCCGCTGCTTCCAGGATCTCTGGCCACTCCAAATCAATTCTTTCAACACACAAGTTCGACACCTGCCCTTGCCAGCTTCTTCCAGGGCGGCCCACTGGTCTTCTGCTCTCTCCCACAGCCTCCAAAGTACATAATGTAAAGAAAGGAAATAATGTATACTATAAACGCACTTCGTTACACTTTCCTGATTTCTAGCCACATATAAACGAGTGGTTGGACCCATAATTGTAAAGAATATTGTAACATTACCATAAACCTTTGAAATAATTTCGTAAATTCAATATCAAAAACCCACCACTTGTCTTTCAACTAAAATACTGAATAATATAATGAAAAAAAAACATCTGCTAATAATATCAAAATAAGTTTATAACAAATGAAATGTTAAAAAAAAACACAGCATAATAAACGGTTCACGCCTTTATAATAATAATTTAATATTATTTAAAAATAACCTATACAAGGAACAAAACATTAAAATGATTATTATATATGTAATACAAAAAATAATAGGTACATTGTGTAAAATGGATATAATCCATAGTACTCGTACATACACACATACCTACATGCTTCATCCTAATATTATTATCCTACTCATCGGAGCGCAAACCGTATCTGTTGTAAATTTGCTACAGTATACAAAGGCTTGATTAAATCAGTATTATACCTAACTATTACACAATTAACTATCATCAGTGACGGAACAAAACTTTTTGGTTTTTAACATAGTGAAAAATGAGGATATCGGGAGAATGAACGAGTGCGAAAAGAGTGATGTAGATAGAATGCGTATAATTTGCGACGGTTAGGACACGTGCAGAGAATAGACGTTGAAAGGATGATGAAGAGTTGCTTAACTGAGAAAAGCCGAATGCTTAAAAAGAGCTGAAAGGAGAGTGTGAGAAAGCAAGGACATCCAAGAGCTATGTGACTTGACCACGTGAATCGAAATTCTTAAGGATGGCCACGTGCTGAGTTAGAGAAATCGTCGTGCATGTAATAGAAACTGGATGAATTTAGGGGAAGTGAAAGGAGTATGTTGCGATAGATCAACATGGTTTTCCGTGCTCTCTGCCTACCCCACCTGGGACACGACGTGAGAGTATAGTATAATAACATAACTATTTAATATTGGTAATGTTTTTCTGATGGAAATTAGTTATTCTTGATGACGATGACAACGGATAATTTCTTCGGTGCCGTTTAATGGAATATATCTAAAGAGTGCCAGAAGTTCTCTTGAAAGAGCGATGTCTTCAGTTTGTTCATCAAAGTCTCCGGGAAGTCTATTCCAACTGACTCTTTTCATTGAAACATTTATAAAACGTTTTGTGACGGATAACCATAAAACGTTTTGTGACTGAGGGATGGATTTTTGAAATGACGTTTTATTCAGTAAACTTTACTAATTTCAATAAATTTTGCCATCAAGCACGCGCTATGGAAAATCCGCCACTGACTTTGTCTACATTTTAGCATCCGACATAAACAACGATAAAAAAGGTATATTTTTTATCCCTCTTCACTTTGGTATAAAATTTTTCGTTTTCGTTATTCCCTGACGCAACGTACCTTCTGCATTATACTGATACTCTCAAAATTTTATTGTTTGCGTAACCATGGTTTAACAAACCATACGTAATGCTGCTAGCTAGGACACGAGGCTCTCAAACTGTATGGATTTATCATTTATACTTATGTTCACATAACTGTTTTCATAGAGAATTTTTAAAAGGATGCTGATGTAAATAAAAAATTATAAAAAATAAACTAAATAAGTTAACTCTAAATACCTGGAGTGACATGACATTTTTAACATTTTTCTGCAAAACTGTTTGCATGAAATAATTCAATCGTGATATACCTATGTTCGAGATTGTCACAGTTGAATGTCTGGATAAAAATGGTTATCATTTTTCATAACAGTAATGAAACGAGCAAGGTTTGTAGATTTTTTATATATATTACGAGTATTATCATGGTTGTATTGGGCAGTGCTATTCAAAAAAAAATTGAAAGAAAATATTAAATTAATTCTCATAAACTTTTGTTGTCTACTTTTGTTGATAATTTTCATTCTGAGTTTATTTTACTTTTTGAACGTATTCTTAAAAGTAAACTGAAAAATGTTTGTCAATTCCTGGTATCTAAAGTACGTAGGTACTATGAATAGTACTATTACAATCGTTCCAGGATTAATTACGCCCAATGGACTTGAACTCTGTTCTAGAGCTTCCCTGATTCATGATAATAATAATGTTGTATACCAACGATCTCTACAACCAATATCTGTATCCACCACCTTGTTCGTCCACACTGAGATAAATTAAGCTTTTTTACGCCACAAAAAATGCGGCAATATAGTACTATAATAATAATAATTGGACTATTTATATACCTATGTGGCGTCGTTTAATGATCCGTGACCATCTCAAGGGCGCCGTGACTTCTTCCGAACAGCAGCGTCTTTAACTTGGTTCTAAATGTGGTAGTGGACTGATTCTCTCTCAGGTCTGTGGGCAATCTATTCCAGGCAGTTGGCGTGGCGGCTCTGAAGCTCCTTTTTTGCAAATTTGGAGGTACCTATTCGCCATATTGGTATTCGACTTTGTTGACAGCAGAAGAGGCTGAGCGCTATGGTCATCTTGGAATTTCGCCAACAATTATGAAACTAAGAAAGATATCCATTGGTTTTATTAAAAAATAAACAAAAACAAGATTAGTAGTTGACGAGTTCTATGTCATAAATGGCAAAAAAAAACATGAAAGATTAAATTGCTAATATTAATCTATCTCTGATGCGATTTTTTTTTGTGTCGCACCATACGAGTACATTGTAATAAGATTGCTTGTACATAACTAATTCATCTTGAAATTATCACATTCGTTCTGACTGGATGATCTTCATCCGAAAGCAAGCATATTATTTACTATGAAGTTGCTTAGGAGTGTAGCTGGATTTTAAACAAACCATTAATATTTTTTTTACATAATATTCTGATAATAATTTAAATTGCTGGCGTAAGTTGAATGATCAAAAAAGATTATCATTTCTCCAGCAGAGGGTCCGTTGAACAATGTTGTTCGGTCGTTGAATAAAATTTCAATGTTAATACCTTACTTACTAATGAAATGCATCATTCTATCATAGTATCTATTTCATTTGTTTTATTTGATATTTGTGTAACAAGACTATGAAAATAATATGCTTTTTGATTTTAATTAAGAAAACAGATTTATTAGCATTGAAGTAAATATGTGGAGATGTTCAGTAAAAACATGAAGAAAACATGTCTCATCGAGAACCCATTGACAGTTCACAACTGATAAATTTCGAAAAAAGTTCTTTACAAGCAGAAATATTCTAGAACATATTCAAGTTATTTATGACTGAAAATGCAAAATGAAAATATTCGTTTAAAACAATTATTGCTTTTGTAAAAAGTATTCTAGCAGCTATCTATGATTAAAAAATAGGTTCACATGCTCTGAAACTACGTTATTATTATTCCACATATCATACCAACCCTATAAATCACAGGTTTCAAAAAAGTAACAAATATTTATAACATGTAAAGTAGCAGTTAGAGGAATGTATTATGATGTGATATTATGCAGAACGTGTTCCTAATAATTCAAATTATTAATTTCATAAAGGGCCCCTGTAGAGAATATTGTGTTTTAACCCTCGAGTATGTGTGTATGGAGAGACTCCCCGTTAAGATGGTGCTTGTGCGTGTAATTCGCATTTAAATCTAAGTTTCATGCCCTTGAGGGTAAAAAACATTGTGTCAATAAATATTAATAAATAACCAAAAGGCATTCATTTCATACTATGCTATATATTTTTTTATTGTCTTTGAAATGAGGAAAAGACTGCAGGCATGATTAATCAGTGGTTTTCTTTAAAAATGAGTATAGTATTTCACTATTCTTAGAGGTATTCTAGCTTATTTTTGACCTGAGATAGTGATAGTATCATGGTATTTTTGATCAGAGACTTTCTTCGATAAACATTTTTTTTAAATTATATTTCTCTTCAATATCTCATGTACCTATCTAACCCATAATAACCCACATCAGATCAAAGACTATTTAAAACAGATGTAAACGTTCAGGAGTAAGCTGAAAACACTACTTTTCAAGAAAAGCCATGGCGCCCTTGAGATGGTTATGGATCATTAAACGGCGCCAAATACAAATTATCTTTATTATTATTATTAAGTTCTGTATTACACAAAACAAATAAAACACTTCTAGGTATGTACTAAAATAATCTAAAGTATTCTAAAGGACAAAGAGATGAGCCATCATCATTTCTATTACAGATATATTGTAACTACTGCACAGTATAATTAATTGTTTCCTTACTGAATCAAACAACTATCACGATACTATTCCTTACTGAATCAAACAACGTCGACTCAATCAATAAACTATCATATTTGTAAATTAGATAGATGCGTGTTTATCAATTTTATCAACACTCATCAATGACGTATTTATTTGTACATAGGATTATCTTAAAAGAAATGGGCCATCAATGTAAAATATCATACAAGATTTTCTCTTTTAAATTTCAGAAATGTTTCACATTATTAAACCAATAGACACAAACCTATGATTAAACGCGATAACTATAATGAAAAACAGCTGTTAAAGTTCTCTTAAAGGTTTCTTTGCGACTAAAAATAATATATTAGTTACGTACTAGTTGGTATATGCAAGTATTGATTCAATAATACGGTACTCCTACCTTCCAAGTAATTTACACAAGAAAGGAGGATTTATTGTATAATAGGTATAATGTTATTGTTGTATTTGATCAGAATAATGTCAGCTTAATGTATGTCCAGTAGAAGGGAACAAACGCTTTGTTGTTAGTAGTGTTCCATATAAAGGTTTTAATAGTACTGTAGTAGTATAGTATAGTAGGTAGTAGATATTCAAAGCAACAACAATAATAATTATTGCAAGTCATCTTTGATAACAGCTCTATGATGATATATTATTATATTATAATATAATATGGTTGTATATATATAATAATAATCGTACAAGTTGTGCATCTATCAATCTAAAAACAACCAACATTCTTATTATTAAACTGGATGCATTTATCTGCACACCTCACCAAATGAACTATTATAACTTTCATTGTAAATTTGTATTGTGTTGTAAAAAAAGTCTAAGTACACGCGGTCGGATGTAAGAAGAAGAGTACCTACTTGGTAATTATATCAATTCGGGTTATGTAATATTTGAACAATCCCGTTGAAATCAGATTATTTGAGTAATATCATTACAAGAACCTATTATTCGAATTTTCGCCAAATTATATTTTCTGAAAATATTTCATGGCCTGAAATATTAGTTTGACAAAAAATAACATCATACAGAAAACAATCATCGATAAATTGATGTTCAAACACTAAAATGTTCATGTTACATGTCGAACTAATCTGGTTGTATAAAATTACTAAAAACTGGCATACTCCACTGGAACGCGCAGTCTCGCAATAACATTTTAGAAAAAGTTTACCTCCACGGAGCGGGAACACAGAGTATATTATATTATATGATATAAAAAACAACATAAATGCTATGTTTGTCTTCCTCCGACACAAAAAAATATAGCACAATTTCTAAATTTATCCAAATGGATCTATATACTCAATATCTGGTATTAGAGATAACAGATTTTCCCAGTTTTAAAGTTGAAACGAACTTGGTTACTCATGAGTACAATTTCATTAATTTAGTGTGTATCTACTTCGCGAAAATCCCTAGTGCGGATCTATTGTATGACGTGGACGTGCCAACAATGTATTGACTTGAAACACCCAGGAATGTAGGTGTTTTATATGACGACATCTTACAGGCTTCAATCAATTTGAAATATTGATGGACAAAGAGATTTCTTGGTATCAACATCTTACAATAAACGATCACTGATTAACCCGTTCAAGAAATTTTGTAACAATGTGTAGAAGAATGTGAATATTTTAGTATCAATAGAATAAGTAATTAGGGAAGCTTCGCGTTTTTCTAACAAGTCGGCAGATTTTTTGGCAGAAGTAAGTGAATAGCATCGTACCAAAGTATAATTTTTTTCTATAAATCGTGACTTATCTATTTATTTCTGCCTACTGTGTGGACTACTTGCAATACTTTGTAACTTTTTTGCTTCATCCTTTATTTCATGGCTTAGATAATTGCACAACTATTTTTTACAGAGACGACAATATTTTTAGATATGTACCTACTCAAGTTTCTTATAGCCTTTAAAACTTTTTTGTAAGGTAAAAAATATGTCTGTTATTTATTCGTATTTAATATCTTCTGCGCTATTTGCATGACGCATAGAGAATGTTTTATTCACCAATATATTACAATCTTATCTAATAAGATTATAACTCCATAGTGTAATAATTTCAAAAATATTTGATGATTTAAGTTCAGCAGCAGGAAAATTTGAACAATCGTGAGTTGAACTCTTGATAACATAATATTATGTAGGTACTTTTCATGTCCAGTCTAAATTTTTCCACTCCAATAGATGACAGACATCGCCTTGTCTTTTCCTAGAATCAGGTCTTTAAGACTAAAGTCTTCACCCATCTATAGGCATATTAGAATGTGGTCAATCACAAAAGACATCAAACGCAGGACTTGGTCTACCAAATATCCTGATAGTTTACGTGATTGAATAAAATCAGTAGTAGCTGTTCTATATAAAGTATATCCTTAACTTAAATAATATATCTATACCATGTTCAATATTTCAATAGTATGTCCTATATAAATATATATCAGCTGTTGTAGATATAAGTTATGTTGCCAGGCGTCAAATTCCTCGGATTAAAAAAGCTAACACCTCATGTTAGCGTTCATAATAGATTCGACATTCCAGTCTATTCTTTACAACCTAATCAAGACAACCCCTGTCTCAGTTATGTTTTTTTTATTATATTCTACATATACATACACATTCATTCTTTGCTTTGATCTTGGCTCTGTCTTCCTCATTACTTGGCGTTAAATAATATTATTATCATTTTT
This sequence comes from Athripsodes cinereus, assembly GCA_947579605.1. Classification (NCBI taxonomy): domain Eukaryota; kingdom Metazoa; phylum Arthropoda; class Insecta; order Trichoptera; family Leptoceridae; genus Athripsodes; species Athripsodes cinereus. Next base: position 23,610,927 of record OX388305.1, on the reverse strand, counting down.
ACACCTTCAATCAGACCTTCATTTGTGTTTTGTTATTTGATGATATTTATATTTTTTTTTTTCATTTTGTTGTTTCTACTTATTCTGCTTGAGACGAAGTGAAACAATCAACAGAAGTTGATAATCTAATTCTCTTAATTCCCTTAATAATAATAATTATCATTTATACAATTAAATATGGAAACTTCGTTTCATGAAATAGCTTAACATTAAACTAATTCTGTCTCTAAAAAATAAAAATAGAAATCTAGATTTATTAACTAACACAGCTTTAACTTACATAAAATTTTATTTCACTTTAAGTGACATTATTTTGATAATTTAATCAATGCCGCCCAGGACAGGGAAGCTTTCTCTCAAATGGTCGTCAACGTCGGGGGGACCCGGCAAGATACATGAAGAAGAAGAAGATAGACTAATGATTGACTAGTCTGTTATCTTACCATTTCTTGAGAGATGTTATGATAAAAAAAACACGTTGTTATTGATAGGATCCCGATAGATCGTTTCGTCTTTTTATTTCACAAAGGCTTTGATATAACCCTCCGTTTAAAGCCTTCATTAAATATCAACAAATCATTGTTACACATTGTCTTCTTTGAAATAGCTGCTTATTAGTATGAATGATAACAAAAAATGTTGTAGAATGCCTTTCTACAAATTTTACATCATTATAAATATTTTGATACTTATTTAATTTTCTTATTTTTCTCATTCATATCAACACGATTTGTTTATATCATTGGTTTCATTAAAAGCTCATGATTGTATTCTACCTTCTGTTGTTGTTATTATTTCGAGAGAGACGTCTTTTGTCTAATTAGGGCATTATCATTGACGAATATGGAAGAGATTGACATTATTTCTTTTTTTTCCCATCAATATTTTCCTTCAGTAATTTTCTTAATAATATACGAAACTTTAAACGATTGATTTATTTGTATTATCTACCAACATTTATTAAAAAGAACAAAACTTATACTAGTAACCGGCAGTAATGTATGAATTCCTCTATAATAAATAACGACCTCAATTATTATATCAAAGGATAATATTTAAATAAAATAATTTGAAAGGCTTAATGAAATGTCAAAACTTAATGACTATTTGATACAGTGTGAAAACAGTAATTTCTTTCAACATGAAAAGGTTTATTTTTTATACCAAAATACCTCGTACTGTTGACAAGACTAAACAAATCCATTATATGCTCTTCGGACCGATCAAATTTGACGATGTATATATTTTTTTACATCAGAAATAGATAATTACATTTTATAGATCGATATCCTTTTCTTCTATTGATCCTACACCGCCTGATGATGTTTCACGGAATTTCACGGCTTGAAGGTTAGTTCCTGATAGATAGAAAATGATTGATGATATTTTGTGGGTTCTGAGCAATTAATAATATGTTTTTTATGAGATACTACTACCTAATTCGGTAGCCACCCTCACTACCCCTAAGGCTTAGAGGTATATTTACCACGTAATCATTAAAATCAATGAATATAAATATGTGGGCCGTGCGTCGCTTTAGTTTTATTTATTTATTTTCAAAAATATAAAATTTAACTACTACAAAAATCTATCGCTTAATCATCATTTAAGCTTAAATATAACCAAACATTTTCTTTAAAAAATGTTTGGAATATTTACAATGTTTATATTGTTTAACTGGATTTAGACATATCCCCAAAAAATTATTTCTTCTATGGTTTGCATAAAATATTTCTCGAATGGTGGACCATATATCGTGACGTGGAATAAGTGAACGTTGTCCATGAACATCGCAAGTAATCACTTAAACCAGCCTCGAGCCGATTCGTAAGTATTGAGACGTCTTTCTCTTATCTTCCGATTGGATAATGCACAAGGTTACATTGTGTAAACATGGTTCTGCAACCTAGACGTCTGATTGGTTTTGATTGATAAATATAGTTTGTTTTTGAAATATTATGCGATTTACATTTTGTTGTTTCATTTTAATTGTAAAATTTTATATTTATAAAACTACATTTGAGAAGCTTAGCTTTGATACATAATTTCCTTTTATCACGCTTCCTAATAACATTATCGTCAGCCGACTCAACTTTTGATTGTAAGATTTGATAAAAAATTGAAAAACATCCTAAACGTGCTTTCAGAACAGACAACAATAATAAAATATAATTTGTAGCACAAAACCAACGGGTGGTGTAAAAAACTTAATAATATTTTCAATGTTCACAACTGTTGCTGGAAGGGAAAATTTTGAGCCCACAAAGCGTATTTTTCACGTGCGTATTTTCTTCCACTCAATAAATTTTCATAATAATATTATTATGTATTATTATAACTCATTATATATCAAGTTTAATATGAACGAATGAATCTTAAAAAAAACATCTTTCGTCGCTGTTAAATCTCGTTAAATCATATAAATAATTTTGTTAATTTGCCTGTTTGTTAGTTGAAACGATTTGAATGTACTTATAAGGAGTTGACAATTCGTATTGAACGAAAATTATAAAATTTTACCAATACCCACATAAGTTTTAAACTTCACCAAACAGTAAATGAAATATTATATCAATTTTATATGAAGGCGATTAAGCACCACTAGTAAGAAATATTTTAAGTTTTTCATTTGGCCTAATTATGTGTGGTTTGATATCAAAACTGAACAAATTCATTTGTAGTAAAATCTGACTGATTTCCATTCTGACATTCTACACTACTTTTTACACAGATTTCTAAGGATTTGATGATTTTGGAGGATACAATTTTATAAAACTCAACACGAAGAATATTTCTAAGTAGGTCCCTACTTTATTAAAAAATATTACATTTTGGATTTGTCACATCGATCTTAATCCACTCATATTATGAATATGAAATCACAAATAACGTCAAAAATAAAACAAATGCTTGACTAGACAGTACTAGAACTTGACCCATGCTGTAGGTACCTCAGAATAGGTATGTTTCGTACATTAATATTGTTGCATTACGTTGCACTCAAAACAGAATGAGTCTTGATTTGTCCATATAATAAAATTCGTGGTTAGATGGAAGAAATCACTATATAGTGATAATCTCGCCACTGCACATCATCACATTTTTTCCTGTGTATATTGCCCTATTTTATTTGTTATATGAATGATGATGTGCAAGAAGAATAAAATAAATAAATAAAAAAATAAAATGCATAGAGAAAGTAATAATACCTACTTAGTCGATCTTTGAAAAAATGTTCATTTTTTGCTGGTTTACATTACATAGATACCTATACCTAAAGTACACCTAGTTAAGAAATAAAAAAAATTGTATTTTTTTTCTGCGTTGATAGTATAAAAAGAAAATAAATATTAGTTATTCCTCGTCGTTAATTCTTTGTGTAGTAGGTCGCGTGATTTATTACTGTTGGCTTATTATTAGTATGTTTTTAACGGTTTGCTTCTTCTGCTGCGGGTGCTGATTGCGTAGTCTCTATCTCGATGCTTATTCGGGGGCGCATGCGCACCCGCTTGGTGTGGGTTTTTATGCATATTATTTAAATTTTTTGTATTTTTTTCATTCAATAATATTAAATGACAACTTTGTGGGCTTATTGAAATAATATAGTACATTGTGATTTTTTATGTGCAACTAAAGAATAATGCATTATTCATATTAGGTATGTGATTATTGTAAGCTATATCTCTTCAAATTTTATCTTAAATTTTTGATAATCCATAGGTAAATCTGATAAATGAAACAAAATGAATAACTTCTCATACAATAAATCAACTATCGTAATAATAATTCAATCGTTCTGACGTAACTGCACCTAAACTCGTTTTCTATATAAATTTAGTAAATAATAATTATGAAGACATATTATATTGCAAATAAATGTAGTAAATATGAATGCATAATAATATATTATAATTTAATACACTTATAGAAAAATTAACTAAACAGGGCAATACCGGATGATTCACAAAATATTACAAGCCAATTAAACAACAATATTTTTTCATTAAGTTTTTCCCATGTAAAAGTATAGAAAAGTTTCGTTATTCCCTTTCGATAAAAAAAGAAGTTTCTTTACAAAGGACAACATTTTCAAAATGTTTATTGATTAATACGTAACTTTGATGTGAATAATAAATAATATTGTTTGTGTTTTGTGCGAAAGGTGCAGCTCCTTTTTTTATTATTTGACTTTATAGTATGTAGATATTATGTAATACTTGTGAAACTTATTAAACGTGTTTGGACAAATTAATTATTGTTTTACTTCAAAGGAAACGCGTCAACGAGATGCAAAAATAAAAAAAAAAACGAAGAAAGTTAAACGAAAGTAATTAACCTGTTTTTGTTTTTCTTCATGTTTGTTTACCCTTTTTAATAAATTACATAAGAAAAAAATTCTATTCAATTATATAAGGAAAGGGGGAAGAATCGTCGGAACTCCAAAGAAAATAAAATTCCGCTCTTTTGTGTAAATATTCGAATGTCCAACTGTAAAAGATAGATATTCGAAAACATCGTATTTGTATAAAAACATATCTTAAAACCTTCAATTCAGAGATGGGGTATGCCACCCACACTAGATGTCTCATTTCTTTTTTAATTACAGAGAGAACGATCCTTATTGTATTAGATACAATTACTTCGCTTAGGTAGATAATGCCTTGAAAATAAATAAGTAGACAGTCGTAACTCCTCTAGGACTATTATTTATTATATTTTTTAAATAAATCTGGTTGGAATGAACCCAAACACACTCCAAACACCCTCACAATAACTTAACCAATATGCTTGTGTTCTATATGTGAAGTAATCCTGGAGCGAGAAGAATCGAACCTGGAATCTTTCGATTGAAAGTCCAAGACTATTGTCTGACTGCCTGCCATAAGAATGCTGAGGCAAACGAAATGGCATATTATGTGCCAGAGGTTTTAATGTCTATATAAGTTTGCTTTAATGTAGGTACATAACATTATTAACTTCTTATTGCTTCTTATGGCATAGTGGTATGGCCTTAACACCTGGTATTGGTGTATTGATGTTTTTTTTTTCGATAAATTATTAGTTACATTCATTCGAAGCGATCACCCGTAAACATTTTTCATAAAAAAATACAGATAAATTTAGTTAACAATTATTAAATTTAAACATCAAATTTAATCTGTGTACAACATTATTATAATGTTGTCTTATGTATTTTCATAAAACAAGCGCACATACGTCCGTTAATAGATTTATAAGATGTTGAATGACTTAAAATCGGATGTTGACAGAGACCGTTTGTTCGTTAAGTTACTCTTATCGACGGAAAAATTATAGATCTAAATATTATATAACAAATATGCTGTTATGCAATTTTTCTTTTAGTATTGTGGGATAGGACAACATTTATCAGCATGCAGAAGATGACTTTCATTAAGCTATTCAGATACAAACTGAAGAAGAAAATATTTAGTGCCCACATCTAGGTTAAAACTTTAATGGGGTGTTCACATTTGGCGAATATCGCCAGGCGAATTTTAAAATATATCGCCAGGCGAATTTTAAAATATATCGCCAGGCGAAAAAACAAAATTCGCCGGACATCCATTGATCTTCTCACCTGTTCACACATTCCACCGATATAGAAACGATCTGTCATGGGGTGTTCACATTTGGCGAATATCGCCAGGCGAATTTCAAAATATAACGCCAGGCGAAAACACAAAATTCGCCGTACGCCCATTGATCGTCACACCTGTTCACACAGTCCACCGATTTAGAAACGATCTGTCAGATGCGCTTTGATTTTGACACTGTTTTCAAAATGGCGTCGAGATGGAGATCGCGAAGTGTTTATTTTTAGTCGAAAATGTTATAGTAGAGGTTATAAGGCGCCTTTTAATTAAGGAAACAAACGCCACAAACCAACAACAAAGATAACAGCTGTCACGAAGCGGGAAACATTATAAAATTTATAGGTTATAAAGTTTTTACCATAGATACGAACGCCACGCACATCTGCGCATGCGCGAATCGTTCAATCGGCCGAAAATGTTGGAAGTTGGTCAACTCGAGACGATATCGTTTCTACTGGTTTTTATCGTTTCAGACTAGCTGTCATTTTGTTCACATGGTTCAAATGGCTGGCGATATTTTGGTGCCTGGCGATATTCGCCAAAGTGAGAACACCACATTAAGTCCACATATTATTTTACGATGTCTTAAAACGCTCATGTTTTGCATCAATATTCCATTCATATTTAACAAAGTAGGTATCATAAAATAATACAGTAAAATCTAATGTATTTCAACCATAAATAATAGAATGTGAAATAAAATATATTGTAACAATAATAAATAATACATCACAAAGCTGGTAGAATATTATTATATCCTTTTATTTTTGTATAGTAGGTAAATAATAATATTGTTTGCAACATTTCTTTATTGTGTCGCTTTGTTACACCGTTTGTTGCACAAAGGCAAACGGCGATTAAGTCTTTTGTTAGCAACACTCTCGAACAATGAATTTACCTGGTAGAATACACAACATATAGGTATTTTGTTGCTACAGTATAAACATGACATTCAGAGGCGCGAGGCAGACGTTTGCAATCGACATCCTAAATGAGAAAATCGATGAAATTATAATTCCTTTACAGTGTTACAGATGGCAGCAAGAGTCTCTTAAAGCTTTCGAATCTGGTGTATGGCTGGTTCAAGTGTGATTTGCGTAGAGGAACGTTCAACAATGTGCTTTTTTTGTCAATGCTAATGCAAGTGTCATAATCTATCAAATTTTTTTGTCTCTACTTCTTATACTCCACTACGTTAATCATAGTTTTCTAGTCCTTTTGACGCCTCGCAATTCTGAATGCTTCCACAATTGCTGACTGTTGAGCTAGTGGCAGACTTAATTTGGTATACTTCTTGTGCATTCTGCGCCACCAGTTATTATCAATCATAATTTTGTGTATTTATTAAGAAACAAAAGTTTATAAATAATATTTGGAGCGACCCCTAAGTTTTGTGTACCTGGTTATATTTGGCATCTGCTATATAGCCACGTCAGTTTCGCAGCAAATAATGAAATATTGATACCTAATTACGGTGGTCCATCCATTTGTTAACTGCGCATGACTTCATGCATGCACCCGGTGCCTGATTGTGCGAATGTGCCTTTGTGTTCTTTATTACAATCTTTATACCAAAACCTATTATTTGTTGAAACCATTTTACCTTTTGGTAAACATATCGCATTCTTCGTAATAATATTTGGTGTATTCATCCATTATCTACTGCTTTTATTCATTCTTTTATCTCTTGTCCCAACAACAATGCCAATATTTCACAACAAAGGATCAGAATGGACGCACTGACACGCAATTTTTTTTTTGGATCCAGCGGGCCTCTAAAATTTTTTGAGAATTTGGCATAATGGCCGGTGTTCTCAATGGATTTTTGACAGATTTCTGTATATCTATGTTATCCAGGAATAAAAATGATTTGTCAAGTCGATTGACACAATATAATACTAAGGGTGCTAGGTAGACTATTCGAAATAAGTAACGTCTTCGGTGGTTCAAGAAATTCTTCGAAATGCAATAATTCTATTACTAGTGATATTACTTGTGCCATTATCTTCAATTTTTATATTTTCGTTCTAAGCAAATAACGCATTATGGAAATCATTAGCTAAAATCTTATTCTCACGTAAATTATCTCACAGCTGACGGCCATGATCATTTTATGTGTAATGATTGCTAAATATCTTTAATATGAACATGATGCAGTCTTCTTCTTCTTCTGCTTGTAGTAGATCATTGATCAGTTTGTTCGGCTTTTGTTTCCTCTTGAAACGCTGAAGAACAACAACTATCCTTCCATTTTAAGCTTTCCAAGCAATCTTCGTCCTAGTAGAGTCTAGTTCTCGGCAATATGGGGTAATCTATTACTACTCATGTGGTTAATGGCCGGTTTCAATAATCTATCTATCCGCTACTGTCGATTGAAATCTATTGTGTTCTATATTTTAAATCATACATTTCAATCGACATTCACGGATAGATAGGTTATTGAAACCGGTCATAAGTCAACAACAAAGTTTTCTTTTATACCAACTTAAAAAATGTGTACTCACACATTGCAACGACTCCCCTGTCATTTTCGCTGGATATGGTTATGGTCATTTTTGCTTTTGAATACTAATTCAATTTTAGTTTGCGTTTTAATTATTACCACAGTACTTCAACTTTCACACAGCATAGGGCGTCATTGTTTATACACAAATATAATGATCATTAGGCCACGTGGCCATCACTTATTTAGTTACTAGCTACATAAGGGAAATTTGTATACCTACCTACAAAAGTTTGATACTGTACTTTGCAATCTCTGAAGGCTTTTTGCAGCCGGCACGTGTTTGTTCTTCAAATTCAGAGCTATATTGAGACAATTTCTTTCTTCCATTTATATTTTTATAAATTTATATTCTAGTACATGCTCTTGACACTCAATTTTTTTTTTATCTTATAACTAAAACGGAAAAGAGTGCAGTCTCGAAAAAATTATACGTACGACATAAAGGTCTAATATTTCAATGTCCACTTAGGGTGAGGCTCGTAGTGAGCTAGCTTTTAAATTGATCAAATTTGATTTTACATCCAATAAAAATGTATGGGACAAAAAGTGACTTTTAGTAATAGGTACCCTGGTACCTATCAACCTTCACATCTAGATACTGACAGTGACTTGAAAAGATAAAAGACGTTTAATTTCATTATGGAATCCTACTATCTAAACGCGTGCTTTTGCAATATCTGCACCTGTAGTCTGGAACAGGCTTCCACAAACGATCAGAGAAACGCAGGACATATCTCGTTTCAAGAACCAACAGAAAACTTATCTATTCAAGAAATCTCACGGAATAATTCAGGCACAACCTTAGTTAGCAAAGAGCGCCCTTGAGGTGGATTTTTTTCACAAAACGGCGCTTTACAAATCATCCAAATAATAATAATAATAGGTAATAATAATAAACACAGACATAGTGAATATGTATCAATATAACCAATTTAAAGTGACTACCCTTATTTTAACCTAGCCATAAAGGTTATCAAATGTCACTGAAGGTCATTCTATCTGTCTCTTACATTTTGGATACGATTTTAGCCCAATTACTTAAGGGTTGTCTCAGGATAAGCGTCACATTGAAATATTCGGCCTATATACATACTTTATGAATGTAAAATATCTTGGAAATTTAGAAATTCATGGTTAGAACGAAGAAATCACTTAATAGATAGTCTCACCACTGCATATCGTCCCAGTATTTTAAATTTTGTATTGTTTTGTCAACACTGTTATAAAATGATGATGTGCAAAAAGAATAAATAAATAAATAAAGAAAATGTCAAGTTGGTTACTACTCATTAAAATATGTAGGGCTCTCTAGTCTCCAAATCACCAATCTTACGAAAATGTGTAGTTTACCAATGGACCCTCGTTGGGCTCATAGATCATTAGAATACTCCTTCAAGTAAATACTCATCACTTTTTATATACTAAAACTATTTATTTATTCATTCTTTATTGTACATTGATTACAAACGATTAGGTACAACATGAAAATAAATAAAGATAAAACAAAATGTATGGTCGTTGGAAGGGAGGAAGCGACTGCGAACATTGCCATAAATGGAGTGAGCATCAAACAAGTAAGAGAATTCGTGTACTTGGGTAGCAAAATAAACCAGGACGGACGCTCCAAATCAGAAATTGTGAGCAGAATAAACCAGGCACGAATTGCCTTTAAAAAAAAATCCAAAATATTAGAATCCCCTAATATTGATCTAAGCGTGAGGAAGAATCTCACTAAAGCTTTTGTGTGGAGCATTTTGCTATATGGGTGCGAGACGTGGACCATCAGCAAGAGGGAAAGCGGACGGTTAGCGGCATTTGAAATGTGGTGCTATAGACGCATGCTGAAGATTCATTGGTCGGAACACGTCGAAAACGAAGAAGTGTTAACCAGGGTTGGCGAAAAAAGGCAACTCCTCAAAAGAATCTGCCAACAACGAGCTAATTGGATTGGCCACAACATCAGGCACCCAGGACTGCTCATCGCAATCGCAGAGGGCAGGACCGAAGGCACAAATGGCAGAGGTCGACCGAGAGACGCCTATATGGACCAACTGAAGAGGGACATGAGCTGTGGCTCATATATGGAGTTGAAGAGACTGGCTGAGAATAGGGAGGAGTGGAGAAATAAGTCAAAACTCGTTGCAGACCAATCCAATGGATTGTAACTCATTATATATAGGTACATAGGTACATATACATTCAAAATAAATACAATCAATATACAGAGGGCGAGCTTATCGCAAGAGCGCAATCTCTATACTTATATAGGTATCTAAGCCTAAATCACTCGCAAACGAGTGGATCGCCTTGAGAAAAATAGAATAGAATATAGGTATCTATTTAATTATTATTAAAACCACCATAGATGATGATGGTGACGGATGATTTCTTCGGTGGCATTTAATGCAGGGTCCATCTGTGTGATTGTTATCATTACGTGCCAGACTAAAAATTTATATAAATACACTTTATTTTCGTAGGTTTATCAAAAATGATTTCGATATTTTATTCATTTTCGTTAAACTAATAAAAAACACAATTATTTTTCCTTCATTTTAAATACCGTGAAGAGTTCTAGACCACATAGTGAAAACTAATTAACGAACCCCGTGTGGTCTTCTGATGTGAGGGAAAATAATAATTGAAAATAAATATAAACGTTGAATAAAGCTACCTGTGAGCTTTTCCTCTGTTTGAAAAAAAACGCTTGAATGAAAATACTTTTCGTTTTATGTTTAAAAACCACTTTTGTGAATTTTTATTCACTATAAACGTGAAAAGCTTTTATCTTTAATAGTCCCTTATATTTAGTGATTTACATGTATTAAATCCAATCAAAATAATTATATCTATGCGGTTTACGCAAATTGAATGATTTACTAGTTTTTAGAAGTTCACCTAATCTATTTTCAGCATTTGAAATTTGATCCATAGAACTTATTGCGAAAATATTTGCCTAAATAAGGGTTTGTATAATTCATCCAATATCATTTTTGTGATATGAAGTGATAATTTCAAAATTAAAATTAACAAAGTTTGTACCTATGTAGATATGCCAGTAGCATTCATATTTTGCTCTTTTGAAGACCTGTTAATAACTCTATATATATACATAAACCAGGATACGAGAAGTAAAAGAAAGCCCCTAAAATAGTCCCGTTTGATTATTAATTGATTGATAAAGACATATTAATACATCGTGTCTTTTTCATATTCAATGTCACTTCAGAGAGAAAACTGATAAACAAAAATTAAAAAAAAAGGTTAAATTAACGGTTTGACTTGCTAATTTTTGTAATAATTTGCTTATAATTAGGTTCAATTATTATTTGAGGTAAGCTAAGAAAATATGTTTAACGCGATAAGAGTATTAGCAAATCTTAAAACACCTTAGGGTATTATATATTTATTTAAACCTCGATGTAAGGATATAATATCCCTCCATTTCCTCCTCAGTTTCCTGTTAAATGCTTTGGTGATAAATCTAATTAAAAAATCCCACTGTATTATAATACACACTGAGTTATAGCTCTAATGGAATTCTACGACTGTTGCGTAGTGGTTTGATGAAAGTTAAACGGAAATAAAGTCTTTGAAACATATTTTACTTAGCCGCGTAATTACATATACAAACTCTTTTCAATTCATTATGTTTTAATGAAATAATTTGAGACCGCTATTCATTGACGCTAGCTTAAAAGACTCGAGGCTAAAAGAGAACTAACAGACAAAGAATTACTGAGTTATGAATATACATATGAGAAAACGAAAAGGGGTTTAAGTAAAAAGAAATCCACTAATTGGCATTGAAAAAGGTGGCGTGCTAGTTAACTCTGAGTCAGCCCTGAGCTATTCACAATATAGCATAACATTTGTTTGAAATTTGCCTTTTTCAAAATAATAATTTAGCTTTGCTCTTTTTTCTATAGAACCGTGTCGAGCAATTCATAAAATTATAAAGCCTCATAGGGAAATTTAGCCGAGCATGAAATTATTTTAACATAACTACGTCAATTTTGATTACAACTGTACAGCTAGTTAAGAACGTCTGAACAATGTTGATAAATTTATTGTTTGATATGAAATCGTGAAAAAATAAAATCAACTTTTCTATTTTCCAAGAGCTCTAAAATTTAAAAAAATCGATATAACCTCCAGCTCGTATTACTGCATAATTTAACGTACATCGCACTCTTTACTACTGGAATCCTTATAAATATTGAAGAAACAGAAACATGCGCATTGGTAATTTGAACACCATCATATTTCTGTTATAATGATGGGACGGAGTAAGATCCATAGGTGATTCCAGTAATTTTGTTCTATTATTGCAATTACAATCTTCTACGACAAGCTCTAAATGATCCAATATCAAATGGATTTAATGGAAGATTTTGCTTAGCAGAACCATCAACAGCTTTATTTACTTTTAATTAATTTGTAGCCCTCTTTTTATTCATTCATTTTCGTAGTTTACGTTCGTTTATCTTCTTGCACTGAAACGTATGTCAGCAACAGTTCCTTTTGTGTGAAATCCTTTTGAACAAACCTATGAAATATCAAACCTACCATCAAAAAAAATAATTTCAATGATTTTTATTATTTTGTTTCACCTTTGAGCGATACGTTTATGAAAGAAATCGTTTTCCCTATTCAAAACAAATTTCATAAAAAGATTATTTCATAGCTACACCTCTCAAAGGATAAATATTCTTTTGATTTTTATGTTCCTTTACACCTTTGCAACCACTAAATTTAATTTAGTGTAAGCACACCATTTATCCACGACTTTATTAAAGAGTCGACTTGCACTTTGATATTTAACCAAAAGTCGGTACTTTTTCAGTACACCTTACAGTAGTTTAATGTGCAGCCACTATGTACTAGCTGTATATTAAACAACATTCTAGTCTGTGAACTTTTGAGTAGTTGCTCACTTTCTTGGCTATGTCATGTCTCTTATGCATTGGTCGCGAAACAGATTCAAAAGATAGATAATTTCTACTAGTACTACTTTACAACACGGTATATTCCACTAGTGGGGTAGCCAACTTCATGTATGAAGTTGGCTACCAGCATGCTAGCATGTTAGCATGCTGTCCTCTCCATGCCAACTAAAAATTAAGACGTTCAAGATGGGTGGCCCTCATTACATACTAAATTCTGTGATGGGTGACCTTCATCACAGAATTTAGTATGTAAATGCCTTTATTTTTTCGAACACCAGCCTTTTACTGGACACTCTAAACTTTATGAAAAAGAGTGGGAGATCAATTCATTGCTTAGTGCTCCACGGTTGAACGATAGATAATTTTAAAGATGATAATTGATATTTAATAATCAAATATAAACCTAATTTGAGCATCCAACTTAGGTTTATATTTGATTATTAAATACGAGGGATGATGGAGAAGAGACGAATATTTTTCAAAAATGTAAATAAATGAAGTCGTTCACTGGATTCACACAGTCGTTCACTGGATTCACAGTGCTGATATTGGATTCACCATAAATTAAAAAAAAATATTCTTCCCTGGACAGAAACAAGCTCTCTGTAACTTGAACTATTCTGCACTAGTCGAGTGTCCTCTTCCTTTGAGATTCCTAACTTGATGACGTTTTGTTCTGTTTTGTGATAGAAAGTCACAGAGACCGTCAGAATTTTAAAGCATTTAAGTTATATATAATAATATAAGAAATATGGCAATTATTTTATCTACTTATAGGTACACAATCATAATGTTATACAAGAAAGTCTCTGAATTTCATGAACAACCACGTACAAACAGTAAATACATTGTTAGAGATATAATTATATCACAATAAAGAAATTTATAAAATGCCAAATAATTAATTTAAAACGTACATTTATTTGTGTTTTCTATCAGTAACAGTAACTGTTTATAAAACGTCGGTGTTCATATCATTCAGTTTCGCCTTTGTAATATGTGTATCGGATAATTTTATATGATACACTTTACACAATGGTTTCGACATGGTCTATTAATGGGTTTTATGAACATTTTAATGACAAACATTACTTAGCAAAAATACAAATGATTTAAATGAAAAAATACATAACATACAATACAATCATATGGAAAGTAATTGTATTTTATTATATATATTATATAAGTATTGCGAATGTTTGGTGAGGGGTTTGCGCGGTGTCTTTGACGAAATTGGAATATCATGTTATTGTCTATTGTTTTTCTTACATAATACGTATGTATTATACAAGTTTATTTATGCAAAAAATATTATTTTAGTCGCTCTTCAGCAAAAACGGTAAAATATTCATTTTCGACAAGTTTGGTAAAATAAACTCTCAAAACTTGTTGACCCTGCGAACATTTTGATTTGAAACCTTGTACACTTGTAACATTCTCGTGCATTATCTGCCAAACACATCCCAGATTTCGATTTTTAAAAATACGTTTTTTTTTAAAAACGTTGAAATATAGGCTGTCCAGTCATTTTTTTTACAATTCTTTCTATTTTTTTATATATCTTAATTGTAAAAAAACACATATCTGAGGTTCTAAAAAGTACAAATTGGACAAAAAAACGCGTTGATCGAACTGGTAAACTCCCCTTTCACAGCACAAGCTTTTAGCTTAGTGTGAAAGGTGTATAAGGTTGTATTTGGGTTTATAACAAAACCCAGATATATCTTTAAAAATAAATAGTGTTCCATCCCTGATGAAGCAGAATATGAACTCAAGATGGCCACACAAGGTGCGGTAGAAAAAGAACCGTGTTAAACGTTAGATACGTCCACAGTTCACATCAGACGCCCACAGTACAACATTCTCACACAACAAAGATACAAAAGTAACCAACGCCGGTAGCGAACGGTAAAGTCCGGAGAACAAAACCATTTACACACGGCAACAACTCCTAAAATACAAATTGTGCTACCTCTACATTACAATATCTGTGTTCTACTACTATCTTTCACGTTATAACAATATAATGCATTTTTTTATTATGCCTCAGCGGGTGCCAAGTCTTCAGAAACTAATCTACACTGGGGCATTGTTGTGAGCCAAAAAAAGCTTGAATGTAGACCATTGAAACGAACAGGAGCACAATATTGTGAGAGGGTATATAAAATACTCATTGTCATGCTACTAAATCGAAATTCAATTATGCGTAATTAAGAGAGTGACTACCGATAGTGCTTATTAAACTGTGGGAAAATTAAATACCATATCTAATTTATTGTTAATTTAATCTGTCTCTAGAGTAGCAGTATTTCAAGGATTACAGCCAAAAGTGTAGAAAGATTTCAGGCGTTGAATAGAAAAGAGAAAAAATATAACACAAGATTATTAGATGTTTTGCCAGTGTCATACAAAATCAAAGATATGTCTATGTAAAATACATGTACATACATAAGAAGCTGAAAATAGTAGCTTATAGACTACATCATGAAAATTCATATTTGTAAAACCTGTTTCCTTCTGTATTTCATTTGAGACATTCATCAAATAAAGCCATAATTCGCTAATTAAAAGAAACATAATGTAATCAATCACGGTCTCCAGTATGTCTGTCCTTTTGGGACTTTAATTCAACCTTTCACCTTTTTCTCCCATATTCACTGTGATATCACTGTCATTGTAAAAGACAGTCTTCTGAGTCTTAAGAAACTTTATACACCGGATTTATTATTTCTTCATGTCAAAAGCCATACTATATATGCCGGCAGCTATTCTACTGGCTGCGTTAATTGCAGATGATAGCGTCATAGTTAATTTATTTCCGATAACTTATGAGCAAATACTTTGACATTCAATGAAATATAATAATGTACTTGGTAGTTTATATTAATTTTTTCTTCTCATATTGCTATTTTCACAAAGCTACAGGTGTTATACAATAATAATAATAATATGTAATCAGAGTATTGATAATCATTATAATTATCAGACACACACACACATACACTGATTCGCTTATTTTCGGTTTCTTTTATGTCTACAATGCATATCTAATATCGTACAGAACAAAATTATTATTGGTATACATGTCTTTGTCTTTTCTTGATTGTCATCCTGTATACAATATAATATTATGGTTGCTCCTTTTTCTTTCTTTTTTATTTTTTATGACAATGATAATACAAGAATTAATATGGTTTTTATATCATTATTTTCATTCTTCGATATCAGGTGTTTTGGCTAAGAGGTACCGCGAGACATCCAGCTGTGTCAGTGATTGCTACTGAACCTTTTCTTATCACTTCTGTGATGGAGTCGTATACCTACATAGGCACTATTGAGTTCAATTATATTATTATGTACGAGTATGTATAATAAAACTACTTGTATCAAAATGATACTCTGGAATATCCCAGCTCCTTACCCACATAAATATTTTGAGTTCGTTTGTATTTATACATTCTTCTTCACAGGCAATTCTCCAAATTTTTCCATGTCCTTCATCGGCATGCACGAAAATATCTCTTTTTTTAAATGAAAGTCTTCCAACGCTTCGGGTGAAATTTCTCGGCCTGGAATACCAATAGACTCTATACTTATGGTACCTATATTAATAATATTATCTGCCAAGCCTTGGCGATAATATTTTTGATGGGATACCTAAAATTACCATCTATACGAACTTTCACCTCTGAAATCTAATTTAAACACAATGCTGGTAAGCGTGCACCAATATGTCAATACATAAGTTGAGTTTGTAGTTAAGAGGTATTTTGCATGATCTGCTAGGTTTTTTCTGATTTAATCAATTTGTCGACACCTCTTTTCCACTCTGTACAACACTTCAAGCAAGATCCCTTCTGTTACTTTCTTCCAACTCTATCTCACCAGTGGGCATACCTTAGCTCTACTGCTCTCTACACTACCATTCAGAAGAAGCCTATCTAGGTTGACTCTAAAAAATGACTTAAATATTTGTTAGTTTTCTTTGATAGATCCAAAAAAAATATTCAAATACCTACTGTATTTTATAAAATACTCATTATGTCTTTAATAGTGTTTTTTTTTTCAATTTCATGATTATCTACTAAAGTAAATAATCAAAGATATAGACAAAAGCTGCCGGGATCAAAATCTAGAAGCTAGTTCTACTTCTCTCGGAGTAAAACCGGTATATATTTTTGTAGTAGGTATCATTTTGTTTTTTTATTCTATCGCGAAGGTGGTATTCTGGTAATCCAATATGTGAGATCTGTTAGTACATATATCCCATAAAATGTTATATTGTAAATGATTATAAAAAAGCTGCGATCTATGCAAATTATCATAAATCAATTAAAATGACTTATTAGGCATCAGTGATTTGATATCAGAATTTATTCGGAATGGTTAATGATTTCATCTAGTTTTTGTAGATACCGTCAACCTATATTGTTTCAAGTATGAATTCAGAGGAAAAAATATAATGCGAGCAAACAAATCAAAATTAATTTGTGAAACCATGGTGCGTAACGTTGTATTTGTAACAGATAAATCTTTATAAAATCATATCAATCAGTCTGGTACGACTTACTATTGGTTTCAAAAAAAAATATGTTCATATCTCCTTGAAATTACTCGCAGACATATTTGAGAATAGTATATTATCACATTAAAAATTAAAAATGAATTTTCACAGTGTTACCACTAATACAAAGTGTTGGTGTTGCTGCCCCACTAGGTACAATGCACCTGTATTGGTATTAACAAACAACATAAACATTATAAAAGTATAAAAAATAGTAACAAAAACACATAAAAACATCAACAATCACAACTCTACACAAACAAAAAAAATATTGATGACCCATACCTATTATTAGAAGTGTACTTTTTTGCAACAATGATCGCCTATCACCGCACATATTTAAATTTATAAAAGTTAGTATTCAACATAACTGATAAATTCATTTTTATTTCCCCAATCATCTGAACCCAATGGTTTTAGGTGATAGTTGTTGGCGAAGGACAGATATTAAAAACAAAATCACACTAAATGATTTCTTAAACTTCTAGGTACCTACCACTTTTATGGCTCTGGGGAAAAGTTCTAAAGAGGAATCCAGCCATACTTAAGGGGCGTTCACATTTGTTCACTGTGAACTCTTCAGTGATCACTTTGGGTGATTCTCCAAAATGAACAGGCGTTTCATCAATAGTGATCACTAGCGATGACGGAGGAAAGAGATTACCACTCGTCATAGTTTTGATGAAAGGTCCTTTTACTGAAACGACCATAAACAACTTTTATCCTATTTGTCTTATTCTCTATACATTTGTATTGAAAGTCAGAATCTTATGTGGTGTTCTCACTTTGGCGAATATCGCCAGGCACCAAAATATCGCCAGCCATTTGAACCGTGTGAACAAAATGACAGCTAGTCTGAAACGATAAAAACCAGTAGAAACGATATCGTCTCGAGTTGAACACCTTCCAACATTTTCGGACGATTGAACGATTCGCGCATGCGCAGATGTGCGCGGCGTTCATATCTATGGTAAAAACTTCATAACCTATAAATTTCATAAATGTTTTCCGCTTCGTGACAGCTGTTATCTTTGTTGTTGGTTTGTGGCGTTTGTTTCCTTAATTAAAAGGCGCCTTATAACCTCTACTATAACATTTTCGACTAAAAATAAACACTTCGCGATCTCCATCTCGACGCCATTTTGAAAACAGTGTCAAAATCAAAACGCATCTGACAGATCGTTTCTATAGCGGTGGACCTGTGTGAACAGGTGTGACGATTAATGGGCGTACGGCGAATTTTGTTTTTTCGCCTGGCGGGCGATTTCACCTTCGCCTATTTTGAAATTCGGCTGGCGATATTCGCCAAATGTGAACACCCCATTATACAAAATTATCATGCGGTCGAGAACTAGATTTATTTGTTTTAATTTTTAATAAGTGATTTTTAATTTATTTAATTATTTTTTTACGAAAATACGTCAAACTACATACAACTAGTGTTGTGGAATTCTCAAGAAATAATTTTTCGAGAAACTTACCGAGAAATTTACCGAGTAATTTCTCGAAGTAGAGAATTTACGGAGATTTTTTTTTAATTTTTATTTAACAGTATAATAATAATAAATACTTTATTCAATCAATCAATAACAATGTACAAATGTTGAGACAATTTATCACCAATATGGCTACAATTAATTATGGAAACAAAAAAATGTTAGGTACCTACAAAGAAAAAAGTGCTAATAACTGATGAAAAATCTTGATGTTTGACACTCCACATGCCCATATTTGAGTTAAAAAAAAAATTGCAGGTACGTACGTGGAAAAAAGTGTTAATAACCTCTGATTTGGGCCTTAATCAGCCCCACAAATTTTTGGATCAATCAGGTTGGCTGCGAAGTGTACTGGGCGAAAGGTCATAATACCACTAAGAAAAGTTATGGAGAGAAATTTCTCTTCCATCAGAGGATTTCTTTGGAAAATTTTCTCTTCTCACATCACTACATACAACATGACTGTGAGTGTTGATATGGCAGTGAAAGCATAGGATGAACATGTGTGAACAGATGTGTTCACTTTCTATGAACAGGTTTGACCTTGATGGTCATCCAAAGTGAAGCAATGTAAATGCTACTTTAGTTGATCTTTGAATCCAGCAGTGTACGGACACGAATTGAAAAACAGAATACCTACTATTAATTTTGGCTTCTATCAGCTTACTATATAGGTAGGCATATTTTGGTATACATATATGAGGAACGCACTGTCCATTTTTTTGCAATTCCAAAAAAAAAATCGTATTAAATTGATTAAATGAACGAAATATTAAAAAAAATATAGAATTAATTAACATCATAATATTATGTACTAATGTCTTTGATAATAAAATTCCATTTCGACCACTTTAAGCGTCTCTATTTGAAGTAATATAAAGAGTACCTACCTACAATGAATATCATTTCAATATAAAGATTACAATATACTGTATATCTTTGATGAGTATTGTATTCATCTATTCTATTTCAATCTTTATGTATTATCAATAAAACTTTTGATAATAACGAGAACAATAAACATCAAGAAAATCTAAATAATAAAGATGTTTCATTCAATCCAATCAAAGTGATAGAAACCGATCGCATGAAATTTACGATCATGTCCTATTTATTTATTTATTTATTGAACCAGAATCGTCAAATAACTTACCAAATGGATGATAAACTTCTATGAGGAGACCGAGTAGATACTTGGATATAAAATAGTGATAGATGTATAGGGTACCAATAAAATAAGCGGATGTAGGTATATATAATGTATGTACATCAATTTAATACCTATGACTTACTTCGATAAATTTACATTTAGAAAAACTGAAGCACGTTTTGTGTATCCCATTTATTTTATCAAATTATTGATTTGGTATATACCTATATTGTATGAATAAAATCTATGTATACCTACCATAAAGAATTTACATTTTCTTTGGTGTTACCATTCTGTAACAAAATGAAGAATGAAAACATAGCTGATTACCTCGCTGTTTTACTATTATTAAAATGACACCATATTCTACTGGGACCATTACAGCCTTCGGGCAATGCGATCCCAGAGAAAACGTTTATGAAACGATGATTTTTCTTTGTAATGTCTTGACCAAATTTTTTTAACAATTTTGTATCTTATTTTATAATTATAACATGATTTTAGTCTAATTGTTTTGTGTCTTTTTTGTAACAGATCTTTCCTTTGTTTACATGTTTTGTATGTATACAGCATAGATTTATATGTACTAAAGTACAAAGTAAAGTACGAAGTAATATAATTCTATGGTATACAGAGGTTTAACATGTAAAGGGCTTTGGCCGTAAATATTTGTAAATAAATAAATAAATAAATTAACTACATTCACAAATTATTCTATAGTAAGTCCAATGACTTACTGTTAGTATTAGATCTTTAATTATTTTCTTGAGCGTGTCCTTTGAGTATATATAAATACATACGGTCCACAATGCTTCTTCTCCAACAACACTCCGCTTTCTCACTCGATGACGTCAGACCATCTTGTCCAGGAGCGTTTGACACTTCTGGGCATTTAAGCTTCCAGTTCAACACTTTTTGCCCATCGATCATAATTATTATTGATTCTCAATTGTTATAAATAACTACGCAATAAGCATGTCTTTTGGCACGTGGTATTTTGTGCAATAATACACTAATATCTAATATCATTTTATGGGGGTATACCAACAATGTAAAAATTATTTATTTGAATTAGGGAAATAAAATGGACCCTACAGAAAAACATAAATACTTACAATTATTTTCTGAAGAATTTATATTATTATTATTATTGTTTCACCATAACTGTTCACCCCCAATAAATAAATAAATAGAAACGAGCGGTTGTTATAAACACATTATCAGTTTTTGATTATTCTATTGTTTTCAGTCGTATTTTCCGTTCTTCTCAGAATGTGCAATATTTTAAAATGAATGATTATTTCCAAAGCTTTTTGAATCCTATTATACGTGCAGTAAAAGTTTAAAATAGATACAGAGAGATGAATAAAAGAACAGAACAGACTAATATAATAATTCTTTTTTCTCTTATATCTATACAACACAAGATTCTTTCTATCGTTTATTGCACCCAATATTTCAAACCATAAATTTTACAACCATTTTTTCGACAATGTGCATGGCCTTAGTCGTCCATTCTCTACAAATTACTTTGGGTTATGGCACTAATAAACTTTGAAATAGGTACATAATGTATTATTTTAAGGCTCTACATGAAAAAACTAGACTTTTAATTTCTGCATAATCAATAAAGATACCTGGTGTAATATTTGATAAATAATTAAAAATATATCACTTCACCTTCTAGCTACCCACTAAAAAAATATTTACCTACGTGAAAAATTACGTCAAAGAAACAAATCAAGCACACAACTATCCAGCGTCCTATTTATTAATTTGCAGGAGGTAGGTATACAAGGCCTCCACTTTCCAGCAGATAAGCCAAAAAACATGACTTCGTGTCTTATGGCTATATTCTAACCTCGAATCTTCGAGGTTCAAACCTAGCGGACAATAAGTAAAATAATACAAAACAAGGAAATAAACAGACGGCAACATTTTTTCGAAATACATTTGAAATTTTGTGCATTGAAATTATTTTCTGAAATTGAGTTCGTCGGTAGTCTGGCGATAGAGTCTCGACCTCATGCACATGAGGTTCGCGGTTCGATCCCAGGTGCCGACAAACTCTCCTTTCACGACACAAGCTTTTAGCTTAGGTACTGTGAAAGGTGTGTAAGGTTGTATTCGGGTTTATAACAAAACCCAGATACATCTTTTGAAAAATACAAAGAATTGATCGCAAAAATTTGTTTCAATTCATTCGACCACAAGTAATAATAATATGTATTAAAGGAAAGAAAAAGCAAAAGTACTCGGAAAATAATAACGACATGTAGCAAATAAAGACATTTTTATTATACTTATTTACTTATTGAAAAAAGATAATAAGTATTCCTATTAGCGTGTATTCTGGAAGAGGAACACAATAATAAGTAATGAAATGAGTATAATAGAGCCTTAAATATATGAATTATAATTACAATACTACAGTTCAAACTATCCGTGATATCCTATTCTAAGCTGAAGTAAATTTATGAGTTGGTATTCATTGAATAGGCAGCAAAGTTACAAGTGCTATATATCTTAATTGATTCTTGATTGAGATGTAGGTACAATACAACTAATTAGATAAACTTAATATCAGTGGATATAAAGTTGTAAATAGTAAGGGAGATCGATGTTTATTTAATAGGTTATATTACATTCAATAAAATGAAGGTATGTTTAATTTAATTTTATATTTTTTTCATACCTACTGAATTAAAAGAGGGTGATTCTTTGTTACATAAATCAATCATCTTCTATATTTTATGAAATTTTTGTGTCTGTGTGATGGTTTATTTTTGTTTTATTCTTCTTTCATTTAAAACATCAAAACATTTCCCATAAGAATTCTTTTCAGATTATGAAGAGTCACAGTACCCATCTGAAGTTGGTCTCAAGATATGAACCAAAAGGTCGGTTATTTCTAGAAGAAATAAATATTTTGACAAAACACTTATCATATCATACAATGCAATAACTTTTTATCATCGATTTTAAAATTAAAATTTAAAGTAACAAAAATATTCAGATTTTAAAAAATCAAAAGTCTGTTTGAAATTAATGCTAAAAGAAAAAAAATATGTTTTTAGATATCGACATTATCCGATCAGAAACCAAATGGATTTCTAAAGAGTGATAAAAAAATCAATTACGCCCTGTCAAAAGCAAAAATGAAAACATTCTAGACATAAGCAAGCTGTAGGTAGCTATAGGCCGCGACTGTGTATTGGATGAAATAATAATAGTACATAATAGTAGAAAATAGTAAAGATATAGTATATTGTATACAATGGGACAACAATCCGATAGAAATCGAACAACCATTCGACAATAGTGGAAAAGTGAAAAACTAAATGGCTCACCATACGACACAAGGCTCTAACGCACATTCTCGATCAAATATTTTTTTGTTGGAGTTCTTCTAAAATAAGACGGAATTAGTATTAGTGAAAAATAAACGGGAAAAATTAATAAGAAACCATGAGAAAGATTATAATTTATGTGAAATATTGAACTTCACGTGATTTTCCAGAAAACGTATAACTCCAATTTCTTAGAATATTAAATTCATTATTTTAGCAACAAATAGATACTAAGTTAGGTGCTTATTTTTGGCCGACTTGTATACAATGATAATGTGGAATTTAAATATGTCCACTTGAAATTGTTGCGAATCAAAACTAGTTACGCCACGTGGACGCATTTTTTGCACCAACAATATAGAGTGAAACAGCATAATTTTATTGATTTTGGCAAATAGTTTCACAGAAAACTTATAATGCGTTAACATGAATGATAACAGCTTTTATAAAGATTTGACATAATTTTATCCATGTGCAAAATTAATTAATAATACATTACATGACATATCCCCTTAACTCCGAACCAATCAATAAAATCGACAATACACCAAATACCAACCACATTATTAATAATAATAACAATATAAAACATTACAAAAAGACACTAATCGATATTTTGTTATGGGGAATCTGGTTTTTAATATTATCTAGATTAACATCGGCTCTTCTACAATAATGTATTAAAACATCACCTTATCTTGTTTTGATTGAAAGGTATGTTTATAACATTTTATCGTTTGATATATTTCAGATGGATAACATAAAAAACTAAACCCAAGGAATGCGGGAACAATTTATATTAGACACAATGTCTTTGATGATTGTCTGATTATCATAAATGTACCTATTTGATAAAACTTATGCTATTCCATATGGATCATCTTTGAGACGTATTTAGATTATCTTCGGCGCATTGATCAGTTAAGCATTTTGTAAGCAAGATCTATCGATCAAGGTGGCTAATCAGAATAAATTAGTTAATTATGTAGGTATATAATATATATATTATATATTTTTTACCAAATTGAAACTATTATAAAACAGTTTGGGTATTACGTATGTCAAATTCATGTTTCATAATTAGTACTTATATGGAAAAACTTTCGTACAATCAACGTACAATAGGTATTAAGAATACTTTCTTAATAATCTTCGTTATGTTTTTAGATTATCTAATGATATTTGACCAAAAAAGGTATTGACTTTCTAAATTTTCGTACATAATATATTTTCGATCTCCTTAGACAACATTCTTTTACAATACACTATTTAATTACATTGGTATCTGAGCGTGACTCAAACATATCGGAGCATAAGCAATATCATAAGAAGTGCAAATAATAACAACCTCGTATCCACCATGTGATTCCAAAGAAACGTTAAAGAGAAAATCAATGAAAACATAACGCTAACTTGTTTGTCGCATGGGCAAAACAAACACTTATGTGTTTCCATTGCTGTTAAAACAATCACATTAATAATATTGACAAATCGGTGAAATCCCTTCTGATTTCAATGCCTACAAGTGTTTGGTCATACAATCATTACAATACCTATATTATGTTGGAATTATGTTTGGTGAAACGTTGTTATCAATGCGTTGTATTAAATTTCAAACAGCCCATAGCATATTGTGTATGGATTCCCGCGGGGGATCGCATTATTTATTTATAGGGATGATGATGTTTTACTTCTGGTGTAAAGTGGATTCATGCATTTTAGGACGGGCATTGATAGGGTTGTGAAAATAAAATATATCCCAAGTGACGTAGGCAGATAGAACGGAATACCATATTTATTTATCTATCCTTACATACTATCGCTTCTTCTACATTTATACAATACCTCATACACGCATGTCGATTTCTCTTACTAAACACATGTCCAAACAGTCCTATTGTACCCACTCTTTCTTCTTTTATCCTCATTCCTCACTATCGCGGAACGTTTTACCAACCGTTTGTTAGAGATATCATAATATAATATATGCATATTCTGGCGACGGGCAGAGTCTCATACCATACGTTTGTTTACGAGACTGTCCGTCGCCAGAATATGCAGCGTGGATTTGTCGAAAAGATTATGAAACTATCGACCTTGGTGCTTGTATCTCACCAGGAGCATCTTACATAATAGCCAGCACAACATAATATTATAATCCTGAAAAGCTTTCGAATGATATTTAAATGGCAAATGTTGGTTAGCGGATCTTTTGAAATTCGACTCGCAAAGCAATATTCACAAGTGTAGTTATTAAACATATCGCTTCATTTCTTTTTTAATTAAGTATGTATTTGATGTTCCGTAGTCTAACTCATAAGGGATAACGTGTAACGATATATTTTTATTCTGCAAACATCTTAATTAATCGGTTCTTAGTTCTAATGAAAAACAATTTAAGTAAAATTGTGCAGTTTTTAGTACATTTTTAGTAAGAACAAAATATTTGTTTATTTTTTGAAAAAAATGGCGTAATAGAGAGGGATAGTTTATTTTTAAATATTTTTATTTTTCATCAATATTTTAACCAAAAACACGGTCAAAATGCACGGTCTCTGAAATAGAAAATCGGAGGGGTGGTATAATAGTGGCATTGTACTAGACTTGATAGTTTAAAATAAGCAAACAACAAGAATAAACAATTATTATATTATGTAGGTAGGTACACATAACCATCTGGTAACCAGTCACTCGTGTAGTAATTTAATCTGTACACCCTAGTGAGAGTATCTATATACGTTATGGACCTAAAAGAATCCAGAGACATGGCTAAGGATTATTGATTGTAAAATAACTGTGGTCAATCTTCTTCATTCAAAGTACAACCCACTAGATTAACCTGCGATAAGGTAAAATCTCGTTTAGCATTCATTGTCCTTGACACCTACCAAAAACTTGGATGATAACACACTCTGAAAAAGTTAAAAGAAAATTACTCCATGATTAATAGAAATGAGTTTTCTTTCAATGTTTTTAAATTGTCACTGTTAATTTTATTAACCACGTAAGTGTTATTAACCAGCTCTTTGATATTTTTTTGTCAATTATCATCCCACGAATTTATTTAATAAATCATTTTTACGAATTTAATAAATCATGCCGCGAATTTATCACATTGTAATGCCACCAATATTAATAGAATTGCAATTACTCCACTTGAACAAGATTTTCTAATTTATTTTTCTCAGAACTGATGTGAGCCTTGTAAACTGAAATTGGTTTCAGTGTAAAAGTTCTTATGTTTTTATAATTTACGACACGGGAAAAGAGATAAAAAATCTAAAATTCTCAAAAAATATTTAAAAAAAAATATATCTTCAGTTTTCAATTTAAATTACTGGAGACTAGGTTGAATCAAAAGATACCATTTTGTAACATGATCCAAGTTATGGGAAAGGAGTAGGTTCAAGTCACTAGAGATCGAAAAATGTTTGAAAGATATTTATTTATTTATTTGATCAATAAACGGCAATTTGCCTTTTACAATAGGTTTAATACATATGTATGACAAATCAATAATACAACAGTCTATAAATATATATAAAAAATACACTAATACATTTAAATAGAAAAGAAACAAAACCAATAATAGAAATTTAGTCGCATGGGTAACAATAATCATGCTCTGCTGCAAATACCAGCAGCATACAAATATATAATAATATACAATATAGTCTTTATATACTGTACAGTGATGATGAGATGAGGACCTGTTTAAATTAATGTATATGGATTTTTTTACTGTTTTTGATTCGTATTTAAAAAAAAAAGTAGCACCACTGCTTCCAGTAACCAAGTAATATCTTCATTTAAATGAATAATAGAATAATAATACGTATTTACACCCAACTAAACACAAATTTATTATTATTGTCCGTAACAGGACGATCATAATATTATTGTTACTTTGTTGCGCAATATTATAATACCTATGTAATTACTGTATTTCAATATTGTTCGCAACAATAATTATAATCTTTGTTTACAGTAAACAATAATTATAATAAATTGTTCCCTTACGCCAAGATAAACAATATTATTTGAAATCGTCTTTATTTAACTATTATTAGGAAGATTCCTTCATTGAACATTACAACAACGATGATTGTGTTACAGCATTATAACGTTAGGTACCTATTACTATTGTTTTACGTGATTACGTTGAACATTGACGTCATTGCAAATAATATTATAATAGTTACTTATCTATTGTTGCTTTGTCTTTTGTTTTTGCTAAGAATAACTGTAAGCAATAAGTATGATGTAATAAAAGGTAAGGACTATTTAATGAATTCTTGACGCATTAGACTCTACCGTCCCCTTTCATCTATTGTGTTTTGTGACCTTTTCCACTCTCTTACTAACTGCTAGCTCTCATCTCCCAACTGCTGTGTACTCTTTCAAAGACGTACTATGCCTCTCTCGTACTCCCATGGATCTCCAATCCTTCTTCGATTTTCGATTTACATACATCTACCTTCCTTTTTTTTCACCTGATATAAAACTGTCAATAATATCCTCTTTCACATAAATAAAAGCCGTGGAGCTCCCGGTGAAGAATTAGTCTCCAACTCTTTTCGGTAAGTTTTCGAGACAGCACGCATGTTTATTAAGTGCAAACTGATCTGCTGACTACCCTGACTGGATATGCCTCGATGATATAGTAATACAGTATAGTGATAAGTAGAAAATACATAATATATTGACAATTTACATTGAATGATTCTATGCCAAAACAGTGCAAAATTCATTTCAAAATTGATTGTCATTATTTATATACATACACGACGCAGTATTCTAACTGACGTAAAATGTATTATGTTGGAAGGTATCACGTACAAATTGACAAGTTACTTGTAGGAATTCATTGTTACGCAATCATTACACACTTATTATCAAATGTTCCATTAAATTCTAATTTTAAATAAGTACCTATATATTGTATTAGTAACAAGATATAAAATTCAATTGAATAATATAAATTATTAGGACAGTTAACTGGAACTAACGTGAAAAGGAATTAGTTTACAATTCATATTTGATTTAATAGCTGTATTTGATTTAATCACGTAATAAATGCATACATTTTGTTTAGAAATCCTTGAAATAAATATGAATGATATGTGATAGTATGTCTTTCATTTTCCTATTAAATATAGGTATTTATACTATTAGAATAATGAACTACCTACCTAACAGAATAACGGCCGGTTTCATTATAAAGAAAAAGTCAAAAAACTTCTAGAAGGTACCTATTAAGCATGTTAATATGCTATGTTAGTATTAACTATGTGTTACATAGTAAATAAAATAATTGAGAATCTATTCCTAATAAACTAATTATAAATATTTACCTAATTGTGAATGTGTGGGTTTCAAGATGGGATCTACTACGTCAGCCGGGTCCCCCGCCCACTGACGTGGTGTGGTCGGAGTTGTCAACACTGGCATAGCGGTACTGACAGACTAGAGAGAGTTGAAAGGTAAATAAATTGTCACCTAAACGGATAAATAGGAGTCCTTGGACTCCTAAAATATCCGAGAAATAAAGATACATACATACATACATACATACCATCACGCCGCTTCCCTCGCGGGGTAGGCAGAAAGGATCGAGCGCCACTTCCTTCTATCCTTGCATACATCTTTCGCTTCCGTCACTGTCATACAATTCCTCATGCATGCTCTCCTGTTCAATGTGCTCAACACGTGACCGTCCTGTAGGATTTGATTTAAATGATCTTGCCATTTAATCCTCGGACGTCCGCGTCTCCGAGCACCATTCCTCTCAGCCAAATATATCTTCTTAGTCATTCTGTCCTCATTCATTCTTTCCACGTGCCCAAACCATCTTAACTTATTTACATTCATCTTTGTTATTACACCAACTTTCATTCCACATTCCTTTCGTATATCACTGTTACGCACACGATCTCTCAGACTCTTGCCACACATCCTTCTCAAAGATCTCATTTCCACTGCATTTATGCCACTTTCATCCTTCTTTAACCATGTCCACGTCTCACTTGCATACATAAGTGTTGGCACTAAGATAGCAGAGTGCACCAACCTTTTAGCTGTGGTGGATATGTTTCTATTTGCAATTATTGGTCGGATTGCACCATTTACCTTATTGCCAGCAACTTTTCTCCTTTCAATATCGCTTTCACACTTCCCATCTCTCGTGAACAAACTACCTAAGTACACACATTCGTCAACTTGCTCTAACACTTCGTTGTCAATCATTACCTGGCATACTGTTCTCTCACTTCCTCTTTCAAACACCATGATTTTTGTCTTTTTTGCATTCATTCTCAATCCATTAATCGCACAATTTTCATACACACACGTCATCATTCGCTGTAGATCACTTTCACTTTCAGCCATCAATACCAAATCATCGGCAAACATTAACGCTCTTACATTCATCCCATTCATATCAACACCTACATTCAGTTCTTTCAATGGACGAATACAATGATCAATGTATAGGTTAAAAAGCCATGGCGACATCACGCACCCTTGTTTTACTCCTTTTGTCAATGTGAACCATTCCGACAGGTTATTGTTCACTCTAACACACGCAGAACTTCCTGTATATAGGGACGCAATGGCGCGAATTAGCCGACTACCCACCCCACACATTGATAGTACTTGCCACATTTTCTCACGATCTACTCTATCATAAGCCTTTTCTAGATCAACAAACGCGCAGAAAAGCTTCTGGTGTTTCTCCAGGAGCTTCTCTGTCACCATTCGCAAGGAGAAGATCTGGTCCACACACCCTCTACCACTCTGAAAGGCACCTTGCACATCCCATACATTCGTCTCAGTCACTTTTCGAACTCTTTCAATCAATATTCTTGCATACAGTTTCCCCACCGAGCTCAGCAGACTAATAGCCCGATAACTCCCGCATTCTAGTCTTGACCCCTTTCCTTTGTATAGAGGGCATATCACAGCTTTTCGCCAGTCTTCTGGCGTGCAACCTTCCCTCCAACACTGGTTAAAGAGTGCATGACACCATTCGAGAGTCCTCAGCCCACTCAGACTGATGAATGTCACTCAGACTGATGACTGATGAATGAATAAAGATGTTTCAACATTTCTCATCATCACCGCCCTCAACGCTCCTCTCGGGAGCACAGGGCAGAAACCAGCCTCCTCCATTCAGAGCGTCTCTGTGCCAATTGCGTCACCTCTTTCCACGACATTCCTTGCGCTCTGACATCATTGTCATAGGAACGGTGTATTGTGAAAGAGGGACGCCCGGGCCGACGGAACCCCTGCGGACGGAAGAACAGTGCTCTTTTTGGCCAACTATCATTAGGCATTCTCAAAACATGTCCCAGCCAGGACCATCGTCCCTCCTGTAATACGGAAATTACAGGTCTCTGCTGGGTGCGCCGGCGCACAGCATCATTTGTAACATGTTCATACCATCTGACATCCAAAATCCTTCTAAGACACTTGTTTTCAAAGCCTTGTATCTTCCGCTCTTGAGCCTTGGTTTAGTGCCAAGACTCGCAGCCATATAGTAGGATTGGGATGATGCACGCATTGAACAAGCGACATTTTGTCCTGATGCTGAGTCCAGACACCTTCCAAACTTTGTTCATGTTGTTGAAAGCCCCGCTAGCTGCTCCTATGCGGATTGGTAATTCCGATCGGAGATCACCCTCTGGCGTTATGGTTGCTCCCAGGTACCTGAATTTACTAACCTGAGATATTTGGGAATTGCCAACCATTAGTGGGGTGTGAGTACTCGTGCAGGTACTATTACATATGTACTCCGTTTTACCAGCGTTGATACGAAGGACAAGGCGCAAAGAATTTTCATAAAGAGCATTAGCGTTGCACTGTAATCCGTCCACAGATGTATCAAAAAGGGCTAGATCATCCGCATATTCAAGATCGTGCAGCACTCCCACAGACGTCTCACTATTTTCACGCTGTGATAAAGGCACACCGGCCCAGAATAGATTTTCTGAGCAGGTAGTCCAAAATTATGGCAAAGATAAAAGGTGCCAATACACAGCCCTGCCGGACTCCAATGGTGATCCTGAAGGTGTCAGTTGGACCACTTGATGTTCTGACAGAACATTCAGAGTCCATATGCAGGGCTTTGATCATGGTTACCACCTTGGGCGGGATGCCATACGCGGCCAGTATTTTCCATATGATTGGTCTGTGGGGGCTGTCAAAAGCTTTTTCGTAGTCAATGAAGCAACATGCAAGCGGTGAGTTGAACTCTTGCGACTGTTGGAGTACACATCTGGCACAGAAAATTGCGTCCGAACAGGACTTGCCAGGCACAAACCCGCATTGTTGCTTTCTCAGAGATGCCAACACTGGTTTTTGAATGCGACTCAATATGATTTGTGAGAGAACTTTACCGGGCACACTAAGTAGTGTGATGCCACGGTAATTTCCGCATTCCAGTGGGTTTCCCTTCTTGAAAAGTGTCATGATGGATCCATTTCTCCAATCTTTCGGGCAGAGCTCCTCATTCCACACCTTGTTAAAGAGATGGTACAGTGGGTGGATAAGCGCATTCATGCCATACTTCAGGAGCAACACAGCTTCAACATTTCTACCTAATTGTATTTTTTTCTATGCCGTGGAAAATTAAATAAGGTCCCCTTCTCTTTTTTTTATTAGTTTAACGCTGGCTACCTCGCTTGTGAGAATTATAGGAATGTTAACGTTCGATTCCTCTTTTTCTCAAATTCTTTTAGTTGTTTCTCAGGATTGTAATTTGTGACAGCTTACAATTTCATTACTTGCAGTTAATCTGTTGACTACCCCACTCGTGGGATATGCCGTGATAGTACATAATGAATGCATACGTTTTTTTTGCATAAAATTGATTTCAAGTAAAATAATATGAACTTTACACAATCCACTAGAAACTGCTATCGTAAAATTAAATTACAACTGCTTATAAAATTTAAACAATAAAATATAAAATACTTTAATACAATGTAGGTTTTAAGTATGTATTCTTTTGATATGTAGTATAATTTTATTATATTTAATATTTACACGAACATTATTTATTTATTTAACATTTAACATGGACGACTATTGTTGTTAGTTTTTGATGTTGTGTATATTTTGTTTGATATATTCCGTGATACTATCAGTATAGTCCTTATTATATTATTTATCGACAATAGAGGAATTAAAGTAAGCGTTCTGTAGAGTTTACGTACCGTTTGTTATAGGTATATTGAAAAGCAACTTTATCGGCAAAATGAAATCGCCAAAATCTCCATACACCCCACACTAATTCCCTATATGAATTGACTCATTGTTGTAGAATATTACTGTACAGTCAAACCTCAGTACGTTGTTATTCAAGAGATAAGTTTGTATGTTTGACAACTCACAAAATTTTGATTTACTTACAGAATTCAATCCGTCTACAATTTTGTTCTACATTTCGAGTTGTGGCTTAAAAAATAGAGAGTGTTTCTTTTTATAGATGCTTTAACAACTGTTATAAAGAGTTGATACCTAGACCTAAAATGCCTATATGAAAACAAAATTGATATAAAAACAACATTCAGTTCGTCTGCATTTCGAGTTATAAATTTTTGCTTACCTATATTACACAGTACGTTCAAGCTGTGATAATAACTTTTCGTCGTCTGCACATATCATTACACAAGTTTTTATAATTGTTTATGTTCTTCTGAAACATTAAATGATTTTCGTAGGAACGTTAATTTTGTATATAACATACAAAAATCTTTGGATTTTTAAATAAAGAATATATTTTATCGTTGATTTTCGATGTTTCGTATTATGAAAAACTGATCTATTAAACTTTAAGATTAACGATGTTACAACGGCGACGTCGAGGGATAACTGTACATGAATAACAATAAATTTATCAGCAATACGTATATAGGTGTACTTAGTATTATTATAATGAAATAAAACTTCGGCGGTTTTTTAAATTTGATTTTGTGCGTTGATAAGGATATTAATAACATGTAACAATAATAAAATGTTTATGTGATACCTACCTAGTGAAAACATGATATTATGGCATGTGATAGTGCCTTATTTATTTTTACCAAATCTGAAATGAAACAAGCTGTTACATTGAAAATACGAATGCGTATATTTTTTTAATATCAAAAAATTAACAAATGAAAAACTACCGTCGTAAAGTGAGTGAGTGCTGCACGAAACTGCCCAGAAATATAAATGCTCTACTTTTGCTTTATTTTTTATCATTCTATCATTTAATATCTTTTGCTTATTTTTTAACTATGAGAATATATTTCTAAATGTTCTGTAAAAAGCAGTTGTCCAAAAAAAATTAAGATGTTTTACATCTTTAATGAGGTTTGCCACCCATCCTGAATGTCTTAAATTTTGTTGGCAAGTAGAGAACAGCATGCATATAATAAACCTATAATGCATGCTAGTGTCCTGAAAGTGGAGTAGGTCGACAGCGGGGAGAGTAAAACCCAGTTATCGGAAAAGAGAGTCCTAGACTTTTCCATCAGACTACCGATCACATAAACAAAAGTAGACTTCTTTATCTTAATGTGAACTTAATGTGAACTCAAATATTAGGGTGACCTAATAATATGGTAAAATAAAAAAAAAAATTAAACTAGTTACTGATCTGATTGATACCAAAAATTATTAAACTAAAAGAAAATGCTTTGATGTGGTAATTTATTCCATTCCTTCTTTTTGAAAAATTTGAGTAACTAAATACATTTGTACATTTTGCCTGGATAGAAAGCTGCGAAATATCAAAGGGCAAGTCTATGTCCAAGGAAGGATTTAAAACGGGAACTAATTCGGGAACTAAATACGGCTATTAATCCATTCGTTCGGCAAGAAAAAATCAGCATTTAAGTCATTTGCACAGCAAACAATGTTTTCATCAGCAATGAATAAAAAATAAGCGCAACACTTGTTTTACAAACAAACATGGTTATATCGGCAAATTAAAAAAAAATTAACAGCTTAATTATTTATTAAGCTGTTAATTTTTTTTTAATTTGCCGATATAACCGCACAACAAAATAATTAATTGACCAGCAGAATTGTTATTCGAACAGCAGAATTATTATTTGACCGGCAGAAAATATTAGATAAACAATATTTTTCACACACCGATTTACCTTCGGATCCACATGATATTTTTGTGATTTCTTACCAAAATAATGATGACTACGAAAATAATGCCAGTTTCCGCTTTGCTATGTTAACGAAATATATATCTGAAATGTCGAAAAACGCTAGTGTCGTTCATTCAGATGCTACATATAAAATCACATAAAAAGATGCTACATACAAAGATTTATTATTTGAACAAGATTAAAAATTTAGCTTTCGCAAGTTTAATTAAAATTAGCTCACGGTTTACTGCTCATTTATTTATTTTGCTGGACTAATAATAATTTTGCTGGTCGATTAAATTTTTACAATATCATATTATTTGCAATAGAAATATAATATTCTTGCTGGGCATAAGTAGCATATCAACATGATATATTTGTCGGCAGAATACATTTTTCTGCTGAACATAACATCAATATTATGCTGATCGTTTAAATGATAGACATTTAAAACGCTGAAGAAGAAAATAGAATGTGCATTAAACGTAGATCTATCTCCTTCTAGCACACGCAGCTATTCACCTAAAAAACGTATCGTCGGTTCATTCAAATTCAATTGATAAATAGTGACATAATATTATTTTCATATTGAAAAGAGCGATTAAAATGGGATTCAATTGTTGGATAAAAATTAAACAAATTTGAATTTGGATTGTGATACGATATAATTTATATTGTTCATATATTTGCGGGAATTCCATCAATCAAGGTAAGCCTGCCGTGAAATCGGTATTATACACTTCAGCTGTTTTTTTGATATGATCAATTCATTTTAATTTATGATATTTAAATACAATACAATGTATATAAATGAATATAGGCAATAGAAATTTTTAATTAGTGAAAAAAGGCTAATCAATTTGTAAGGAAATCTGTTGGAAGGCTATTGACTAGATGATCAGAAAATGAAGGAATAATATTGTCGCTAGCATGCCTGAGATTAAGAGTGAAAAATTAAAAAGTAAAATATTTTGATTCCTAGATGAACTTAAAATGGTTCAAAAAGACGAATTTGTTTGGAGCTCGCAAACTTAAATGAAATTAAGTTATAATTTTAAAAGTCTTAAATTATATTTTTCAGAAACTTAAAAACATTGAATCAGACTATGAACGTGCAATAAACTAATAACTAAATCACGAAATGTATTATACTCAAGGTGAGATGTATTGTAGCCAGGTTAAGTTATGTTGCTGTCAGGTGCTCTGATACTACAAAGTGAATAAAATAAATTAGGGTGTGCCAAGTGAGAATAGGCAGGATAAGTTTTGAAAGACCTCAAGCTAGTGCTAAATGGTCGGATGATGCAAGAAAAATCACTTGAAGGAAGTGAATACTACATACCAAAGACAGAAAGGGTGTGAAGAATCATATAAGGGATAGACAGCAGGAGTCCACAGTCGAGACAGGTTTAAGACAGGGAGTCCTACTCATTCCAGTGTTTCTAATATTATTTTAGCGAATGAAATTTTTATAATATCCTGGAAGGACCAAATCTCAAGTGTCTCAAATGACGAAGTTCTCAATAGAATCAAAAGAGGAAGGCACCTGCTCAAAATAATTTGAGAAAGACGCGCCAGATGGATTGGACATAAAATGCATGACAAAAACCTTCTTCAAGAAATAAAACAAGAGATGACTAAGGGGACAAATCACAGGAGGCTTCCATGCCGAGAATACTTCAAAGACCTGTTCAAGAGGGTCGCAAAGGATAGAACGCGATGGAAGTCCTGTTAAGATGCAGGGCTCGGCTGCAAACCAATCAACAGGATTGAAACTAGAGAGATATAAGATCTTTGGTTATATAGATGATTTGACGACAGTAGCTCGCAATCAGCATACGTTGCAACTATGTATTCGATTATCAAAGGTAAATACCCTCAATGGGACTGAAAATTAATGCTGATGAATCAATGTTCAAGATAGACTAAAAAATAGTTGAAGATGAAAAAGATGACGATATCTTGGTTCCACAATGAACGAAACAAAATTGAGTAAATGCGTATCTACAACCATCAGTAATAATGCCTCGACTAATCATCGTATGTATTTGTTTACACAATAATTCACACTATAAAGCGGCAGGCGGCACTTTGAAATTACCAATCATGTTATGCTATGTATTTAGACTTAGACAAACAATAAATTAGTACATAGTAATATATAGTTATTCTTTTGACATTAATGCGATGTAATTCCACTAAAAGGAAAACAAACAAAGTACATATTACC
Organism: Athripsodes cinereus; assembly: GCA_947579605.1. NCBI lineage: Eukaryota > Metazoa > Arthropoda > Insecta > Trichoptera > Leptoceridae > Athripsodes > Athripsodes cinereus. The sequence goes on along the minus strand of OX388305.1, from coordinate 23,573,917 downwards.
ATTAATTCCTAATTGATTGACTACTGCGACAAAAAATTACTACTGGCGATAAAAACTTAAGAAGCAAATTTGATAAATACTTATTTGAGATGATTTTTGTTTTTGAATGTAAGTATGTTTATATTTCTCTATAGACATGTTTATGTAACAAGTGACAGAGAAACAGATGCCCTCTATGAAAACTGCATTCTTTGATACTTATTATTTGTGTGGCATATCGGGATCGTGAACGTTAGTTTTCAAAGCACTGCCTGACCTGCACCAGTCAGAAAAGTTTGTCGACACGCCTCACTCTGGTTCAGTCGTTTAGGTGTACCTACGTTATTGCATAACCACGAGGTGTCCTCTATCAGGACTACGTCTATTGTTTCACGTCATGTTGTTTCACATGTTTGAAGTTACACTGTACAAGTGTCACCACTTATGAGGACCAGTCATTGGGAGCAGCTGCCCATTGCGTAGGGGCTCCATGTGACACGGCTCCAACACTCCAGTCTTCAGTAACTTTGGGGTTCACATCTACTTCAGGGATGACATTAGCATCTGGGATGGGAGCAGCCTCCTCATTCCAAGTTTGCGGGGCATCTCCCTCAGCCCAGGTCTCTTCAGCTGCTACTACACCAGGTGCGGTAGTAGCCCCCACCTCTGCCTTCACAGGGATGATTTCCTTGCTCTGTTGTTCTTCCTTCTCAGACTCATCAGGATCTCTGTAGAAGAACAGGTCCACCACTACGTCCCAGCGGCCCTCACGGGGGATGGCACCATGCAGACGAAGAACTTCACGAGCCAACATCCACCACATCAGACCAGCTGAGTGAGATGACTTAGTGTTGCATGGAATGGCTATATCCACAAAGCGGAGTGGAGCATCTGTGTTGCAGAAGGCTATCACAGGAATGTTGACATAAGAAGCTTCAGTAACGGGTTGGTGGTCAGTGCGGGGATCTGTTACGATCAACAGACGAGGCTCACGGAAAGCGGCTTGAACCTGATTGGTGAATGCAGCAGGAGTGAAACGCCCAGCAATGGGTGTAGCTCCGGTGTATGAGCTGTACTTGAGTACAGCTCTTTGTCCAAAGGACCTGGAAGAGATGGCAAACACTTCAGCTGGATGTTCGATAGCTGCAATAGCTCTAGCAGCCAGAAGAAGCTTCTCCCAGGTACGGCGAAGGTTGATTACGTGGATACCATCTGAACGACGCTTGTACACATACTGCTCCATCTGGAAGTTAACATTATCTGATCCCAAGTGTGTGGTGGCAGCCAACATCTTGGTGACATCATCCTCTCGCAATGCGAGCACGTCTTGCCCTCCCGACATTGTTACGTTTACAATGAGTTACGATGTAACGCGTTTAAATGCCACTGGGAGCGGACTAAATTCCAAAACTCTACATCAGAAGAAAAAATATTTTGAGATAATATGTACCAACCCACCTTTCTAATTTACTAACGTTATTTGTGGAGTTTTTTGTTATAATTTGAGTGGAGGATAAACATAATTTTCGATCTTTTTTTTAACATATTGTAATTTTTTTTAAGTGTACCTGTTGATTGATCTGACGACTATTTCCAGACCGAAGACGTGTTTACAGCTAGTTATTTTGTTAAATAGGTACGTTCAGAAACATCTTCATTTTTAGTTCTTATTCTATGTGTGTTCAGTTTTGTTTATCATTATATTATTATTTTCGGTACACTTAAAAAGTAATAATGATATGTAAGAAATCATAGGTGAGAATTATGAGACATTTGCTGTAAATAAAGGTGTGCCATGTTTTTGTGTTACAAACAACCTATTAATTAAACAAAAAAATCTGATATGCAAACTATTTGTAAATGAATAGTTTCATACCAATGGGGAACTTTCACAAAAAAAAATTTTCAACCCAAAAAATAGTACAGAAAATTAGAAAAATTATGGTACTTTTTATATTTTTAAATGTGCATTTTTAAGGTTTTTATCACCATTTAAAAAAGCAATTTTCACACTTCGCCGCAAAAAGGTTCACTCGTGGCGGAGCAGTGTTTGACAATATCAGGCGCTACAAACAGTACTAAGAGTGAAATGTCTGGCAATACAAAATAGCGCCTAGCGACGTCACACCGGACTAATTCAATAACAGAAAATATGGATTTTTAAAATGAAAATAATGAATGAAAAGTTTTATTTTATGGTTTCTTATTAGGATATTCGTGATCAGCGTATATTTATTAATATGAATTGATAACATTTATTCATATTCCTCACACATGCATGTTCCCTATTCAAAAGTTAATGAATTTTTTTATTGCTCCTTCCATATACAGGAGATAATTTTATTAGGAAGTAAGAACATAACATCAAAAATAACTTACATTTTACATGTAAGTAACTGGAACTGGACCCTAAATATAGATTTTTATGGTATTTCTGGTTCATTTAAGCGAAATTGTATAGCATTAAATACAAATATAAAATTTACATCTTTTTATTTCATGAAAGCATGTCAGCTCTTATGAAATAAAATTTAATAAAATATTAGTACATAAACGATTTATTTTGTAGTACATAAACGATTTATTTTGTAGTACATAAACGATACAAAATTTGCCTTGTTACTTATTCCAATGTTTTTCGAGTACATTAAGATTATTTTTATCAATGTTTTTATGTGGGTGTTTTATGTAGGCAGGTGTTCGAAAAAATTAAGACATTTTACTTCTTAAATTCAGCGATGAGGCTCGCCACCCATCCTGAATGTCTTGATTTTATATTGGCACGAAGAGGACAGTTTGCATGTTTCTTACATGCAGCTGATCTGCTGGCTACCCCACTTGTGGGATATGCCGTGATGGTATGGTATGGTATGTTTTTATTATCAAAATATAGCGAATAAAAATACAATACAACGCAAAAATAACCAAAATTTTATATTCAGAACACCTAGTATTGAAAAGAAAGGAAGGGTTCATTGTGGTCACAAAGTATTGAACCCCAAAAGATAATCAAGCAGCCATATTGACAATAAACGATAATACTACATAATAAAGCATACACACACTTAAAAATTTAATCAATCATTATTGTTACCTTTGTACTTATAACCGATTACATACATTCCCATATATCCACATAATAAAACTCCAAATGATCGTGCAACGTTTATATGGAGACTTGTTTGGGTGTTCCTAACAATAATTCGTGACAATGATAGATTCACTTGTGTCCCGTCACTCAAACGGCTTTAACAAAAGAGGCAACATTTTCAAAAAGTTCCGACGACACATTTTGTACAATACGTCTATTACAAAATGTCGCAACAATCTGTGTTTTATTTGGAATTCCATTACAATGGCTACAAATAATTATTATTGTTATTACAGACAGTTAGCATCTAACAGTACCAAGAATACGAGTTACCTGATTCAATGGCACGAAGTCGATAATAATATTATTAATTAACGGTCTACTTTGAACTATTTCTATTTAGATACCGTCACAGCATCTTTGGTTTATGTAATCATTTTATTGAGAATAAATAACAGATGATGCATTGAGACAAACGTTGCCAATCGAACTACAATTTAGCCATCCTGAGGTACCCTAACTAGGATCGTTAAGCAAATCACACAACATCGCTCTAATTTTTAAATCAACAAGCTACAAAAAAACTAAACGCGAAAAAAGCTAGACAAAGAATCAATACCAATCAGCAAATTTTAAATAAATCGTTTGCCTAAATTGATCCACATTTATTAATAAAACTGTTCTGACATTCATTGCCTGCATTTTCATATGGCAGAACTAGAGTATGTAATATTTCGATGTTCCGCAAGAAATCCATCGTCCGATAACAGATTCTCACCCTTTAACTAATGCATCGTGCATGACAATGCAATGGATTGTAATTTAATATTTTCACATTTTGATTGACATTTTACATTTTCAGTTAAGCGTGGACACGTGACTTTTCACTAGGGAGCTTAGGCAAATCTTTAAACCCTAAACACAGTTTAAAATTCCACTATTATGCTAGTACTAGATGACATGGAATTTATTTTCAATGTAAATCAATCGATAACAGAAAGTTGATAGAAAACTAAATGACTTATTCAATGCACTTTTTGGTTTTAGTTGAATACTGTCTATAAACTTTGATTCCAATGTTTGGTAATATTTTATTTATAATTCCTGTTTTTCCACAACTTTGAAGGTACATACATTGGTAAACATTTTACGGTGATTCTGATATTTTAACTAGTTTTCTTTGTTTTTTCTACATTACCACTTTTTTAAACTTTCATAGGTTAGGTATGCCTAAAAAAATCTGATTAAGACATACCAAATAAATAGTGGCGTAAAATCTACCAGCTGTTTCAATAATGTTATGCAGAAAAGCGGTATCAGCAAATCGAATACCTATTTATTAAAAAAATGGTAAATTTAAAAAATAAACAAACCTATTACAGTAGGCTTATTGATGGCAAACCAAAACTCGTAGATTAAGCCAGAATACGAAAATAGTAATAAACGTACTATCGCGATTCGTTGATCGAAAGCAAAACATCAATTAGTTATCAGATCAGATTTGGTACAATTGATTAAAAAAAGCTTTCCTCTTAGCTTTATAACGAACAACAAACTAACAGGGAGGGTAGAAAAATAATAATTCTACTAACAGTAATGCCCCCAAAATATTTTTTATTTCAATATTGTCAAGAGGGTAGGTGGTTGCGATAAGGGGTATAAATATTAAATGGAATAGTACTCTTTACAGAGATTAAACAATAGCAATGCGTTCACCCTTTGCCAAAGGAAATAATGCGATAGTTGTTGTCATTTTCACCCCAAATCACTGGATCAAGGGTGTGGTAGATATTATGTACTAACAGCCAAACAGGGAACCAGTTTCCAACGCGTTGACAACAGAACTTTGAATTTGCACTCTATAATGATGATGACTTTTTCTACTAAATGTTTTCATTTAATTACATGCTATGTTTAATAATACTTCATAGACAAGTATTGTGGATAGCTGTTCCGTGTTGTGGACTTTGGTACAAAGTGGAAGTTTGAGTTAAAATTAAAATTACAAACTGACTTCATAAGACTTTACTGATTGCTTTCAAGAGTTTTAACTCTGACTTCGTGAGGATCTCTCCTAAGTATACAATGTAGAAAAATGTCACATGCTTACCTATACGCCATCAAGTAAATTTAGGAGAATACACGACATGGAGGATATAGTGAGATGGAATGAGACAAAGATAATACTAACAGAAGCTAATAATAAAAGCGGTTAAAGTCGCTGCAAAGGATTCACCGACTGGTTTACATTCACGATCACCAAAAAGATGAAAGGATTGCTTGTCCTCAAGTACAACATCTGAAGTATCGATGATCTACAATAACCTTGTTTCGTGGAGCACCCGGCGAAGAGTTGGTCTTCAACTCTTTTCCGTAAGTTTTCGAGTGTCCCGTAAAAGGCAGGTGTCGGAAAAATATAGACATTATACAAGTTAAATTTAGCGAGGAGCTTTGCCTCTCATCCTGAATTAATTAATTGTTTGTTTGAACAAAGAGGACAGCTTGCATGTTTGCTACATGCGGCTGATTTGCTGGTCCCTCGTTTTGTGGATATGCCGTGATGGTGGTCAATAATAACAAGAAGAAGTTTTAGATGACTCTCTAGATTCATTTATGTTAATTCTGAAAAAGTATTAAGGAAAAGCAGAAAATAATATTATTTGAATATGACGTACAAAACTGGGTACAAATATTATTTGTAATATTTTTTTATCATGAGGTATTATATAAATTGTCAAATAAAATATAATTGTCAATAAATAATATTGTTACATGTTCCGAGGTGAGATATTCTCTAATACAGCAGGTATCCGAATTAATAACTCGCTACTACATAAATTATTGATATCCCGTGTTATAATGATTAATAAAATTCCACAAACTAATAATAATTTTTCGATAAAATTGGCAACTCAGAAATAAAATACTCTTTTGATTGCATGCATACCTCGCATTGCAATAAATCCATTTACGGATTTTTAATATTAAACGGATTTATACGAGACTTTTAAAACTTGTTTGTAAAAAATACCTAGCAATAAGTACTTACCGACATCTGGCCTATGACATGATAGAATTCCGATGAATAAGGTTGCCAACAAACTCACTGCCCTAAATGTTTGGGACATTCCAAAAATGAAGGCACTAATCGTTGAGTTTCAATTGTTGAACATACCTACTACTACAGTACTACTATTCCATCACGGCATATCCCACAAGCGAGGAAGCCAGCAGACCAGCCACATGCAATAAACATGCCAACTGTCCTCTCTGTGCCAACAAAAAATAAGAAAATCAAGATGAGTGGAAAACCTCATCGCTAAATTCAAGATGTAAGATATTTTTTTATTTTTTTATATGATATGTAGGTTATAAAACACCCACAATTTACAATCCACTCGAAAACTTACGGAAAAGAGTGAGAGACCAATTCTATTCTATATTACCTACTCGACGGAATTATGTTAGATGAAATTAAAAATCGGCTTGATGTTTTACGTTTGCGGAACGTTATTTTACTAAAATTTCAGTGAGTTTTATTTGAATATCAGATTGACGTATATAGGAGTACGGCTTGTATTTAATATTCATAATATTATAATTATAATACCTAATAGCCAATCTGTATCCAGTAGATATTGTTACCTACTTGACGTTACTTATTCGGACACCCCCCGTGGTCACACAATTAAAGTGTTCGCGTCCTTTCAATTAGGTATACCTACAATTTATACATACCTACCTAAGTTTATTGTGGCCGTGTCCTTTATTTTATTTATTATTTTATTCAATTTTATTTTTTCACTCAAAATTTGACGTTGTTTAAATTTCCTTTTATTTTAAAGTTTTTGACCTAACGAACATTCCAGGTTGAATTTTGGATTCTACAAAAATATATCCCAATGAAACGGGACTGTCTGTATTTTACATAATTATATCAATTCCCATAAATGAGGTAGCCATTGGATTATCTGCGTTTATTGGACATTGACTTCTAATTACAACTTTTAAAAAAAGTTTTATGCATGTACATTTAATGCCGGTTCCATAAAAATCCTGAGTGTTCTGTAAAAGGCATGTGTTCGAAAAATTAAAAAAAAAATATATTTTCAATTCAACGATGAGGTTTGCCGCCCATCCTGAATGTCTTATTTTTTTAGTACACAGAGTGTTATTGCACATGTTTATTACATGCAGGTTGTCTGCTGGCTACCCCACTTGTGGAATATGCTGTGATAATATACATAGTTCTAGTAGTTGGATGCATTATATACAAAAACCAAGCTAAATAAGAAACTTATTCTAGTTCATGGACATAATTTTGATTTAAAGAATAAAGATTGGTGTCTTGCTCACTCACTCTTTCTATAAAATTTCTTCGCCTGAAAGAGAAGTAAATAAAATAAAAAAAATATTACCTAATATAAAAGAACAATGAACAAAATTTCTTATTTGTGTTATCATGTGGGGCTTAAACACTGAAATGCAAATGTCACAAATAAGAAAAAATATTTCATGACACACATAATACAACAACAAACGTCCGTATTAATAATTATATTGTGTGAGTATCATGATTGTGAAGGCGGTAAATTCGGATTAACTAATACAACAATAATTATAATAATGCAATAATATACCTACACAAAATATATATTATATGAGTTCACAATACATACATCACAATCCAATGAATAAAAAGTATAGGTACACATTTACATGGATTAGCAGGGGCCAAGATTTTAATAACAATAGTTCCTTTGTAAAATTTAATAAAAAAAAGTATGGACACAATTTTACTAAATTGGTTAGATTTGTACAACGAAATTATTTTTTTACTCCAAAGAGGTGAAATATCATGAAATTTCAAATTTTTAGATGGTTTTAAACAATAAAGTTGTAGAAGTGAAATAAATCTTATATTTAAAATAACGATGAAAATTAATAAATAAAATGGAGTAGGTATATATACGCATGGCATTACAATACTTAAATTAAAACATTGAGTTTGAAAATGTTAATTAAAATTAAATTAAAACAAAGAATAATTCGTACATTTAAAAATATATATTATTTTGTATAAACAACATTACAGTGTAATTCACGTACCAAAGCACCTCAAGGACACTACGATTTGTTAGAAAATTACAAATATTTCAAAATATATAAATGATCTCGGCTGAATCACGGACACATACAGGTATCCACGTCAGAAGTTGCATATTAATATTATTAGAATTATATGAAATGTTGCGGATAAATAAGTAGGTACAATAAATAACAATTTATTTTACTTCAATTAGGTAATTTGTGTCACTTTACGTATTTTAATCAGTTACTTTTCTCGTTATTTTCAATAAATCATCTAATCTAAAGTAATCTATACCCACACATCTGAATATTGTCTAACATGTACCTAACAAGTACTAAATTTAGTCGTATGTAATTAAAGCACATATCACAAACAATATTTGTAAAATTAATAAATATAATAAATACATTAGATAGATACTTAGGTAACAATATTTTTTGTAGTGCTCCCCTCGTTCGTGATCGAATGCGGAACATAAGCAAACAAAAATGCGACCGTTTGAATAAAGAACGTGTAAAAAATTACCATTCTTATTTTGATTGTTCCTAATCTGCGCACAATACGCTGCGCAGTGGTCATACAGGAACAACAATATAATAATAATAATAATGGCAACAATGCCTCTCACTACTTTGAATATAGAATATGATACTGACGTTGTACAGATGAATCCTGATGTATCTATAGTACCTACTTACCTAATAAATACCTACATGATTATTATAGGACCACGTGTAATCACTAATCATATTTTCACCATTGTTGGCAAATTGATTTGCACCAATACGCAGCACGCGCTGTATTTCATGTTTTTTTAGCAAGTAATTACTAAAATTGTATTAGGTGTTAATTAAGTATTATTTTTCATATTTTTCAAAATAAAAAACAATGTATCGTTTTCAGTAAATAGCACTTTCCAACTAAATAAATTTATAGGATATCTTATGGCAATTTTTGCGTTTAGTGTGCTGTTTTTTTTTATTGCAAATTGACAAGATATTTTACACATGGAACCTTTCTTTTATTTAAGGGGCTATATTTTTGAGTTGAATCTGGATATTTAAAAATAGAAATACCTACATTCTGAACACTGATATTAAAAACAATTTTTTTTTCAAAAAGAAAGACGTAGTCTCAATAAAAATGAATAGGTATAAAAGAAAAAACATTTGTTTATAATTTCATTATGGATTTTTTTTACCTAAATATCGACACAGAGAACTCTGAAAATTATCTCATTAAGCAATAATATTTATATTGTAGATGCGCAGTCAACTCGGAAGACCATGAACTGGTCCGTGCGATTAAATCTCGACTATTAATTTTTTGGCGATGATTTTATATGGTTTTTATACACCGGTGAAAATTTATTTATAAGTATATAAATAATTTTTCATAATATGTTCTGACCTTATTACAACCCTGTTACATTTAAAAATAGATCGTTTCGTGTTCTATTGTGCGAAATAATCAATTTGAGAGGGGTCGCCCTGTTCATACTGACTGTATAGGTACAGAACGTCATCAGATCAGATATATTTTTTGATACTCGAGTTGACAGTTGAATACTGATAGAACTCGTTCTATGAAGGATTCCGGTAAGCCCTAAGTGTGTTAAATTCGCACATAGAACGTCGCGTAATTTCAAATCAAATATGGAATGAATAATATAATAACAGTTGACAATCGCCGTTCTATTGTATTCTTATTGTTACCTGAACTCATCTCTCTCATTGTTTGAATATAGAATATATATTTTTTAATCATGTTAGGTACGTTTTATGTTCAATTTAAGGGGAGGATTTTGTTGAACTATTTATCACAGATGCGGAAATATTGTTAAATGAAGTAAACAGTGATACAAAAAATATGCTCTCACTTTAATGATTTATATACGGTAACTTTTTTTCACTTGACCAATTCCAAAATTTAACTGCCTATAAAAATTTATATTCCTACACCTGCTAGGTATATTTATTTAATTTATACTCCTAACGTCTGAAATATTATCTTTCACCATACACCGTTCACATATGAATTAAAAATTATAAGTACTTAATAAAACTAAAACAATTCGAGAAATCGTATTTTTTTTTTTCGATTTTGTTATACTTAACTATTTTTTGTTTTAAAAGCACAACAGGGAACACACTCTTGACACAATCTAAATACGTTCTTAATCTAGTCTTGATCTTGATCATACGACGCACGAAGGGACTATGGTCAAAAACACCGCGCTACCGCTACCGCGCCTCACTTCGCGCGTCTTGGCCAATAGTCACTTCGCGCGTCGTATGAACAAGATTTAGAACGTGTTTAGATTTTGTCAAGAGTAACCCTACAGGAAGTAAAATATACCTACTATACCTATAACAATCGCACTGTTTAAGATATACGTTGTCTTTAAAGATAACCGTATATTTTTTTTTATATCATTTAGGTATTTGCGAAATTGTAAGACTGGCGTTGATAGGGCTTAAATCTATTTCGAATTTTTCGACTTGTTGAGTTATGGAATGGAACTGAGTCGAATTATGGAGTCTCAGATTTTCCGCATATTGCATATTGATAGTCCTTGATCTCTCATTTGAAAGAAACGCATTAGTGGTATACATAAATAAAATTAAGTGATTTATAAGCGACCAATTTAAGGAGGCGACACGGAGTTCACTACACGGGGCCTTGTACATGGCGGAGGAACGCTCAAGGTGGAAACAGATGGCCCACAGAACGAGGCATGATGGTCACGATCCTCAGGATTAAGACACCAACGGAGATGATGATGATGAATTCATAAGATTGAGTTGAAAATTCTTATAACTATTACAGAACTATTTTATGAATGAATAAGTATAAATACCTAAATAAATAATACAAACATGCAATAATAGTATTATTAGTAGGTATCACACAATAAACATATTCACCCAAATGGTCTCATTGTAGTTCAAACAATTTCATATTAATTTTTAACAACACTCCCATGCGTTAAGGTCCTAATTTTATCCATTGAATGCCACTTCTACAACAATCATATTGTGTGATAAAAGGAATACAATTTAAATCCTTAGAAAATATACTGCGACCAATATTAAATGCAGACGATGTATAGCGCTATCAGAATATTCAAACTTCAAACTATAGTTGTACGTAATACCGAAGAGTCCCCGGTAAAGTTACAATATCTTCCATTCTTTTTAGTAAGATTTCGAGTGACCTGCAGAAAGCAGGTGTTCGTGTGAACTTCATGTGTAAGACAATGAACATCTACAAAACAACGATGGGGTATGCCACCCATCCTAAATGTCTTATTTTTTTAATAGCAAGGAGAGAAAAAATTACAAATTTAAATGATATGCCTTGATGTCGTAGTAATAGTACTACGTCGATTGACGAAAGAACTAACAAAAACCTACTCGTATTGCCAAATTTTTATACAAATTATACAATGTTGTAGGATACGGCATATGGCAATAGGCAACATATTTTTTACATTTCCATCACGATATTTCAAGTATTTGTGATAGATATAAAATGTTTTAAATGCATAATAACAGAATTTTTCACAAATCAAACATTTTAATTATATAAGCTTCAAAATATTTTTCATCGAGACGAAAAATAGTCAATATATTCGTACTGGAACTGCATGTAATATTAAATTTTACACGTTGATTGTAGTGTAATTTCAAGGGCTTCTTTGACTCATTTTAAGTCTAAAGATCTAGATTTTCATTCTCGTACAAACACAAATTCTAGAAAAAAATCTAAAATCTGAAAAATCTACAATTTTTATAAAATAAACTAATACTGGCAATAATTATTCGACATTGGTTCTAGTTTTTCTCGTCTTCGTTCATATTTTGTCCGACTATTTCTTGGCACTTCAAAAAGCCAACCGACCACAAAGGAACATCACATTGAGAAGTAAAATAACAAAAATATTCCAGCAGTACAATAACAATACGCCAGGGTGGATGGCTTCCTACAAGAAAAATAAAAGAATTTAAAAAGAATCTTTAACGTATTTATTGTTCGTGAAGTCCGGCTTATACTAAACTTGAGTACAGAGACGGAGGCTAACCTTAAAAAATAATCTTTAAATTTATAGAATTCTTGAAATGATCAGAAAACGTGTCTTGGAGAGTCTTAACAAGAAAAAAAGGTGGGCGGGCGGTAAAAATAATATTCATGTGCCTAAGTTTATATTTTCTATTTGTTTCAGAAATAGGAATGCTTGTACGTATTTGATTTGGGAAAAGAAAAAGTTGGTATGAGCCCACGATGAAAACAATCAAAAAGGTGGAAATACAAATAGTGATCTGCAGCGTCGTACACGGAAGCAACTATGAAACTGAAGGGACTTTCCGATGTTAAAAATGAAACCAGTAGAAAGTAAATGAAATTGAAGCAATGTATAAACATAATAAATGTATAATTCATACAGTTCGTGCCTGTGGTCTCCTCATAATTTTAATATTGTAACATATTGTGTCAAAAAGAATACATAATATGTAACAACCTGACTATGTTGGTATACGTAATGTCTGACCCAATGAATATTTTACCAACACCCAGAGGGATATCATCTTGAGTATTAACGTAACCGTACTGAATTAGGTCTCTATCTCTACAGCACTTATTGCCGTTTGATCACATATTTTAAAATAAGGCATTTTTTTAATCGATGGCTTAGTTGCCTGACTTGAATTTGCTGCCCAGAGAATATTGTTACTGAGATTAAAGCAATACGTCTTTTATAGGACGATTTATCCAAGTTGAACGCAAGGAGATACTTATGACAAAATAACGCAAAGAAAGACCAAGCAAACTGCTTAGTATCCCATTTACATGGGAGTTCCTTTCTTTTGCTATATAATACATGTACAAATGTATGTACGTTTTGTAGCTTATAAGAGTATTTTAAGATTTTTTTAAGATATTTTATGATTCCTTCAAGCTCCAAAACTCCAAATCATCATTTTTCTTTCCAAACCATTTTATTTTCCAAACCATCATCATTCTTCTTTCCACACTGCATTAATGCATCCACTTTCTCCCAGCGGTTTTTCTTACATAATTCGAAATCTATCTTCAGCCTATTTTCCACTACCGAAGTAAAACTTTTTCATCCTCCTCAATTTGAAGCATCTAGTCACAAAACTGGATGAGTCATTACTTACATCGATATATTTTTATTTACTAAAATGAGTGTAGATATAATCTATTTCATAAAAAAAATACACAGAGGTTCCCATAACTCTTGTTTGTATTATAGCACCTAAGAATGCATATTACACACTTATCCACTTTCTATAGTGGCTATATTATTATCAACTACCTACACACCCTCTCATCTTCCTGTAGAAGCATCCTACAAAAACACTTGACGTGAACAATGGTAATGCAAATCATTTATTTATTTAGAGTCCAACCCATCCTTCTTAAAAAACGAAATATGGATAATAATAATATGACTCACAGCATGCACAACACAATATGTTGAGGAATGTTTCATAAATAAAATTACAAATTTAGAGTTATTTAAATATTTATGTTGCGCAATGTGAATTTTCCGGCTTAGACTGATTCTTCGTTTAAAATAATAAGTCAATTACCGCGATTCATCTTCACCAAAATAAAATGATTACTTTCATATTTATTCCAGAAATATTATGCAACACAAAATATAGCATTTTCACAATTAAAATTCATTTATACATTTAATACTACCTCACTGGGTTTGCACCCGTATCGAGGTAATATTGTGAAACAAATTATAAAAAAAAACAATAGCAATAAAAAATGGATATAGCAAAACAAGATATTGTCTTCAGACCGGAACGCTACACAGCAGGCTCTCAGAATCGTCCAGTCTCAGGTTTAGCAGAAACGAATATACCCCAGTCTTCGTTACAGCACTCCTATCTGGACTGGACCCAGAACACTCTGTAGTTGATTATAGAGACGTGGCTCGAGAAATGTATGAAATCTTCTTGCAAATGAGGTCGAAACTTGCGGCACATCAAGATTTCCAATCTGTCTTGTATATCTACAATGTGGAACCACATCCATGGATTTAACATTTTTTTCTACTTCCGTCATCAATCTCATCATATAGATCTGTCTGACATTTAACAGCTTAGAATTTTCATATTGTGATGCTACTTTGGAAGAGTATGTCGAAGGTAGCAAATTATTTGGTAATATGTAAAACAAAAACAGTTAACTTAGTGCTTGATTCACACCACACAAAAAATAAACTCCAAACCTTTTATATTTTCATATACCTACGTATTTTGAAAGATGTTATTTTTTATTGAATTCACTCAGAATGCAATACTGGAGACGAACCATTATTCAGATTCAGAAATTTAAGAAATTCTTTGCAAATATTGGTCCACCTAAAGGATCATTTCGAGGACCTTTAAAATCATGTACTAAAAATAAGTCTTAAAATGAAGATTTTTAGGAAAGAAATGTTTTATCAGAAATAATAAAAATAACTCAAATATTGAGGATGTCTGGATACAGAGCCGTCACAATGTCTAGCTGCTCTAATTCAAGAATGCACTCCCAAGCCATCAAAACTTTTGATCAGATAAAATAAGAATAATACCTGTATAAGATAATAATAACAATGTACATAATAAATAATAATATCATTGTGTAGTCCCTTTTGAAGAAGCAGCATTTAGGTGGAACAAGGGAACAAAATGACTCTCAGCACTACCCACTTGATTGATATTTTTGGGAAATTGAATTAGGGTTAAAGATTATCTTATCCTATCTATTTTATTATCTTAAAAGGTGTATGTATCAATGGATCAAAGTAAATAATGTATTCATTTAGTTTTATGTTTAAAATTATCACTGAACTGATTTATTTTATAATATTCTTCACAGAAAACACTGCTATAAGTAAAACTGAAAATAATGTGACCAAAGTTTTCGGAAACACTAAAAGATATGGAGTTTAATACAATTATGATTACAAAATAACACAATTCATTAAATTATTTAAGTACCTACTTCAAATTGTCTGTGAGCTTATAGAAGCATTTATGGTATCCAATTGTTAGATTCTATGACTTTGTATTTTTCGTGAATCAAGAACTACCATAATTTTTTTTTTTTAACAAAGATATATCTGGGTTTTTTGTTATAAACCCAAATACAACCTTATACACCTTTCACACTAAGCTAAAAGCTTGTGTCGTGAAAGGGGAGTTTGCCGGCACCTGGGATCGAACCACGGACCCCTTGTTCTGAAGGCCGAGACTCTACCTCCAGGCTACCGACGAACTTGATTAATATTTCCAATACTTATTTTTTATTTTGTGTTACGATCTCACATATCCAATTTAAACTCTCTGCTATTCTCGTATTATTTCCCACGTGATATTTCAAATCTGTTGGCCATAGAAAACATAAAAAATATATCCAACAAATAAAATATTAGGGAATATAAAATGCAAATTTCAAAAATGTAAATTGTGTATGAAGAATTTCACACTTTACAACGTATTATTTACAAAGTCCATAAATCTATCTCATATGTGAAATCTTGTTTATTTTTTCTTCAGCTACTTTGCACAGAAGTGGAATGTGTGGTGAGGAGAAGATGCGACCCGCAGGTTGGGATTCTTCACCAGTGGACACCATCACCACCAGTGGCGACACAGGTCGCCGCCGCCACGCTGTCTGTGGTGGCACGTCTGGAATGTGGCCCTTCTCAATATTACAATAATAATAATATGTGCCAGGATAAAACGTCACATCCTTCATAAATATTGGGGCATTCAATATGAAAAACGAATATCCAATTTAATAAATAAACCTACTTAATAGTAGATATTATTATACATTTTATAAAAAGCTCCGCCGGTGTTACGTTTTCCAATGTTGACTATTTTGGAAGATTGAAAGTCATGTGAATCTAAAAAAATGGAATTAACTATTTATTAATATTAATGAGATAAATATTAATGCTTGATAACTTAGAAAAAAGATGAATCTATTGATTGTATTAATAATAATTAATAATATATTTCATCCATTCATTCGCTCATTCACACCACCACGATATTTCCCATAGGATATCCCCAGCGAATACACTGCATGTATTAATATGAAAGTCATCCTCTCCGTGTCAATAAAAGTTAAGATGTTCAGGATAGATAGCATACCTTAAAACCGAACTGAATGTTTTATGAATACCTGATTTAGAGATTACATAGCACTAGGAAACTTACAGAAAAGATTGCAAAACCAATTCCTTGCCTTTTGAAAAAAATTACTAATCTGTCAATAATAGAACCTTGAACTTCCATAGATGCGTCAACCCTACTAAACTGCTGAATCAACTATCTCTGTATTATGAGAATGGTAGAGTGTGCTTCATATTATAAAAATAAATTAATTACATTAGATAAACCGATACAGTATACTTATCATTGAACAACCCTAAACTGAATAGCAGGTGTGCATTGGGTGCTTTGTCATCGTAAGAGAGATTCCAACATCTTCTATTCATTCCAGTGTCTTTGGTGTCCTTTGTCATATCACACTCCTATACCTCTACACACACCTACATACATACATACTACATTCAATAATAATTTTAATATCATATTTTTATGTATTATTATACCTACATACATATTATTCATGTTTTATTAGGTACTACATCTAAGTTCGTAGGTGAGTACTTGTATCTCCAATAGATACCTACGTATTATACCAAACAAACATTAGGAGGTAATTAGGAAATTAATGCCCTCAATGCAAACTTGAACCTGTTGAACATATTTTTATTTTTTTTACACGTTAGCCTGATGATGAATGCGGAAACCTTCTAAAGCCGACTGGCGATCAATAAAACCACTGTGGAAGTGCTAAATATTCGTGTTTTATTTATTGATAATTTAACACGAAATTCCACCATGGTCGACAATGTTGACTTCCTAATAGAAATTTAATTTTAAATCACTGACGATAGATAGTGATGATTTATCTCCTCGAAAGAAGCAGGATTTAAAGCTAGTTTATAGGTTGGTAATAATATAATATTATAATAGTGTCATTTTCATTTCTTTTATCTTCCTCATAACACTTGACCACATTATATAAGAAATAGATGAAATAAAATTGTGGGAATTTTAATTAAAAACAGTATGTATTTGACAGTTTGTGATATAAAATATTAGAATTTTATAATAAAATCCATAATAAAATTAATGAGCGATCACGGCATTCCAGAAAATACTTTTATAATGTAAAAATGTCATCAATTTAATAAATTTTTATTTCATCATTGGATGAAACTGTTAAAAATAGTTGAATTTTAATTCATTTTTGTACCTACTTATTATGAATTTGATATTTAGCCTACCTATAATTCAAAGAAGAAGAGGACCAGGTGGGATAAGAATTTAATGGATGCATCATCTATGACAGTGGTTCAAAAAAAGATGATCGTCGATCTTCGCAGAGAAGATGTATAACTTACTTATTTTTTGCAAAGTAGGTAAATATAATAAATAAAAATAATACTTCTTTTTCTACTTTACCATACCATATCCTACAAGTGAGGTAGTAAGTAAACCAGCTATGTGCAATGAAAATGCCTCTTCGTGTTAACAAAAAAATTGACCTTCAGATAAAAATAATAGCAATACTATATTCAACAAATATACCCATAAATCAGGAACAATATACTGTATCACCAACGTGGATAAAAATATGTTGCAGCAGCTTCATTAGGTTGCCCTGTATAATGTATGTATACTTAGTAAAACAAGGAAACTATAGATAAGTACAGTAAAAATAATGATCTTTAATGATATATTATTGGGTACGCCCCCCAAATGGAGTTGCCAGTAAACCAGCTGCATGCAAGAATCATGTAAACTGTCCTTTCCGTACCAACAAAAATTAAAGCTGAATGGCGAAAATTAAAGTACATGGGTGACAAATTTCATCGCTGAATTTAAGATGTAAATTTCTTATATTTTTTCAAACACTTGCCTTTTACAGGGCACTCGAAAACTTACGGAAGCGAGTGAGAGAATAATTCTTCGCCAGTTGCTCCACGGAATATAAAAATATGTATAGAAATGGAAATGAGAGCGAAATCTTTATACGACTTACTTATAGTTGATTCACTGGCTACTACACTCCATGATGCTATAGAGATACTCGTATGTAGATTAAATGTATATAAATATAATAAAATAACGTGAATATAATCGGAAGGTCATCATAATGTGAGTGTTATTTTTTAAGACGTTATAGCTGGATGATGGTATTTTAATATTCCTTTGAGTGGATGGGACAAGTTTATGAATGAAGGCGATCAAGCATTCTTGCAATGTTTAACTTTTTCACACAATTTATTTTACTAGATAGTACAGAATGCGAGGGAAAATAAATATTAAAAGAATCCCAATGGGGAATATTTCTATTTATATGCAAAATGAAATATTTCCTACACAAGAAAGAAATAAATAAACGAATAAAAAAAACATCGTCATTCATAAATTCCATATTCACACATTCATCAAATAATAAAAAAAAGGACGAAAAAAACACATTCATAGAGAAAATAATATTTGTAAAATTCGACACATTATCAAACCTCCTCCGCATCCCCTTAGAGACAGTTGACAATCGACGGGGGTCCCAAAAATGATGCCGCCGACGACCTTTTTTAAATATCAAAAGGATTGAAAAAGGGGGACCGAATTTGATAAAAAAAAAATATTTTTCCATTATAAAAAACTCGCGATGATTCAAAATAGAGTAGAAGAGTAGTCAGTTTGTCTAATGTTGAATGAAAACTATCGCAACAAATTACTACATTACATATATTATTATCGATGAATATATAAAAAAAAACATCCCGTAGTTTTTTCTCACCAAAAATGTAAAGGGTGAGGTTTTTTTTTATATTATGGTGATGAGAATTTAAACAGTATTTCTTAATAAGTATTATATTTACTCATATTAGGTAGGTACATTTAATTCATAAAGCATTCACTTCCACCTTCACTAAAAGAAACATTGTTTAGTATTTGCAAAGACTTTTATATAGACTGGACCTCCTCGCCAACCAATTCTCTAATTGAGTTTTTTTAGATATTGAGGATAATTATTAGTAGTAGGTAACTGTTATATCACTCATTAGTCTCTCTCTCTCTCTCTCTCTCTCTCTCTCTCTCTCTCTCTCTCTCTCTCTCTCTCTCTCTCTCTCTCTCTGGTTTCAATCTTGCAAATTGGTTTGCAGTCAAGCCTTGAATCTTTATTTTCAATACGATCCGCAGCTCGTAGCCTTGCATTGATAATAAATAAATAAACATTCAATCCCTAAAAGAAAATCTACAAGTTTGTATAGACTTTGCTCTTTATTATTTTTCTACTCAGGGATTCGACATACTTCAACAATGATCGTTTATAGTTACTTATGTATTTATTCTCTTTACCATTTACCGCACACAGTGTATGCAAAACTATTAAAATTTGATTATAAAAAAATGGGTAAGGAATTTTAAATGGGCAAGAATGTGGTATGTATTATTACTATTATAACAAAGGCTATGTGTACAATAAGTCTAAGGTCCAATATTTCAATGTGCCATTAGGGTAACCCTCATTGTAAATCTAACCATAACTCTTTCGTTCCTTTGCTCTATGGCAAAGCACCTGAAATTGAGTGAATTATGTCTATATTTCATAGTATCTATAACGTTCTAGATTCATATGGCAAATCATAACAAAAATAGCTTACCAATAAATTAAATAGTCGAAAAATCATCTGTCCGTTAGCAAAAATGAGAAGCAAATATAGAAGCAAGTGCAAAACAAGGATATCAGGGTCAATGTCCTCACAGAATAATCAGTAGAATAATATAATTTAATAATATTATAATATACTCAATAGTAACATTTTAATCATATAATAGTTTACTAAATACATCAACAACAACCTTACTCGATTATTTATTTTTTTCACTCAGTAAACTTCAATATATCACAACCATTTTTGAGTCAAATTTGAGAGATGGATTGAACACTCAATGATACCACTAGTTATGGTAAGTTTCATAAATTGCAACGTACCTACCATATTCTAATTTTTGTATAAGAGTCTGAATTATAATAAAATAAAAAAGTAAAAAATAATCGAGTTGAAATTGATTTCAAAATAAGGGTCACCTTAAGATACAAACATTAAAATATCTAGCCTAACTATTCTGATAATAATATTATTAGTAAGAAGACAACATACTCGTATGAATGTGTATGATTAGTCTGAGACAGGTATATCTGCGGATTTCTTCAAATAAAATAACAATATCCTACTTGGTATTAATAATATGATTTGATGGATGGGTTGTATATGTGAAAGGTTAAAAACTGTCAGACACTTTGGTGCACATCAAAAAGGTGTTACTAAATCAGTGGTATCGGAGGTATTATTATTATTATTAAGATTAATACACCTGCATAAGATGGTTTAGTTTTTATGTAGGTATGTACAATTTACAAATATTTGAGTTAGTAGGTATCTTCATAGATGTTATCTATTTTTATCCCATCGGAATTCCTTTCCGCGGAATTCCTAACGGCAAAGACAGAGAGTGCCTATATCTCCGTGTATTTTACACTACCAGTATATTCCAAGCTAGGTAGTTGGTAAATACGATGATTGACAACATTTAATGCTTCTACACTGTCTTCTCAGCGGCATTGCGTGGATGAGAGGGAATTTATCACAATTAGTGATCCATATACCGACCACAGAAATTCCAACAGATGAAGTAGCCAGCAAAACAGATGTATGCAATTAGTATATTATTAGCACAACATAAAAAAACATAAGACACGCAGAATAAATAGCGTACCTTATCACTATACTGACAATCGAATACACAGAACATTTATACACTATAATAATTATGTGAAACGGAGAAATACTACAATATTGAAGACAGAAAGTTCCGGCTTAGTTATTATGGAATGTATGACCGCTGGTTACTCCACTTGCGAAAGATGATGTGTCATTTTACATAATATAAATAGTACCTACCTATATTGTCTTTTTATCATGATCCTGTTTTGTTCAAGTGTTTATTTTAAACCGCTTTATTATTTTACTGTATTTATTATTCAAATTTCAATTGTCAAACATAATCAAAACATGACGATTGTTCATGTTTTTAAATGAAACTACTCTTCAAATAGAATAACTCTTAAAGTAGGTATCGTAAAACTTTGAAAAGTGTGGACGGTCCTTTCAATGCTTGCCTTATAAAGGCATATCCAGGGGAAGTGGGTAATGCGAGACAGTAGCTCCCCCTAGAAGTCAGATGGAATGAAAAATAAAAAGATAATATATTGAAAATTGTATGGGAATTAATCTGAATCAGGAATGAACAAATATCAGATCTTTAACAAAATTGAAAATATTATTTTTGCTAACCAACGAATTTAATTTATATGAAAAAAAACGCGCCCTGTAGGTATATTTAAAGTTTTCTCATAATTACATTAGTTCGGTGTGAACATATTATTATTAATTTTATAATATCGTAGATCTACGATTAATTTTCGCAACAAATAACGCCTTCTACTTTTTATGTAAGTACACGAATTAATTTATTACCTGCCCACGTGCCATAGTTTGATGACTGCTACCGTTTCGAGTATTATCTCAGTGTAATACATTTCTATGTACATACTAAATAATATTATAATACGTCTCATTACAATAATACCCAGAAGAATATCATTAAGTTACGCAGTTCGTCACTTATATAAGATGAGATTTGTATCGCCGACTTACATCCGACTAAATTTTTTGCAATCACATAATATCTATGGTGGGTAGGTACATTTGACATAAGTTCTAGGATATGAGCTCAATATTCCAATACTTTGCTGAAAAAAAAGAAGGATGTGAATAACTCTATGGTTCAATTGTAAATGATATCTGATCTAATGAATATTTATATTTGAAGAAGATTAAAATGCTTCTATTTTTATGTAAAGATTAGTCTATGAAATGAAATGAACCTAAATAAGACTATTATCACGCTACAAACAGAGGGAGAGGGGGGGGGGCAAGAAAAAATATCAAATTATCAAATCGTGAAAACTGAGAATAAAAAAGGTTTAACTTTTGAAAGTACGATGAGATTTACATATTTAACGCATGTCTCATTAGATGTTGATTATATTATGAGTAGATACTCATATTTACATACATCATACTAAATAATGAAAATACTCTTTATGTTCATGCTATCACTCTTGTTAAAATATAAAATAATAACCAATTGTTCACACAATAAGACACTGTACGATTTGTATGTTTGTACGAGTTTATAATAATAATAATTGGTTTTGAAAGTTACGAACGATTATATCATTATGATTGAATGAATACAAATAGCTTTTTTTATAATCATATACGTGTGCAATTATTTTTTGTTTTGTAAATTATGTATCAGTTGAATTATGCCTTCCTGGTCTTACAACTATTATCTTTGATAGCTTCGTAAATATGTATCTACAATACATTACAAGTTTTTTGCTATTTATAGCTTTTGTACAGATATACTTGAGCAATGAACAATATTCACGTCGGACTTACAATTTTTATTCTTACTCTTTTCCTCACATTTTAAGCGTTCAATAACTACTACTAGATTCCATCACGGCAAATCACGGCAAAGTGGAGAAGCAGGCAGGACAGCTACATGTAATTAAAAATTATGCACTTGAACAAAAAAGTTTTCTTATTTAAAGTAAAATGCTACTCTTAAGCGGGGTAACTAGAAGATCAGCCGCATGTAATAAGCATATGCAAGATGTCCTTTCCATGCCAATAAATATTAAGGCATTTGAAATGGGTAGCAAATTTATTAACAAACTTTAAAACGTAAAATGGTTTTATATTTTCCAACACTTGCCCTTTACAGGACACTAGAAAAGTTATGGAAAAGAGTGGGAGACCTATTCTTTACCGGTTATTCCATGAGATTTATTATATATTTAGTGAAAATTCTCTGTATATGTAGAATATTTCTTTTGGCTCTCTTTGAGATGTGGTGCTAGAGAGGCATGCTAACGATCTACTGGTCGGAAAATGTCGATATAAAACGGTGTTGATCAAGGCAGGCGACTCTTAGAAAGTCAATGTCGAGCAAATTTGATTGGTCACAACATCAAACACCCAGGCCTGCTCATCACCACCATGACATTGGCATGAACGAATGCAGGAATTGTAGAGATCGACTGGGAGGCAACTACATGGAACGAGTGATAACTAACAGAAAATTGGGAGGAATGAGGAGAAAATCCTTCCAAAGTCTGCTCTAAAATATATCCTGTTAATATATTTTATTTTTTCCTAGTCAGCATATTAACATTTTTAGCTTTGAAATTTCACCAACAATATTGGGTTAGTCGTTTGCGTCTTTGCGATATTTTTTTTTTTTTTTAAAAAGATATATCTGGGTTTGTTATAAACCCAAATACAACCTTATACACCTTTTACATTAAGCTAAAAGCTTGTGCCGTGAAAGGGGAGTTTGCCGGCACCTGAGATCGAACCACGGACCCCTTGTTCTGAAGGCCGAGACTCTACCTCCAGGCTACCGACGAACTCAATAAATGTGTAAATTTGATCTCCTTTTGAAAATATAAAATATCATTGTTAAATTGTTATAGCTTTGAAAAACACTTTGAATTAGAAAACATAGAAACTTACACAATCAAAGAATTAAAAATATAAATTATGAAACCTCTACGACCTCTTGTCCACATTGGTAATAAAATAAGTCACCAAGAGTCCTGCATAAAATTATCATCGATTCTCTACAGTAACAACAATTGAAGAACGATAAATATTTTAACATGTATTTAAATATGAATGTATGTATATTCACCTAAATATGAAAACATTTATTAGTTAAAAAAGAGGAAAGTAATTCCCTCTATAAAAAATACCATTTTTGGCGTTCAAAGGATGTAAATTTTGCATTATATAAAACTTTATAGGTACATATATGTTACGGTATAATGCAATAACACTTCATATACGATCTATGTGGCGCATATGTGACGTTCTTCCCATTGAGGCACGAGATCCCTAGTTCGATTCTCGGCTAGAGCAAAATGAAGAATGACCTTTTGCTAATTGTCCTGAGTCTGGGTGTTTCATGTATATGTGTTTATTGTATTATATATTTAACTTTATTTGGGACTAGCTCGATCTGCGTGGATTTTCTATGCGTATTTTGTTAATTTAGTGAAAAAAACTTTTTTTTTTTTTTAAAAAATACTTTTTTGATCGAATCACCAATGACAAAAAAATATTCCACCATTTTGATTGTTCATAATATTATGTCATTCGTGTCCTTGAGAATTTGAACCACGTAGTTGTTGGACGTCCACGCTTTCTCAATCCTTCTTTCAGCTAGGTACACTCGTTTCTTCATCTTTTCAGCATCCATTCGCTCCAAACATCCAAACCATAGCAACTCATTTAAACGCATTCTATCCACAACACTCCTCTCGCTTCCACTCAATTTCCTAATATCTATCATCGTTTTTCGCTTCATAACACAACGTTCTATCTTTCTTCTCAGTGATCGCATCTCCATAGCATTATGCCACCTTTGACCTCCTTATATATTTTTGTTTTATTTTATTTTGTTTTTTTTGGAGATTAATTTCTGTACGAATTCGGATATAATACTAGTATACACCACAATAGTAACGATCGCCTACTATAATTTTATTGTGGATGAATATCATCTTACTATAATATTATAATCAGTTACATTATTTTTCATTTCTATCCTTTGCCTAATGCCGAAGTCATTTCCGACCATAAATAAATATATTATCCATCAGATAATCCAACCTTTTAAATATAATATAACAAGATCTATACTTTTAAAATAATAAAAAAATAGTAGTAAGTTTTTAAGTCCAGTGTAAAAGATACAGTATCAAGCTTTGTATTTATTTTTGAAAATATAACTTTTAATTTAACCCTTTTCATGCGGACGCTAGCAAGATTTGATATTTCTAATCATTAATCTTAAGATTCTATATACCCTTTACTTGTTCTATCTAGTGTTCTTCAGTAGGAGTATAGTGTTCGTAATACGCGTGGAATTTTTTTATTATGGAAACTACACTCTCGATATTCAAAATCTTCATAAATAAAAAATATTGTTTTTTACATTCTTGCAAAATATCAATCATCAAAAAACTATAAAAAACACACAGACACACACACAAACACACCCTCACACACACACACACACCCTCACACACCCTCACACACATCCTCACACACACACACACACACACACACAAATTAGTAAGTTATAATAATGTTGAAATAAAAAATAATGCATGTATAGTTATTATAAGGGAAAAAGGTAAACCAAATATTAAAAAGAACAGGATTAGATATAGGTAAAATGACGCTCTTATCTCACCTTTTGATATTTTTGCATATAAAAGTGGCGTAGAGATTGTAATAAAATGTTATAAAAAGTAAAAACATCATAGATGGTGGTCTATAATGCTTTGGTAATTTGTACATACACGTCTCAGGTGTTGTATGTAGATATGGTGTTACTAATATATTTTATTATAAAATACATATTAAAGTAGTAGTGGAAGCAGATACAACATGTTCAAAGGAATAAAAGGTGTGATGTTTGGAGTGATAAACGGGAGGTATCAGTGATGTCCGATGTACAGGGGTTAATGCATTACGTTCTCTGACCCAAATCGGCAAACAGTTTTTAATATATCATCGATAAAATTGCAATATTGTTGTCGTAAGGATTTTGTAGATACCTATTATTAAATTATACATTTCAGGACTAAAAGCAATAATAGAGGTTTTTTATAATGACAATGAGCAAAGGATTTTTTTTTTCTGTGTACCTATTCATGAAAAAAAATATTCGGATTTGAGAAATCATTAGAACATCCTTTCAAAAGACATAGACTTTTAAAACCAAAAGCATAAAGACACAGATGAGTAGTGTTTTATTGAACCGTTTGATTTAGTTATATAGGGCATACGTACCTACTTGCTTTTTGGGTCCGGACTTTAGACCTTGCCACTCCGCTATATCGCTTTGTCATTTGCATCATCAGGTAATTCTCATTACATGCATTCCGCATCAGCGGGCATTGCAGTAAGTGAGAATAACTCTGCACCTCCTCGCAGTCGTAGGTATTGTCCTGACCATCCAAAAAACCTCACCTCTGCTGGTGACTTTTGCACCTTGTCACCCCAACCCTTAGTCTGTTCAGTGTCTTCCACGTAGGGTAGCTCAGACTATGCACGGTGTTCGTGCTTTCGGATGGCATCATATATTGTTGCCTCCACAATTCCTCTCTACGCTTTTTTGACGAGGTTGTAACGTCATTTGTGACCTTAAGGAAGCTTTTTCTTGATCTTTATCTTGGACATAAACGAATACTTCTTGTTATCTTATGATAAATACTTTTATTACTAATACTTTAGTACCTAATTAACTGATCTGACTCGTTTTTTCGAACTCGGTCAGATAATTATAGAGAACGTAAATAGCGTAGTCCGGCAGTAGAACCCCTGCTGTGGCCTGTGCCCTAACCAAGCCGCCTTCTACCAACTAGTATTATTAACAACAACAACAATAATACATAATATAATATTAATAATATATTCATGAACACCCGGTCTCTACCATCATTAACTATAATACTAGCCAACCAATAATGTATCTTCATAACAGCCAACACCGATAGATAATATGTACATACATATAAAAATAAATTTACTGACCAGTTAGTTATAAACCCACTACCATATCCAGTAATGAACTAGTATGGCATTAGATAGCGGTATACACAAATAAGTTTATTACTCGCAAGGATTGTATTAATAATTATATATCAACATTTGCTAAAGACATGTTTTGCTATGGAGAGGACTTAGATCAATCCAATGTACGACCAGCGAACATTCTGAATCTTGTTTTCCTTTTAAATCATACATAGAGAAATAACGATAGATTATTCTGGTTGGAGATTTTGTAAAACATTAAAAGCATACATCGTTCTAAATTTCGAATCATGTTTTGTTAATTAATATTATTAGGTATTATTAAAATGGCATAATATTCTACTGCTACTATTACAGTTTTCGGCCAATGCGATCCCAGTTTTCGAAAACAAACAATTACAATAATGTTTGTAATAACCACTTTCTTTAAAATTTCAACGTATGTTATGTGGAATATGTCTTTATTCGGTTGAAAATTATTAAACTGTCGAATTACGTTTGCTATTGATGATAATATGCACAAATTTCTAAATTATTATTTTCCACCATAAGACAAATAAAAATCAGTGGTCCAGATCTCCAGATAGGTAAATGAAAACTATTGAATATTGAAAAACACCCAGTAATCAAAGTAAGCAGCATTTTAGTGTTACGAATTTACGAAACCAGATAAAATATTGGAACACACTCACAATCTGCAGACAAAAAAGTTGCTGCTGCATAGATTTGTGTAAAGTAAGGATATTTTTAATTTTTCTGTTGTTGTATCGAATCGGAAACAATTCATCATTCACCATTGTAAAATTCATATACATCCTCTCAGTCAACAAAATCAACCAATAGTAAGGCATACATAATAATTGCAGTTCTAGTTTTTTTTTTCATTCAAACAGGACACCGACAATTTCATTCATCCTCCTTTCTTCGCTGCTTTTATTGCAGTAGTAGCTTTTCATTCTTAAAACGAACAATGATAATATCACACTTCACTAACTATGGGCTATTTTCGTAATCTTCTACAAAATACAATAAAAAATACAGAAGTACAATGTATTGGATAGTACCTACGCAGGTAATCAATAAACTGTATGTGTAAACATTTACAAAAGATGGTTTTGTAATGTAACAATGAACACATATAAGTCCTTCACACGGTCAATAATAACGTTTTATTCAACAAGTATTATTTAGATATTCACACAAAATCCTCAAACGTCTCGAATGATCCACGATCATAAAGAACAGGAAACCAAATATTCACGTAACGATGCTCAAAATTTTAGAGGCATAAATTCATAAAGTACTTAATAGAGTTTTGCTAAAGCACTGTGTCTTTGCAAACGTCTAGGTTTACAATTACTTGACGAAAATACTTCAATCTTTTAGCAAAGATTTTTCTGTAAAATACTTGATTATAAAATACTACTATATCAATACTAGATTATAAATGGTTGTTATTTTGATAGTAGTGTTGAGATCAGAAAACAAACTTAGCTGCCTGTCTGATAACAGACTTTAATAATAATAATAATGTCACAACTTATTTTCTATCAACCCCTTAAGTAGCATTCACATTGTTTCATTTTCATTCACCAAAGCTCATTAAAAGATATTGTGATTTGGGATCAAAAGCGCACATATCCATATATGTACTCGTAGAGTAAAATTTCGGGAAGGGTTATAAATTATTAAAATTGTTCTCGGCGAAATAAGAAATCCAAGTAAATTTAATATTCTAGTCTCATATATATTTTTTTCAGAAATAATGGCTGCAATTTGGATATATTCTTATTTGATCTATTGTAATAAAGAGTCGTAAAATTGTGAAGAGAAATTGAACAACGATATTTCAGGCACAATACTGCTATTTAAAACACGAGTATAGAGCTTGATTTTTCGATATCCTGGATATATGGATAGTTAAATTTTCCCGACATTAGACTGTTTAAAGTTTTCGTGTGATCATGACTGATTATACGGCGACTTATCTGGTTCTACCGTGCTGAGAAGTGTTGGTAGTATTTCTGCCGACGCTTGAAATGTGAATATAAATAATGTTTGCACATAATAATTATTATTAAAAATACTTATAATGTTTCGTTGTGGGATTTTTGCTGAACAACGTCTTCCAACCAACTATGTAAAAGAAGGAATGAAAAAAAGTATTAAAAAAAAAACAATTAATAAATAAGATGCATACATAAAGAAATATTGAATTGAACATAGAAATAGAAATAAATTATAAATTTTTAAAATTAACAGCAGCATCTGAAAAAAAGGTAGATAATTGTTGATTATACATACTCCTAAAGTTAAATGAGTCATGTGCGATAAAATTAGATTCAGGGCTACCCTCCTTTATCCTATTCTCATCGAATTTTGTGATGGGATAAATAACTACACTGACGTTGCACAATGTTATAAAGAATATTGAAAGTAATGTATCAGAAGTAATCAGGACTTCCTATTTGGTCTTCCGATGTATTGCTTTATTAGACAATATTATTATGTATGCAAACAGCCTTCTAAACGTTTGCATATTACACGCTATCTACCCTTAAATTAGTTTTTATTAATATATTATTATTATGCATCTGATTGTACCATCGTATCTTCACAGAGCTAAATGAAGAATGACCTTTTTCAAATTGTTCTGGGTATACGAGTGTATCATCGTGTTAGTAGTGTTAGTACCCGTAATACAAGATTCATATCTTATGGGACTAGCTCGATGTGGGTGAATTGTCTATGCATGTTATGATATAATATCCTACAAGTGAAATAGCCAGCATAGCCTCTAAATGTAATAAATATGAAAGTTGCCCTCCCGTACCAGGGAAGTCTGAACGTGATTTGAACTGACTGATCTATTAGCTCGAGGAATAGAAGCACTAACTCCATCCTGTAGTTCTTCAAATATACCTACTAGGAAATAGCGTAACAAAAGACAAAGAATAAATCTTGACACAGTTTGATATGTTTTCTGACGCTTAGATACCTATCTTTTTCTGAATTTCATAATTTGAACTGCAGATAAATGGATATAAATCCATTATCATGACATTGTAACATCACATCATATTTCACTAACCCCAATATTTGATGGTACGTAAAAGTTACTACTATAGTTAATACCGTCCATAAAATTTGCAATAGATTACACAAATATAACAACGAATTATTATTATAACAATAATAAAGAAATCGATGGATACAAAAAAAAATCAGCCCGAAAACAAACAAATGTGAAAATAGAATAATAGATAGGTACTGCAATATAATAATATTATTGATACGGAACAAAAGCGAGTAATGTTTGTTTTCATTTAATGTTTATGTTGAAATATTTTATTTGTTCCACATCGATTACTTGTCTATTGTATTGAGTATTGTTATGGGAATATAGGGAATACAAATGAGCCGATATTATTTCCATCCATTTGTACTAAACACATCCCGTCTAATCCATGGATGATTATTGCTTCCTCTTCTTCCAATAAATAATTTATCTTTTTGCTCCCAATTTTGGAATCACCCTTGCAAATAAAATAGGCTACCAAAAGTAGGAAAGGTATCAATTTTTTTACTATGACCAAATATCAATTTGTATTTAAAATAATACATAGTGATTTTCATACCATTGCTATTCTTCAGTTCTATCATTTAGATATAACATGGTTGTGATAGGATAAATTGAAAGAAGCGTTTCGGTCTACTATAGATAAAATAACGTCTTTGGCTTTTGAATTGTGAGGTCACTATCAATCTCATAAGTCGAATGTCGAATCACAAGCCAATCTCATAAGTCATAACACGTCTTTCTCACGCTGTTTAATATACATAATTATGTATAGTAAAACGAAACGCTTTTTACAATTTATCCGATTATGGAGTTCTACTAATTGTGTATCAATATTATAAATATAATTAAAATTGTTGTGATAAATTTGTCAATGAGTTTACTGGATATCTCGTACAACACAAAATTAATCTACAAGTAGTTTTAAACATTCATCTACAGTAATCTAAGTAGACTTTATTATCAAAATGGAAGAAATTAATCAAAAAACACGGTATTTTTTACATTCATTGTGAACTATATTAGACTCAAGAGACATGACTTAAAATGTAGATTGATGCTCAAAGACCTTTCGGGTAGATAGATACCCATCATCAGTGAGTTTTTATTACTCGTAAACTGTAGCGAAGAAGTCAACAGCTGGAGAAAATGAACCATGGTCTGTCGATTTAAAGCCTGAGACTCTACCATTAGACTACCGACGTACCGACTGCCTATTGTATCAGAACCACCACAATTTTCTTCTCCAATATCTTGCATCTCTCATTTTTAAAGACATGATTATGTTTGAGTTTATTGATTTGTAAAAGACATAATGTAAAATATAAAGAAATTGCACAATATGTTAGTTTACAATGTAAGTAGAGAATGTTAACCATGGCCTGTCATAAAAGCAGAATACGAGTAGGTATAATACCAATATTCAATAAAACTAACAGATATGCATTACTAATATCCACTTTATTACCTTTTCTGCGCAAGTCATGAAGTCAGATAATATTAATGTTAATGTTAAACCAATAATATTACCTATAGTTAGCGAGTTTAGTTTCAAAATGTACCTACTTAGTTGCAAAACATAAATTATAAACATTAAAAAACATCAAGCCTTGCATCATAGCATTACATAGTTCTAGCTGAACAAATATATTTTTTATTGATCGCCATCAAGATCAAGATTTGTGCAGCATCAAATTCTTGAAAGACATAATTCTAATATTATGTACAGGTAATTTTTTTTTTTTTTAAAGATATATCTGGGTTTTGTTATATACCCAAATACAACTTTATACACCTTCCACAGTAAGCTAAAAGCTTGTGTCGTGAAAGGAGAGTTTGCCGGCACCTGGGATCGAACCGCGGACCCCTTATTCAAGAGGCCGAGACTCTACCTCCAGGCTACCGACGAACTCATTAACAGGACTTCACAGCCAGAATTTAATTTGAAATCGTTCGACTATATGCAAAAAATTGCCTAAAAACAGGTGTTTACTCCAAATTTTAACTTTTAAACTACGTACGAACCAATAAACTACGAAGCATTAAAAAAATACTGTCTCTCTTTTTGCGGTAAGTGAAAAGGGAGATAAAGAAATGAAGTATATTTCACTCATTATCTATACACCACTTGGTCACTAACACACGTAAATATAGTTAATATTATGTCCGAAAAACTACGAACATTAAAAAATCACTGTCTCATTTTTTGCGGTAAGTGAAAAAGGAGATAAAAAATGCGACGTACGTGATGTATATTTCACTCATTATCTATGACACCAAATGACACAAAAATCATTGCGTACAAAGACATAATTTTTAACAAGATTGTGCACTCCATTGAAAAAACGGCATGTATAATGCAATTGATGCACCAGAGGTCAACAAGGCCCACCTGCGAGAGAGCATTCATGCCCCAAGAGTTATAAATAGGCCTACATATACCTATACATGAATATAGCAAACACGTAGGTAGGTAGACTATTATTATTTTTGCTGGATAGTGGTAGGTGTTTACTTAATTGGCGTTCCCTTCTCTCTGCTTACTCCACATGGGATGTGGCGTGAGGGTATAGATAGATTCATCAAATCATTGGTCATAAAAAAGCTTATTAGCTTTACATGTCTACCTTGTTGTATGTACATATATGTGGGCGTATAAGTGGGTATATTTCCAATAAAGTACTCAAATACTTTTTTTTTAATAATACTCAGTTTTATTCTGCAACAATTATATAATTTATATTATACACCTTAAAAAGTACACGTAAAGTAGGTATATTTGAGTTTATCCATAATTTGTTGCACCATTCTGCATTGAGTTGACCATAATTTATTCTTTCTTCTGGGACGTCAAATTAAGTGACAATGATGGCTGCCTTAAGAAACGGCGACTGTGGCACCAGTGCTGCAAAAGTATAAAAGAATATTTAATATGTTTTTCCCTTGTTTATTATTTTTGACTCCACCATTAAATTGCAAACAACAAAAAGGCCGGGATTTGGAGAGAATGATTCATGCATCTTTAGTATCACAAAAAAAGATTTGAGTCATCATAATCCAAGGATAAATTTACAATCTGTCCATATATTTGCAGAGTATTTTTTCATCATCGAAATAAAACAAAATTATAGCAATAAAGTGATTTAATGTGTAATCGTGTCTTATGGCCGGTTTCAATAACCTATCTATCCGTGACTATCGATTGAAATGTATGATTCAAAATATAGAACACAATAGATTTCAATCGACAGGAGCGGATAGATAGATTATTGAAACCGGCCAATAATGCACAGTCTTATTAAAGTACAATGTCTTTGTGCTAAAATTTCACGTGGAAATGGAATGTCAAAATATAAATATTATATGTTTCCATAGTAACCATACATGCAAAGTGGTTTCTGCAAATATGTAAATATATAATATGCATATTTAGAAAACTTCGAATACTCATAATAATCTAAAAATCAAATGCATGCTGAGATATATTTTTACATTAAACCATTTTCTCACTATTGATTCACAAACTAATTTTATATTATTACTTATTACATTTATGGAATACTTAAATCATTCGCAAACTAGTGAATAGCATCATGAATAAATACATAAAATAAAATAATAATAATTGTACCAAAGCTTGTTTTAAAACATACATATGTATCCGAGATTCAAACATGTTGCGTGTATTCATATATCAGCTTATTTGAAATAGTAACATGAAAATAAGATAATACGTGCTGATTTTACTATATACCTAAATATCAGGATATCAGTTAAGAACTATGTACTTACATTTGCAAATGATAATTCAAGTCTTAGTAATTCTCCATCACCGTTTTAATGTCACTAATCATCTAATCATCTGATAATCTGGAAAGTATAAAACATAAAGAATTTATTAATTTATTCTATCAGAAACATTGTTTGCTTACTCTCTCTCTCTCTCTCTCTTTTTGGCATTGCACCCAATATATGAGTGATGCTGCATTGTTTGCTTACTCACGTGTATTAAAATATTTTATTTTTAATAATTACTTTAGGAAAGGTTACGTTACAAAAAAAAAATATGTCAAAAACGATATAATATAAATCAACCATTATAATATACTCACTCATTTTGATCATGTGAATAATATGTAGCTAATTTATTTTTTCTTAACATTCGTAATGACTCTTTCGTCATTTTAAATAATGAAAAAATTAAAATAAAACTATAAATCAGTGTATTTAGTATATTTCTGATTTAATACTAATACTCACAAAAATAACAAAATGTTGCTATGACAACAATATTGACATCGGTGAATGTCATTCTGAGGAGTTCATACACAAAGTTACCTACATCAACTCTAGAACATTGAAACTAAGAGAACAGCATACCTAAATAAATTTGGTGAATTCTTTGCAGAGTACGTACCGGCAGCAATTTAGATCCCTGATACCGGATATATTTCTATGTATTTGTATTATTTTATCATAGTCTTTGTTTCTTTGTAATCTTATGAGCGAAACACTTGTTTCTTTAAGATAAATAAAATAAATTGAAAAAAAAAAAAGGTATACGAACTGTAATTTAGTGTTAAGAGCATATTTTCTGTATTCATCTTTTAATAATTGGATATTAGCTGGCACTTTGCGTTTATCATTAGAAAATAAATATGTTGCAACTAATAAGCAAAAAGAGAAATAGGCGGATATGCTGAGGTCAATCTACAGTTTTATTAAGTACACAAACAAGTTCACCAACATTAAATTAAAAATAAAAAAATACTAATTTATTTGAATTAATTATATAAAACACTTATTTGTAGTGTTTAAACTGTGACTTTTTATTGATTAAAAGTCACAGTGGATATAATATAAATAAGTGATTTATTTGTAAGTAATTCAACATGAATTTCCACCGAGAACCGTCGGTTGAAAATATCAACTTCACTGATTTATTTTACTTCATTCATAGTTAAATATTTGTGAAAAATGGATCGGGTGCCTTTACTTGTGAACTCCTCATCTATAGTACTGAACACTCATTCTCGTATTCGTCGATTCGCATTTTGACAGACATGGAAATAAATATTATTTAGGTATATTAAGTTATAATGTTTTTTTTTATGAAAAAAAAACATTTATATAGGGATTACTTGATGACACATATAAAAATATGTTTCCTTGGTAAAAATCAAGTAATCTAGTGCTGTAATTATGTAGTTTCAAGCATAAAACCATCTCTATTTTTTAATAATTTTAAATAAATAATCAGACGCAGATTCAACAGCGTGCCGACTCTTTGGCTCGGCTGGCCGAACTAACCCGATTTTTGAGTTCTACGGAAATTTTCATAAAAACTTTCCCGCAAGCGGAAAATTTAAAATGAAAATTTCAAAATATAAATAACACATCACGCTATTATAATCATATGACAAATTATTCAATTAAAATTGTTTTAAATATGTTTTCCTTATTCGAACTTGACGAACTAAAAATTATATTTTCTTATGTGCACGTCACAAATCCCATTTTTTTCGCATATTAAAAAAAATACGGCTAAATATTACCCAAATTTAAGAAAAATAGGTTTTTTCTAAAGCATCCTTGGAGCAAAATTTACTTCATCATTTATGTAACCTCTAAGATGATTGTCTTAAAATACCTCTGCTAGTCGTGATGAAATTTCGGAAGGTGTTTTTCAATCGATAATTTCTACATGAATCTCTCGGTTATTTTTTTTATTATTATTAAAAATACATTAAAATATGTTCAAATTTTGATATTATCAAAAACAAACAGTAAAAATATCATCTCGATCACGAAAATATTGCAATTAATTAATAATCAATGTTGAAAAATGGTTGCGTAAAATCATGTGACAATTTCGAGTTCCCTACCTATCAAGGGCTCTTAAGTGCGAGGAAAATGTTTCATGTCGGAGAATTTTCAAAGATTCATTTTCGTTTATTCACTCACTTTTTAACACGGCGGAAACAAGCATCTGTATGGATGAATTGTATGTCAGTTGAATAATTTTTTATACAAACATTGTATTTATTAAAAAAAAAAGCAATTATTTTTTACCTATACCTACTCTAACTATCATCGGACATGCTCGTTTGGATACGTATTTCATTACTTTTTTCCGACGGCCTCAAAATAATTTTGAAATGTGAACATTTCTTGCAGCAATATTACTACTACTACTACTATACCATCACGGCATATCCCTTTAGATTAGCATTAAAGCGGCATTAGGCAACGGCATTAGAGCGTTGATAACTTAGTATGAATATTTCTTGATACTTAGTATGAATAGGTACCTTTCTGAGCACATAGTTTTGTTTTCACTGTATTACCAGAAGAAGCATTAAATAAAAAAAATGATGTTGATGAGTTATAAAAGAAAAAAATATAAAAATTGCCCAATGACCAAGTAAAATTATGATTATAAAGACTCATCATCTCTGTCGGTTCCTCAATTCTGAGGATCGTGACCATAATGCCACGTTCTGTAGATCATCTGTCTCCATCTTGAGCGATCCTCCCCCATAAATAAATATATACAATGGTGAAATCATGTATAAAATAACTAATTGAAAATATTTGTCCTTGGTTTAAAATAAAAAGAATAAAAAATTAAATGTAATATAACAATAATAAAAGGAGAATGACATAAAATAATAAAAATATAAAAAACTCAAAGGTATTAATGTCAAAAAATGTGGTTTGCATTCTTTTGCTGAGTTAAATTCCAAGAAACTCCAAAAATAAACTAGGATTAGACGAAGCATGACAATCGTAATATCATCATTTTAATACATATTTTTGGACTTCAAGGTATTCAATGTTGACAATGGGTTTTTGGAATAGTTCGAATTAGAATGTAATATTTTTAATTGTTTATTTATAAATCTGTTTATAAAAAAAGTCAGCAGAATTAAATGGCTGTATCCTAAGAGGTTCATACATACATACGTTTTCTATCAGGAATTATAAGGATATGAAAGATCCATAAAATAATTACAAATAAGTCTCTGCTAATGCTAATTAAAATATCATGGTCAATTCACCGTCTCAAGTTACCTGAAAAATCATTATTCTTTTCAGGTTTCCGATAACCCAGATGTCACAATTTCACAATACACCGTTCATGCGATGCCCTGAATAGAGAGAAGGTTGTGTTATAGTCTTGTACTCACGGGAAGAATGTTGGAGAAGTATGATTTATTGACTCACTTACTTACTTACTTTTTGTATGGCTTCGTCTTGTATTAATTTTCTTAGCTAAATTGTTGCGTTCATTAGTAATTCCAAATCAAATCCTTGGTTTCCGTCCAGAAAGCCACTGCACATATGGATATCAATCCAGTCTCTCTCATACTTTCTCCCTGGACACTCCTCCACCAGATTTTGAATTGTTTGCGACTGAGTCCCAAAGTCACACTTCAGAGACCTGCTCTTACCCCATTTCCACATTAGATAGTTGCGGCAGCCTTGACACGTGTGGAATTCTGTTCTGTTCGATCCAGACTTATCGGAGGACATTGTAGCTTGGGTCCTTGACAGTAGAGCATTCGATGATGTTCATGTTTATAAGTGAATCTGCGTTGTTCCAACTTTCTCTTCAAACCCTGGTCAGATTGAAATCCTCCATTCTTTCTATCCAAATAGGTCTTTTGGACTTATGCCGCTGTCCTGGTGGCTTAAAGACATCCCGAAAAGTAGGTGTTGATGAAAAGTGCAGTCTGTAGTTTACCTCTGAATCTGAGGTTTGTTTGGTCACGTCACAATGTCATTATGATGATACATAGAATGGTTACATCGGTATTTATGTTTGCAATAAATTAGTATATTTGGAGTAAATTATAAATTATCGTTATTTAAGGCAATGACTCGATTCATTTACTTTTTAAAATGACCACTCGATTTTAATCAATAAATAATTTGTCTTTGTACTGTACTAAAAATATTTCTAAAGAAAATTCAGGGTTCGTATTACGCTAGTTCTTAAAACCTATAGGTGTTGCATGCCATACAGGATATATATAATAGATACCTACCTCTGCATATTTTTACATCTATATAATTAATATGTTCCGAGATTTCCTATACGTAACCTTTTATTGTGTTTGGTTAAAGATGAGACCACAATGTGTTGTGCGGTTTGGAAATAAAATGTTTATAACAAAGAACACTTATTGTTAATATTTATTATATTTATTACTATTGTAATGTATCATACCTAAATATCTGCATAAATATCTACTTAAGGCTTAGCTATCCTCTATCCTCCTATTAGCTATACCTTTTCTAGTTAATTTCAATGTGTTTCAAAGATCAAAATACGTATAACTGTCATGCAATGTTAGTAAAAAAAATATATAATATAGATCAATCTTTTATCTCGAGTTTAAGTTGTCGACTTCAATAAAAAATGGTACCAGTTTTCCAGAAAAAAAATCCTAAAAAAATCAAAATTAAAACTTGTACGAATCGCATCTCAAGTTCCCTTTATTGCACGTTTTTTTTTTTTTTTTTGACTTATGGCATATATAAAAATCTACATTCTAAGTTGTTGACTTTCTTTAATATGCGTTATTTTTTTAATAAATTTCTAAAAACGTAAAATTGCACAAAAAGTATTTTCCGCCTATCGAAATTTCC
The DNA here is from genome assembly GCA_947579605.1 of Athripsodes cinereus. NCBI lineage: Eukaryota > Metazoa > Arthropoda > Insecta > Trichoptera > Leptoceridae > Athripsodes > Athripsodes cinereus. The sequence continues at coordinate 23,535,156 of OX388305.1, read as the reverse complement.
ATACAAATTTAATACTTTCTGCCCTGCCCATAGGGTGTGTCTAAAAATGTTAGTATCGAGTGAAGTGTTGGTGAGGGTGGACGTATCGCTTTTTTCGTGGCTATATTTGTGAGTTATTATTATCAGTGTTTCAAATAATCGAGTAAGATTACAGTCAGCCGTTTTGTAATAGGTAAGTGTCTAAATATTTTTTTGTCTCCATTAACTTTTACACTGATTCTTGTTAAATGACATTTTTTTCTATCAAGATTCATTTATTTCGCGATGGAATTATGATAATTACAATTTTTTGTGTTCATTTACTACGCATAATATTTTCAAATTATTTTGATTACCTACAATATTATTTTGATTACCTCCGTATTACGAGATTAAATTCAATAAAAAAATCTTAATTCAAAAAATATAATATTTTTAAATTTGACGCGATGTATTTGAAATACTTAACGTTTTTTTTTTTACAGATTTTATAAAGATTCAGTATGGGAAATTCGAAAAAATATTCCGGAAGACGAAGTACTATAAGGAGAAATCAAGGGAAACATATGCAATATATGCATCTACAAAAAAAATTGTAAGTAGCTACTTTTTTCAATTTTTACCAAGGGTCTATGATTTGTGCTTATGGCTTTACTAGCCTGATCTATCTGTAGATACTATCATTTTTTTTTTCTCTGGTAACAGGTAGGTACATTCAGTCAATATATTTTTTATTCAAGAATGTTTTGGGATAGATATTATTTCCAACTGTGTGTAATTATAAACAAGCAGGTTATCCGCCTTTTGTTTTGTGAATATCTGCCTTTTACAAAACGATCAAAAACCTACATAAAATAGCTTTATAATAGGTTAATAGTGGGAGAACAATTTATTAAAAGTACTTCTATACCATCATTGCATATCCCATAATTGGGAAGCCATTGGAGTAAATGTATGTAAAAAACATGCTGATGGTCCTCTCCGTAGCAACAAAAAATAAGACATTCAGGATGGGTGGCATGCCTCAGCACTGAATTGTAGGTGTAGGTTATAAGTCAGCTTTTACGAACACCCGTCTGTTACATGGTACTGTTCTTAGTATATTAGTAGGTAGGTATGTAATAATAAAATAATTAATTTCAGGCTTGCAGTTGATTCTAAGAATTGTGTGAAAGGATAGGCAGAGGATGGAACGCCACACCGCTCTACTCTTACAAACTTCTTTCGCTTCTTCCACATACATACAATTTCTCATACATGCACGTCAATTTCTTTGACTCAACACGCGGCCATCCTTGAGATTTTGATACACGTGATCAAGTCACTAAGTTCTCGGATATCCGCGTTTTTTCGCACCTCAGATAGATTCATCTTCTTCATTACCTTTTCATCATCCATTCGCTTTATTGATACTCGTAGATATCATTTCAATTTCACAAACAAAAATCTTACAAAAATTTTATTATTTCTATTAGAAGTATATACTTGTTTTGAGTAGTAGACCGCTAAACTGATTCAAAATGTGATATATCTTGGAATATTAGAATTTCGAGTTGATGGAACTGGAGCATTGAAATACCTAAATTTAAGGAATCATTTGAAGTGTGTTCTGAATAGTAGATATTTATATAGCACATAATTGTATTTTCAGGACCATCAACGGGGATGGAGTCTGCAATATTAGTGGAAGGATTTCAGAAAAGTATCGAAATGCACAAACTTATTTATGGGAAAATAATATCAGACGGAGATTCTAACACCTACGCAAAACTTTTGCAAATTAGACCATACAAGAACATGACTATCGAAAAAATTGAGTGTAGAAATCATTCTCCTATTTGTTTACTTATAATTTTTTTTCTGTAACATACCTACTTATTGACATAGACAATAAAACTCACTGTATAAAAATGAAATATTATGTTTTCTTTGTATGCCCAATAACAGTCATTCACTGACATCCATAATATGCGCAATATTAGCATATACCTACCTGCTTTCATTGATTCATTCAATTTTATTTATTTACTATAATACATTTAGGTAACTCATTATTTTGTAAACTATTGTGTACAGGTTCTACTTAGTGTTTCATTTATACATTGATGCATTTATGTATCAATCTAGGTACAGTAATTTTATATAAATACTACTATGGATATAATACCTACTTGGAAATGTGGAACGAATGAATAAGGAAAGGATGAAAAAGAGGATATATTATGTACTTGTCTGTACATATATTATGTAACACCCAGACCCAAAACACTTTGAAAAAGGTCATTCTTCATTCTGCTCTGGGCGGGAATTGAACCCGGTACCTCGTGACTCAAAGGCAAGAGTGTTACCTCCGCTTCACGCCGGCCGCTATTTTTCTCAGCCTATCCCACATGGGACACGGCGTGAGGGTATAATATAGTTTCTCCTATTTTTACTAAACCATCACAGTCTATCCCACAAGTGGGATAGTATAATGATATACATATTTATATAACCTGTGGAATCTCCGGTAGAGAATAAATCTGTCAATCTTCTATCCATTAATTTTCAGACTTGTTATGCGTCTTTCAGCTACTGAAATACGCATAACTTTCATGCAATGTTCATGAAAAAAAAAACATAATATAGATCGATTTTTTATCTAGACACCTACTTCTAGACATTTTTTAAAAATATTGCCAGTTTTTTAGAAAAAAAAAACAGAAAATAAGCTTAGTTATCACTTGTATGCCCAATAACAGTCATTCACTGACATCCATAATATGCGCAATATTAGCATATACCTACCTGCTTTCATTGATTCATTCAATTTTATTTATTTACTATAATACATTTAGGTAACTCATTATTTTGTAAACTATTGTGTACAGGTTCTACTTAGTGTTTCATTTATACATTGATGCATTTATGTATCAATCTAGGTACAGTAATTTTATATAAATACTACTATGGATATAATACCTACTTGGAAATGTGGAACGAATGAATAAGGAAAGGATGAAAAAGAGGATATATTATGTACTTGTCTGTACATATATTATGTAACACCCAGACCCAAAACACTTTGAAAAAGGTCATTCTTCATTCTGCTCTGGGCGGGAATTGAACCCGGTACCTCGTGACTCAAAGGCAAGAGTGTTACCTCCGCTTCACGCCGGCCGCTATTTTTCTCAGCCTATCCCACATGGGACACGGCGTGAGGGTATAATATAGTTTCTCCTATTTTTACTAAACCATCACAGTCTATCCCACAAGTGGGATAGTATAATGATATACATATTTATATAACCTGTGGAATCTCCGGTAGAGAATAAATCTGTCAATCTTCTATCCATTAATTTTCAGACTTGTTATGCGTCTTTCAGCTACTGAAATACGCATAACTTTCATGCAATGTTCATGAAAAAAAAAACATAATATAGATCGATTTTTTATCTAGACACCTACTTCTAGACATTTTTTAAAAATATTGCCAGTTTTTTAGAAAAAAAAAACAGAAAATAAGCTTAGTTATCACTTGTATGCCCAATAACAGTCATTCACTGACATCCATAATATGCGCAATATTAGCATATACCTACCTGCTTTCATTGATTCATTCAATTTTATTTATTTACTATAATACATTTAGGTAACTCATTATTTTGTAAACTATTGTGTACAGGTTCTACTTAGTGTTTCATTTATACATTGATGCATTTATGTATCAATCTAGGTACAGTAATTTTATATAAATACTACTATGGATATAATACCTACTTGGAAATGTGGAACGAATGAATAAGGAAAGGATGAAAAAGAGGATATATTATGTACTTGTCTGTACATATATTATGTAACACCCAGACCCAAAACACTTTGAAAAAGGTCATTCTTCATTCTGCTCTGGGCGGGAATTGAACCCGGTACCTCGTGACTCAAAGGCAAGAGTTACCTCCGCTTCACGCCGGCCGCTATTTTTTCTCAGCCTATCCCACATGGGACACGGCGTGTATATTATTATCTACATAATTATTATGAATAGGTAATACACAAAAATAAAGAAGAGCTCTAATGGGTTATAAACAAATGCTCGACATAAAGACTGCAAAATAAAGATTGCCCTAAAAGCAGGTATAAAAAATCTTAACGTTTTCAAAATAAATATTGCTCTTCAAGTTATTACATACTGCCTGTATAAGGGTATACCCGGCTTACTACGGGAAATGAATACCAAATTGGCGAATAAACACTTAACGGTAGTTTTAGTATTTTGTCTCTAAAACCAGCAACACTTTTATGGAAATATTATCATGATTACGTTTATAACAATGTTGTTTACCATTTATTATTACATAATATTCTAATAATATACCCTTATATATTGGTCCGTAAAAAAATATGTACCTATAACGTTTTTAGCCTAAAAAATACCCAGCAGATAAAACTAAACATTATTTTTCCTCAGTCTTATCATATTATTTTTTCTATTGAGGACATACAAACATACATCCATAATGACATAAACTAACAGACTAAAATATTTATTCAGTGATTTTTCACTTTACAAAATAATATTATCTACTATGTAGAAGATACTACCACCACTATGCTCTACCATCATTATAGGTAGGTACCTACTTCATCTCTCACAATAGCCAGCAGTCATAAAATAGAAGAACAATTATTTTTTTATATCTGCGAGCAGATTAGGGCAAATATTTCACACGTTATGATTTATAGCCCTAAACAATGCAACTACTACAAGTGGGGTAACTAGCGTAGAACGTAGCGTAACTTCTACCAGTAACACGTAATAAACAACCAAGTTGTTCTCTGCGTGCTTATAAAAGTTAGATTTGAATAGGTAAACTATTCATTTCAGGGAAACTAAACTCGATCACAAAACGTTTCTTACTTACCTACTAAAGGAACTACTACTACACCAGTAGCCAGTAGATTAATTGCATGTATAAACATGCAGGTTGTCTTCTCCGTAACAGTAAAAATAAGACATTTAGAATACACCGAGGAGTACCCAGTAATGAATAGATCTCCCACTCTTTTCTGTAAGTTACGAGTGTCGTGTAAAAGACAGATGTTCGGAAAATGAAATAATTGCTTTTACCAGAACACTCGATAACTTACAGAAAACAGAAATATTCTTTTACTGGAAACTCCACGGAATACTATTTAAGTATTTCTAGTAATAAAAAATACCTTGTTCAAAATTGATTGTTATTTCCCGCTCCATTGTACCAATGTAAGCAAACGAAATGTGGTCATGGTTGAAGAGGGACGAAAGTGGAATAAATGCTATGGAGATGAGATCGTTGAGGAGAATGGTTGGTAAAACGTTGCGTGATAGAATGAGGATATTAGAAGAATGAGTGGATGCAAGAGGAGTATTGTGGATAGAATGCGTGTAAATAAACTGAGATGGTTTGGTCATGTGGAACGAATGGAAGAGGAAAGAATGACAAAGAGTATATACTTGTCGGAAAGAAGGGGTGTGAAGAATCACGGATGTCCGAGAACTACATGGCTTGACCATGAAGATCAAATTCTCAAGGACGGTCGTGTATTGAATGAGAGAAATCGACGTGCGTGCATGAGAAATTGTATGAATGTAGAAGAAAGAAGTATATAAGGACAGATCTATATGGCGTTCCGTTCTCTCTGCCTACCCCACTTGGAATGCGGCGTGAGAGAATAGATAGAAATTGTACCAACATTAAATTCTATTTTGGTTTTTTATTATCATTCATTATTGTTCGAAAAGTTTCCCAATCGAACAAATGAGTGATGAAAAGGTGCTAAAAAAGGATATTCTGCTTACCCTACTTGGGATGCGGCGTATAGTTTCTCCTATTTTTACTAAACCATCACAGTCTATCCCACAAGTGGGATAGTATAATGATATACATATTTATATAACCCGTGGAATCTCCGGTAGAGAATAAATCTGTCAATCTTCTATCCATTAATTTTCAGGCTTGTTATGCGTCTTTCAGCTACTGAAATACGCATAACTTTCATGCAATGTTCATGAAAAAAAAACATAATATAGATCGATTTTTTATCTAGACACCTACTTCTAGACATTTTTAAAAATATTGCCAGTTTTTTAGAAAAAAAAAACAGAAAATAAGCTTAGTTATCACTTGTAACGATCAAATCTCAAGTTCTCTTTATCTATGTATTAGCTTAGTCGAGCGTTACATCCTTTCTGCACAGGACTTGAGGTGAGGGGTTAGACAGATATTTTATCTTATCTATCTATACCCTCACGCCGTGTCTCAGGAGGGGTAGGCAGAGAGAACGGAACGCCATATAGATCTATCCTTACAAACTTCTTTCGCTTCCTCCTCATTCTCATACATGTTCGCCGATTTCTCTTACTCAACACGCGGCCGTCCTTTAGGATTTGATCCACGTGGTTCTTGGCCGTCCGCGCCTCCTCACACCCCATCTTGGCATCTTGGTTCTCTGCCAAGATATTTTATACCCACTTTTTTCTGTAATTTTTTAGTCGAGCACGTTTTTATGTTTCTTTTTATGTACTCATTATTTTATAAAGTATTGTGTATAGGTACTTAGTGTTACATTTATGCATTTATGTATCAACCTAGGTACAATAAGTATACACAATAATATCAACTTGGACATGTGCAACGAATGATTTAGGAAATGATGACAAAGAGGATATACTTGTCTAACAGAAGGCATCCCGGGAGGTCTCGGGTTCGATTCCCGGCCAGGGCAAAATGAAGAATGATCTTTTTTCAAATTGTCCTGGGTCTGGGTGTTACATGTGTATGTGTTCAGTGCATTGTATATATGTGTATCGTCGTGTTAGTACCCAAAATACAAGATTCTTATCCTAGTTTGGGACTAGCTCGGTTTCTGTGAATTGTCTATACGAGTTGTGTTATAAAAAAAAAATGCACTAAGCACATTGAGTTGTATAACTGATATTTTTATGATACTGTTTTATTCTGTAATATTGTAACCAAGTAATTTTTGTAATATTGAAGAATAAAAATAAGATTAATAAAAATGTAACACCCAGAACACTTTGAAAAAGGTAATTCTTCATTTTGCTCTGGCCGGGAATCGAACAAGGGACCTCGTGACTCAAAGGCAAGAGCATTATCTCCGTGCCACGCCAGCCGCCAGAGAGATTATAATGTTGGTGTCTTTATACAGTATTTTGAAGTACAGCCATTCGATAATAGCATTGTTGTATATATCTATTGTTATTACCTGCTGACTCGGTTGTAAATAGTGCGGTATGTGAAGAGTGTGGTATGGTGCAAGCGAGATAGAAGCAAATGTATTCATAATAATCATAATATACGAACTACGTAGTATTCTTACTGAATTCTTATAAGAAATTAATTCGAAAGATTTTAATTCGTATCTAGGAAACAACAGCGGGGAAAGGGAAGATGCAGATCGCGCGGAGGGAGAAATCTACCGTAGAACGCATTTTCGAAATCTTACGGCGCTACACCCTACCCTTAAATCACCATACAAGTTTGTATATCCGCTATAGTCAAGAACTTTCCGTTTTATAAATGTTAGTCAGTTTTAATTGGGATAGGAGAGAAGGTCTTGCAGCAAGAAATTCTAACAAATCCAGTTTCCATTAATTATCTAACTTATTATGAGGGACCGGAAGGAAGTAAATTGCTTTGATGTCATTGTTATCTATTCCCGTGCACTTTCTTGGAATTTCTATGAGAATCAAGATCTGTGGCTAAATGTAACTTTTTTCTTCGAAATATAACTTCATACTAAACAGCAGGTATTTAAAAACTAGTTACATAATGTGGAAAGGTAACCATTTAATTTCACAAAATATAAATAATAATATAAATAATATGCTGTTCTAAAGATATTTTGCCTTACAATAAAAAAAAACTACTTGCACTTATTAACATTGAATACTCATATATGTACGACAAAAATTATGTTTCTGTCGTTGTTGCACAAAACTAAAAGATGCGTGTGATTTGATGGTCGAATTGTGTCGAATACAAAAAAAAGTCTTAAAAACAACTTAACAACTTTGAAAAGAAATAAACAATAGGTATTCATTATTTTACTAGATCAACCATTTGTTAATTTTTTATTATGATACATATAAATTAAGTGCTGGACAGAATCCAGACCAGTAGGTATATTATAAACTATTGTGCATATATATTATAACAGGAGCGCGTGCATTGTATCAAACAGGACATGAATAATTTCATCATTATTTGTTACATTTTCATTACAATACACTTTAAATTCTTTTATTTTATAATAATAACAACTTCATTCTCATATGTATATTATAACTACATACTCCTATAGTAAATACAACGGCATAACGTTGGATAACAATATCCCAAACTTTAGTCCAACTTGAAGTGGCCTTTATATTTAGTAAGTTTGTATGCGCAGTACATAATAATTTTAGTTATGTCTACCCCAATTAATGCTACTCCGGCTTACGCGAATTCAAAGTTCACGGCTATTGTATAAATCTATTGCTATTGATTGTATTACGGAGATTACAGGTCTCTGCTGGGTGCGCCGGCGCACAGCATCATTTGTAACATGTTCATACCATCTGACATCCAAAATCCTTCTAAGACACTTGTTTTCAAAGCTTAGTATCTTTCGCTCTTGAGCCTTGGTTAAGTGCCAAGACTCGCAGCCATATAGAAGGATTGGGATGATGCACGCATTGAACAAGCGACATTTTGTCCTGATGCTGAGTCCAGACGCCTTCCAAACTTTGTTCATGTTGTTGAAAGCCCCGCTAGCTGCTCCTATGCGGATTGGTAATTCCGACCGGAGATCACCCGTAATACAAGAGAGACGATGGTCCTGGCTGGGACATGTTTTGAGAATGCCCAATGATAGTTGGCCAAAAAGAGCACTGTTCTTCCGTCCGCAGGGGTTCCGTAGGCCCGGGCGTCCCTCTTTCACAATACACCGTTCCTATGACAACGATATCGGAGCGCAAGGAATGTCGTGGGAAAAGGTGACGCAATTGGCACAGAGACGCTCTGAATGGAGGAGGCTGGTTTCTGCCCTGTGCTCCCGAGAGGAGCGTTGAGGGCGATGATGATGATGATGATGATGATTTATTGTATTGATATGAATTTACGAACATTTCCTTTACGTGAAATTTTCATAGCAATTGTACATATATTATGATAACCTCCATTACACGAAACTTGTCTCTATAAGGAGGATGTTTAGATTTAAGTTTTTATCAAAAAGTCTATGTATTGTTATAATATCTTTATTGTTTGTTATTTTCAATAAAATAAACAAATAAATTACGTTGTAATATTGTCTATACATAATCCTTATGTAGATAAACGCTTACCTACTAAGGCATTATTTCACAAAAACGACGAAAATCATTTGTCACCTGATAATGTCACTAAGGATCGATGCAGTGTGAGCTACTGGATTCTTGTATAAGCTGAATTGTAAGTATAAAAAAAAATCGAACACTATAAGTAAGAAGTCAATACATCTGTAGTAAGTTACTAAGAAATAGGTATCACAGTGTTACGATGAATAGAAATCAAAGTTATCATCTGGAAGGAAAATTGAAAACATTTTAATTTAAAATTTAAGTTTTCGCTTAACGGAATATTCAATAGATCGACATTATATGTAAATTCTGGGTATTACAGTACAAAAATTAAACTTTGAACGTAATACAGATGAGTTAGGTATAAATCCTGATTGTTACAATGAAAAATTAATAATATGTATATTTATACCAAACAAGGTATACTTTTATTATTATTAAACATAATGAACAATGCGAAAATAAAAATTTGAAGAACACTTGTGAAGTCAGCGGGTTGGATTAATTTGCTTGAATATTCATACATAGTTTAATTTTTCTTACTTTATTTCATACAATACCTATAATATACTCGTAATACTTAAAACATTATTAGATTTGAATGAATGAAAGAAAGTACGTTTATAATTCGTTTTATATTAAGTTGTATATTATTATACAAAGGGGTACCTTTAGTATTTTATTATTATTATTGTTGAGTTACCTATGTGGAGTTCCCGGTAAAGAAAAGATATCTCTCATTTCTGTAAGTTTGCGAATGTGTCCTGTAAGAGGTAAGTGTGCGAAAAAACTCACTTATAAGACAATCAACATCTACGATTACCACCCATTCTGAATGTCTTATATTTTTTACTGGCACAGAGATGACAATCTGTATGTTTATTACATGCAGTTATATGCATGATTATGCCGTGATGGTATAATAGTACTTAGTATCAATTATTATTTCTCTATTCTCTTGTATTTATTTATTTATTCTTTACCCCAAGTTTTATTTTTTCCGTCGTCAGACAGAAATTAATAGATGGAAAAAAATATTAATGCTTCTTTGGAAAAAAGTCTGTCTATCTATCCATGCATGACATTCGGTGGCAGACATACCTCATCGCTGAATTATTGGTTTTTAATACCTACCAAAAATATGCAGAAAATAGTAGGAAACCTATACGTTCCCAGTGACTCTACGGATGTAACTACGTTTAAACAAAAATATGCAGAAAATAGTAGGAAACCTACACGTTCCCAGTGACTCTACAGATGTAACTACGTTTAAACAAAAATATGCAGAAAATAGTAGGAAACCTACACGTTCCCAGTGACTCTACAGATGTAACTACGTTTAAACAAAAAATATGAATGAGAAAGAGCTGTTGTAGAAGGTCGGACATTAGATTCGAATCAAGTAGAACTTCTAACGAAGTTGTGTGACTGTGCCAGCATAAAAAATAAAAATACCTTTGAAATATTTCTGTGGACATTTTTATTTCTTCGTACTTTGAAATAATATATCTCGATGACTTTCCACATATCTTGAGCAGTGTATTGCCCTTCATCTTTATCATTTAGCTCCTCCTAGATCTCGATTGATATTATCCTTTACCGTCATCAATAGAAGTTTATCCCGTGGAGCACCCGGTAAAGAATTGGTCTCCCACTCTTCTGCGTAAGTTTTCGAGTGTCCTGTAAAAGGCAGGTGTTCGAAAAAATTGAGACATTTTACATCTTAAATTCAGCGATGAGGTTTGCCACCCATCCTGAATGTCTTGATTTTATATTGGCACGGAGAGGACAGTTTTCATGTTTCTTACATGCAGCTGATCTGCTGGCTACCCCACTTGTGGGATGTGCCGTGATGGTATAATAATAATAAATATGGAAGTTTGAAGTAGTAATTTCCTTTCAGTGTCAATTTACTTTTACACTCAAATAAAATAAATGGAATGATTTTTTGCGAGTATTTAGTCACCACTTACTTACAAAAACTTATAATATAGAACCAATCTAGGTATTTTTTTTATTTGAAATAATGTGGGTAACTTTTATTTAGATTATCAAAGGCTTAGTTAATATAAAAAGATTAAAGTATTAATGAATTCAAACACGCTACCCAATAAAAAGCGCACATTTACTTACTATAATATTAAAGTCTTGCTTTTTCATTAGAGCTTTTTTATTGCCACCTATTAATTCATATAATGGATGTTAGTAACTATTACAGTTTCATTCGTTACTGACTAGCTATTACACCCATCGTTACTCGTGATAATTATTAATAATTAATAAAGGCGTATCAATGTGGAGATTTTTATTTATTTAAACCTATGTAATTTGTAGTGGTTTATATTTTTCATACTGCCATGAAAATTGCATTCAACGGAAATAGTCGTTTTTTCAGTAATTAGTCGATTAGGTTAACTGTCAAACTTTAAAGAAATGTTAAAATAAACAGAAAACTCAGTTAATAATGATATTAAAGGAATGTTTTATTTAGAATAAGCATTTTTTAAATTTTTTCGAATGTTTCGTATTTATTGTTAATTTATATTAAAAGAAACTTTGTATTTTCCACTAGAATAACTTTAATTAGAGTTAAAACGTTTTCGGAACTACTTGTTCCATCATCGTATTGTTACTGATGATGGAACAAGTAGTTCCGAAAACGTTTTAACTCTAATTAAAGTTATTCTAGTGGAAGGTCTAGATTTATATTAAAAGTTTCTTTTAATATAAATTAACATTTTTTTTAGTTGTATCAACATAATATTTCATCCTTTCTGTTAGTTTGGGTGTGAAATAACCGACTTAGAAATAGCAAATGCTCTTGAAAATCGTCTCACGAAATCAAAATAATTTTGTACAAACATGCACTTTATCCTACTTCAGAATATCTTAATCAAAAAGAAAGTTTTCATTTTAACCGTAAGGTCGACTATAATTATCAAATATATCTTTATTACTTAATTTATTTATAATATGCTTACTAACAAAAAATATAGTATATTAAAACTAACATTGATAATTAAGGTCACGCAAAACTTCTATGATAGTTTTATAGCACAATGCCACTCCCTCTTACACAGCGGCCATGTTTTCGATTGTCAACCATAGAAAATTATAAAGCACATATATGTAAATACATTAAATGCTTACTCACATATAAAGGTATACATACAATAATATTGTGAAAATATTTACCTATCTTTTCTTATCACCTCTAATGTTCCAACGGTTTTAAAACAAATCATACTCAAAATGTGAGCCTTATCAGATATTATTATAAGTATAAATATTGTATCTCTATCTATACTACCACAGCGTCTCTTATAAGTGGAATAAATAGTGGATAAGATAAATAATTGGTGATTCGGGTTTGGAGGAATATCTATCTCATCGCTAAAATAAAAATGGTATCTAAATGTTTAACGTGAGGTTTTACAAAACCCATTTACAGGACACAAAATGGGAGACCTATTCTTCGCAAAAACTTTATGGAACGAGAACGCTTTACATAATTCCTACAATAAAAACCACATCATTGTCATTAAATTTTCAATTGTCGATTATGTTATACATAGAAAGATCTTCAACTACTAACTACTACTATCCACCACGGCATATTCCACAAGTGGAATAACTAAAAGATCAACTGCATGTAATAAATATGCAAGTCGTCCTCTCCGTGTTAACAAAAAAATTAAGACACTCAGGATAGGTGCAATGTAACATGTCTTTATTTTTTTTGAACAGCTGTCTTTTACAGGATCTCGAAAGCTCGCAACATGGAAGAAGTAGAAAGTTGAAGAAAGATCCATCCCTTGAATTAATTAAAAGGGTTTGAAAATTGGGTCTAGAACAAGATTTATCTTACCGTATATAGTATAAGATATCTATCAATCTACAATATTCCTTGTAATCGCGAGACCTTAGTCGAATAACCTGTGGACAAATTGCGAATACCTAATAATGATAGGTAGGTGTAGATCATCTTTCCAGCGTCGTCCTAAGAAAGCAGACATAGCGGACGTAAGTTTTTTTTACTATTGAACTCTTTGTGTTTATGTTCTTCACACATGCGGGTACTTACTTACTATGTATAGATACATAATGTCAAGGACATTCTAAATACTAATAATAAGTGCTATGTAGTGCATGTGCAATGTACGTATACAGAAACTAATTAATTTAACACTAATCGACTCCATATAGCATGTAAGTACGTACGATATTCTTATGAACATAAGTACCTACATAGGTACCTATACAATTTACATGTTAATGTTACAATATTATGTGTTATACCTACTTATTATGTACCTACCTACATTAATAAACTGTGTTAATGGATGGTCCGACTATATTATTGTGGTTACCCGTTATCTACTAATTAAATTCCCTACATTATATATATATATATATATACCTATAGGGATACAACCAATGGGGAGACAATATTTTCTAATAAAAAAAACATTACTTTGCTGTAATACAGAAAGTAGTATAAGGGCTATACAGAAATCTTCATTATGTAGGTAAGTAGGTACTAGTCGTCATTTGATGAAATTTGTGGTAGATAAATTTGAATTCATGAATAAAAAAAACATTAATTTATGTAAACTCACCAACCATTCAAGTAGTATTCACATATTTATAATCTGATTTCTATGCAGATAGATATTGAAGAACAAACTTATTTTTTATATAGGTATGAAAACAAACAAACTCTTGTGCGTTTAAATGTGTTTATTAACGTTGTAAAGAAGTAAAGTAGCATCATCCCAATCCTTCTATATGGCTGCGAGTCTTGGCACTTAACCAAGGCTCAAGAGCGGAAGATACTAAGCTTTGAAAACAAGTGTCTTAGAAGGATTTTGGATGTCAGATGGTATGAACATGTTACAAATGATGCTGTGCGCCGGCGCACCCAGCAGAGACCTGTAATCTCCGTAATACAAGAGAGACGATGGTCCTGGCTGGGACATGTTTTGAGAATGCCCAATGATAGTTGGTCAAAAAGAGGACTGTTCTTCCGTCCGCAGGGGTTCCGTAGGCCCGGGCGTCCCTCTTTCACAATACACCGTTCCTGTGACAACGATATCAGAGCGCAAGGAATGTCGTGGGAAGAGGTGACGCAATTGGCACAGAGACGCTCTGAATGGAGGAGGCTGGTTTCTGCCCTGTGCTCCCGAGAGGAACGTTGAGGGTGATGATGATGATGATGATGAAGAAGTAATAGAAGATTAATATGTTTCACTTTAGTAAACTATTTATAAATACAATAAAACTCAACAACAGTTTGTTTATTTTTATAAATTAATATATTTAATAAACGTCATCTCAATCAATAAACTTATTTTCAGAAAGTTTTAAAGTTTGAAAATAAAAAGAATTTACGGATTGAGAAATGAAGTGGATACCAACATTTTTGATATCTCATGTCGAAATCAAAAACATCAGTTCAAAACGGCTAATGCTTCGCTCAGCACAGGATGATACATATTTTTTGAGCCGTCTCGATCTCATAAAACGGACGGAGTTCGGAGATAGAGTAATGAAGTGTTGCGGGTTACAAATGCTGAAACAAGCTTCCTTTTAGCCTGCAAGAGGAAGCGAATAGAAAGGGTTTCAGAAAGAAGCTAAAGGCACACCACTTTGCTGGGAACTTTGGACAATAGACACACAACATGGCGCCCCTGAGATCATGTTAAATCAAGAAAAGTTGCCAGTGGACTTACTAGTAATAAATATACTTATAGGTCATCTACTCTGAGTCATTCATAAAAAAGACACTTGAAATGGTTGGCATACCTCTTCATCGAATTGAAAATGTTGATTTACGAATGTCTAAATACCTTTTACAGGACACTCGAAAAAGATTGGGATGACTATTTTATTCTAGACACTCCACGGTCAATTTATATTCTGTCACTTCATTATTTCAAATGAAGATTTATTTACCGTAAACTCAAAATATTAGTGATTTAAATGTTCCTCATTGTTAAAATACTTGAAAAATCACTGACACTGTTTATGAACAATAATTTAAATAAATACTAAATCATTAAAATGCAAATTGACGTAACGTTTTTGACGTACTATACAGAAAAAGAGGAACTTCAACAGTTTTTTTTGTTTGTTATTAATTATTGTTAAAAATAACAATACTAAATGTTAACAATGTTAAAAACAAAAATAATAATAGGTATTTCAAAAACCACTCAAAGAATCAAAGGAGAATTAAAGGTACTTAATTGTTATTTAACTAGCATCATACCCGGCTTTAGTCAGAGAATATTATTTATCAAACTGACAATAAAAATACAACATATTGAATAAGTTAGCATAAAATTTTATCATACCTACCAGAAAAACAGGAAACTAGCTACATAGGTGCTGAAATAAATTAAGTTTAAACATGTGAATAAATTGATACGATTTTTGGACGGTGGTGTTGAAAAAACTGATTTTGATATTGTTGTTAAGTTAAAATCATAACTTTTAACACAAATAAAACACAAATTTCCTTTTCGATACTAATTTCAAACAATGAAATTATAATTAAAATATATTGACCAAAATTGTTAATCTATTGTCCATACTAAATTTCAAACACATATAAATAGAAATGAAGAATCTGAATCAATAACAAGGTAATTAATGTTTAATCTTTGAATCTTAGTCATGACCAAATGGGAAATTTAATATTAATAATTAATAAATTGGTAAAATTGAATACACAATAAACATGGAGCACCCAATCCGTGGAACGACCGGCTAAGAATTGGTCTTCCACTCTTTCGGGTTTCCTGTAAAAGGCGGACATATATTTGAACGGACTTAAATATTTGTACCGTATTTTGTGAAGAGTTGATTTAAATGAAAATCAAATACGTACAATTATTGTTAATGAAAAATATATTATAAATTAAAATATATTAAAAGTGTGCCTGTTATTTCTATTGTATTGACTTTTTTGTTTCATAATCTGAGTGGCCAGGGCTTGACTTAAATAATATTATTGAAGAATTAGAAGTGATTATTGTTTTGTTGAAATGTATTGATTTGTTTTTTACTATTATTAAAAACCATTTGTAATAATATTGTATTTGTTTCGACAAAATAGAAAGAATAGAAAAAATATTTCAATAGTAGGTACAATTTCGTAATAAGTGACTTCTTGAATATAAATCAATTTACATAGGTAGGTACGTACTAACATAGTTCCCTTCTTCGATCGGTAATAACAAAATGAAAAGTATTTCCATCATCGTTTTATTGTTCTGCTCGCTCGTGTCCACATACTTGCATTGTTTTGTATCTACTTTATTTAGTTACCTATGCACCACCTGAAAACACTCATTGAATAATAAATAAGTATGATACAAAAATACCTTCACGTTTGCTTGACATACGATAAGAACAAAAACTTCTAAATATTACCTTTAAGCAAAATAAAGTCAAGAGAAATTGCCAGTTAAACTGTTTTCGTTTTAGTGTCTTATATCAGAAATTTTCACCACGAAACATAGGTTTATAGGTTGAATTTGTTATTATTTATCAAATGCTTATAATTTGATATTTTTTTAGATAATAAAAATATATAAAAATAAAAACTGTTAACTTTCACTTAATTCAATGCAGCAATTAATAAGTGAACGTTTGCAGTGTTTTTATTTTTATAATTTTTTTTATATCAAAATAAAAATGAACTTTCATGGTGTTTCCTCTTCGAAAATCGAAAAGTAAATTGATCTAGTTTATAAAACGCTATTATCTCAATAATAATTATTTTGAATCTATATTTTTATCTATTTTAAACACACTGTATAAAATTATATAATTTTCCGTAAGAAAGGTGGCAAGGTAGACTCAATGCATAATTATATTGAACATGTCTACGATTTTGCTTGTTCATATCACAAAAATAAGACATTTAGGATGGCTGAAATCATCATCGTTGAGTTGAAAATGTTAAATACATTTACGAATATACTTACGCCCAATAGGTTGAGGTGAGGGAAATGGTAAGACAGGATATGCGAGAATACGTAGTCACCCAGAATGAAGCACTATACAGAACCACTTGGCGAAGAAAAATTAAAAAGGCAGACTCTACCATTATTCATCATCATCGTCCTCAACGCTCCTCTCGGGAGCACAGTGTAGAAACCAACCTCCTCCATTCAGAGCGTCTCTGCGCCAATTGCGTTACCTTTTTCCACGACATTCCCTGCGCTCTGATGTCGTTGTCATAGGAACGGTGTATTGTGAAAGAGGGACGCCCGGGCCGTCGGAACCCTTGCGGACGGAGGAACACTATTATTAGGAACTAATAATTGCCCAAGGAAAAGAAGAAGAAGATAAAAAAGTGTCATCATAACAAAACACAAGAAAACTTAAAAAAAAAGCTTTCTCACAAAAGACTTACTTCCTTAGACAACTATTATATAAATATTCAGAAAAATCCACGGTTAAAAGTGAGTTTACTTTCAAAAGGGCATTGAGTATTTGTGTAAAAAAACAGCAATAAATTATTGTTTGGACAAATTTACGATTTCATTTTCTTTACAATCCCCCATAAAAAATTATGTTAACTCGAGTTAACCCACTTATAATCACGAATACGTGAAACGAAAAGCAGTAGTTAAAACTAAAATATAAGGCGTTCTCATATATTTACATGAATTGAACATAATCTTGTTAATTTTCAAACCATATTTTATTATGATAATATTAAAGTACAATGTCCAACAAAATATAATAGTAAAGAATAGTGCAATATAAATACTGAATGGATGTAAAAATAGTGTTCAAATAAACATTTATAAGATCTATGATACATATTTGAAAGCAAGTAAAATATTTTATCTACTTGTCTAGTTATAACCAGTGGCGCGTCGTTTACGTAAAGTAAAAATTTTTAAAACCACATTTTTTTCAAAATAGGTTTCAAAAACTGCTCTGGTTTAGATTATTTTTACAACTACGTAATATTAGACACATCAAATATCTTGTTTTTTAGGAGACAAAATGGACCTGTTTCAGTAATTTAATATGTAAATTTGATTTTTTTAATAATAACATGATTCTAATACAAGAATACATTCTATACATGTTACTATCCTATGAATTTATTGTTTATTTTTGGTGTATTTTATTCCTGTAATGGTTTCAGTGCAGGCTGAAATTTTTAAGATATGTAATATTAATTGATGACATAGATACTTCCCTACCTACCGATTTATTTATCAATTAAAATTTCATTATATTTTTGTAAGCTAGTTATATATTTATATTTGATCCAAACATAAATCGAATTATGTTACTACCTCATTAGGAACAATTTATTCTAGTCTTAATAATCTTCTTCTTCATCGCCCTCGCCTTTATCCCATTTACTTAGGGTCGGCTCTCCTAGTCCTCATCTTCCAAGTTTTCCGGTCCCCTGCGTCCTCCGAGCGCAACTTTGCCCCCTTCACGTCCCTGGCAATTGTGGAAATCCAGGTGGTCACTGGTCTGCCTGGTCTTCTGGGTCCTACTTCTACGTCAATTCGTATTGAATGTTCTTGCATGATAAACACAATTTTATGATAAAAAAACAAGCGAAATTGATTATGTTTTATTACTATAATGGGTTAGTTCATTTCATTATTCTAGTCTTAATAATATCAATAATAAACTTTATTGTACAAAATATTTGGATACAAATAATAAGGTTACATCGTATAAACGAAAAATTTTGCACAACAGGCGAGTTTATCGCAGGGACGCGATATCTTCCAACTAACCCAAACTTAGTCTCCTTATTTGTTGTGAAAACGAATTATGCCATAATATCCTTTCATTTTTGCATTGGGTACTGAACAATATAGGTACCTACAATTTTTAATTGAGTCTATCAATTGATCAATGAGAAATATAAATTATATTGATAAATTATGTTATGCAGAATAGGCACTAATGTAAAGATTAGGTGCCGCCATTGCTTCTGAATAGGTAAATATAGTCCAGTTGAGTGTCCCTCGTTAGGAATGAGAAAAAATCCACACGATCTAGAAACTAGAATCGCATTATAATCATTATTATTCCCGTGTTGTAGGACATCCACTATTATTATTATAATTATAATAAAATCCTATATATTATAAATAGTATTGTTATCATTGTGTAACTGGTAATAATAAATAACGGGATAAGACCCAACGAATTAGTTAAATATCTACAGTGTGCGCCGTAACTCACTCAATGAATTATTATTCAATCTATGTACCCTCTATACATACCCAAATGCTTGGACTATAATCACACGCATTACGTATTTGTAGTGTACTTATATTATTGCATCAGATGCAGGTACAGTAATACCCCGAGTTTATGTATCATACTAGTTTACAAAAGATTGTAAATTATTCGCTTAAAAATATTACGTACATACATGTAATTATAATATTTATCATTAGCACACCAAATTTCTAAGTCATAGATTTGTGTAAGTTTTTAATTTTTAAGACAATTTACTAGTTAATTTGAAGAAATCACGATTTTAGCATGAAAACGTTGGCTATAATGATACGAATTATGTATTCGTATTGAATGTTCTTGAATGATGAACACAATTTTATGATAAAAAAACAAGCGAAATTGATAATGATACGAATTATTACGATAATGGCTATAATGATACGAATTATACGTATTGAATGTTCTTGAATGATGAACACAGTTTTATGATAAAAAAACAAGCGAAATTGATAATGATACGAATTATTACGATAATGGCTATAATGATACGAATTATACGTATTGAATGTTCTTGAATGATGAACACAATTTTATGATAAAAAAACAAGCGAAATTGAAAATGTTATGATAATTGATAATTTTTAAAATGAAACACGATATATAGTTATTCCACCAAGAACCGTCGGTCGCTAAATTAAACTATATCATTGATATGTCTGGTCGGTAAATTAAGTTTATATCATCAACATGACATCTTTCATCAAATCTGGATTAAAAACAATTTCAGCGAACAAAAATAGTACCTACTGTATTAAAGTATTCTTATTTACAGTACCTACATAGAAAAGAAATTAAAAGAAAAACGCTTCGTAGGTCTCATCATACATAACTACTTTTCATGAAACAGTAAATAAATAAATGTTTACTACGTCTAAATACTAGTCTACCATCTAGGATTTATTACAGGTTGGGTAACCAGCAGACCAGCTGCATGTAGTAAATATGTAAACTGTCCTCTCCGTGCCAACGAAAATCTAAGACATTCAAAATAAATGGCAAACCTCGTCACTGCTGAATTTAATAATTAAAATAACTTTATCTACAAATAAATATTTATTCGAGACCTACATTTTTACATAGTATCCTTCTATGACACCCAGTATAAAATGATATAAAAAAACTACAAATTGCGTATTTCAAAGTGAGATTGTAGTTATAAATATTTTATACCTATAACTGAGCTAAAAAGTTTTTCTACAAAATATTAGCTGATATACCCACACGCATATTATAATTTTATTATACATAGGTGTACTTGTTTATTTTAAATATTATAAAATTGTATAGAATAATAATATTGTGTTCGACGGTATGAACCTGTTGATTGTGCGTAGTTAGGGAAATCATTCGGACAATTGTAAAATTTTACAGTCAATCTGACATCAAATGTATCTTCAATTAATTTTATTGTTAATAACACACATCACTTATGAATATTAATGAGACAAAATATGTGACAATAAATATAAGATAAAATGTAATGTTTATTTATTAATTTTATTCTTTTTGCAAATCCTCATTTTTTAAGAGTGTTAATAAAACATTACACAAATTCAAATCTACTAGGATGATAATGCCAAGTGGCGATGTTTTCACTTTGACGTGATTTCTTCCATCTAACCACGACTTAAATAACTTGTAAAAGTCTTGCGTCGTGAATTGTGTATAAATAAATAAATAGTAGATATAACTTAAATTCTTACGTTTATACACACTATTGGCCAATCAATCAATTACTGTGGGTAAAAATAGTTTTGCTTGCATTGAAATAATCCCATCTATCCTTCTGAAATAGAATTCACTTATTGAAAAAAAGTGAAAGTGTCTAAATAAATAAATAAAAATAAATAATTAGTGTAGAGTGCCTTTTTATGTCGTTTATCGTGCATCAAATAGATAATAGGTACGCATTGGCTAGTTAAAGACATTACGCACTTCGGTAGATTCATTTGACCAAAAAATTTAATATCCCAAATCTAATTTTTATGTATTGTTCATGTTATTGTATTTTTATAACGACCCCTAAGGAAAGGAAAAGGAACCAGATCCAAAAGAAAAGTGTTGAAGCGTTTCAAATCCTGACCAAATATTTTTGTTATAATGTGATTTAAAATATAAACCCATGGGGCATATTATAATATGTTATTATAATGCACAATGGGTCAAAAAAAACGAAACTACTAATGGATTCTAAAAGTAATATCTAAACACTTACTTATTGGTATTTCTATTTCTAATTTTTCAATTAATTTCATTTCACTTGGATAAGCATTAAAAATACGTTTTGGTTAACCGTTGACGCTGCTTACTTATAAAATTGAATTTCATGTAGAAAATTTCATCAATTTAAACTAGATTTGAGTGTATTTCAAACAATGATCATGCAATGTTGTTTATATATTTTTGTAAAAATATATTATGTAAATCAATTTATTAGTAAATGAGTTTACCTCGTGGATTTCCCGGTAGCTATATAAAAGGTCTCCCTCTCTTTTCTGTTAGTTTTCGGACGTCATGTCTATAAAGTAGGTCTTCCCAAAACCTGAGACCTATAAGACAATTTACATCTAAAAGTCAGTGTTGACCATACCACCTATTCTAAAAGGCTTATTTTCTTATTGGCACGGAGAGGGCTATCTGAATGCTATTTATGTGCAGTCCGGCTACCCCACAAATATACAGTAGTAAAAGTACCTATTAGTAAAATAATTAGTTAAAAAAAATGAAGACGATAAAATAAAAGACTTAGGTACCTACGTGGCGTAGGGGGAAAGCGTTCTGGCTGAAAAATATTCAAATGTGAGGGAGTTGTGTCGGCTACCTACCACAGAAATTAAAGTCTTTTCCAGAATACAAGCCGACGTAATGAAGAAGTATAATCAACTTAACAGTTTTATGGAAAAGTACATTAGAAATTAAAAAAATACTACTTGAAACTTGTTTACACATAGAAATTATACAATTTTCTGAAGGTGCTTTGGCAAATAAACAACAGTTATTTACTCATAATAAATACGAAACGAAACATATCAATAATATTCAGCTATTTTTCAATTTAATTCTGAACATTTATTGTATTGTATGTATTCGTGCACAAGTAGTAGAATTCCATACTTCCATCCTTTGGACTTCTCTTATAATCTGGGTTGAATATAAGAAATCGAAAAACATCTCTCTCGTGTTTCTTTAATCTACATCTACAGTACCTATAACGAAACCCTAGTTTCAATTTAACTAATTTTTCCTAATTTTCTACAAAAAATAATGTATTCTTTTTAATTTTAATACTAGCAAACTCAAAACTACTAGCAGGTACCTACCGATATAATATTTTATTTTTTGTATATGTATATTTAGTTCTCGTAAATCACGTTACATTACTAAGACCGGAATAAAGCAACCAACAGGATTGGCAAGAATATCAAGATTAACCATTTTAGCCACAAGGCGTTCAGTTGGGTTCCGACCTTAAAGGTCACTTGAACTACTAGGGATACCACTACTAGCTAACAATAACAAGTCTTCGTAATATACCTACCACATAAATAGGAATGTTTATCTTTAATCCGTTCGTTTGTAAATATTTAGGTTATGTATTTCCCCTATATGAGCTAACTGCCGCTTCAATATAGATAAAGTCCCTTTCATTAGTCCAAAATAGGAAAATTCCATAAAATACTGTGTAGTAATTATTACAGTTGCTACTCGAAGTTTTTCTCCCGCGCAATGTTATAATGAAAATTATCGTCATTTTCCATCAAAAGTTGCACGGTAAAAGTTACAGTAGGGTCATGTAATATAATTTAAATGTAGTTATATAATGAATTTTGGATGAACTTGACACAAATGAAAGGATTGGCAGATTTTCATAGTTAAAAAGAATGCCAAAAATGTCAAATACACAGGAAGTTTTTTATTCGTCATTTAATTTTTTCCGAGAAAACCTGGGTTAAAAAGCTAGTATTACAACAATGTGTTGTCGTTAAATTGTATTTTTTAAGACCTGTCTTTCCAAAACACGGTGATAAAATCTAAGTACTAGCCATCATTCTTTTTAATGGCTATACGGTCTTTAAAATCATAGGTGATATACTCAGCAAAACATACTGACATGATATTATAAAAGAAAATGGCTACTGTCATGTTATGTAGGGTTGACTGGAGGAAACTGCCTCATGACACTTTAAAATGAATCAATAATACAATAATGTAATTAATAATGTTATATCAGGCTATTTGGAAAACATTCCAAACCAAAAAACAAGTTAAAATAAAATAATTTTACATTTCCTATTATTTAAATATCGGGCTATTATACAAAAAACTGTAGACGTGTTTGTTACCAACAATTTTATATAAAAAAACTATGAAATTCGAAACAAAATCAAGGATAACTCTGATAAAAATTTCCTAAGCCGATAAAATTATAGGAATAAATCACTTCTACTAACTTACTACATATTATACCATCATGGCATATCCTAAAAGTGGGGTAGCCAGCAGACCAGCCGCATATTATAAACACGCATGCTGTCTTCTCTGTGCCAACAAAAAAATATGACATTCAGGGTGGTGGCATACCTACCTCATCACTGAAATTAAACATATAAAATTTGTAAAAAAAGATGTTAAATGCATACTAATAATAATACAATTACCTATTGATTATTTTATATATAAAAATAAATATTTATCAATTTAAAGTATGTCTTTTTTCTAGAGATTCATTGTATCTACTTTCTATCGTCCTTTTTCTGTTACTTTGATAAACCTGAATCTATAAATTCTAAAAAACCTATCGGAGAAATTCTTTTTCAGTTCTTTTTTTTACAAATAATATAACATCTGATTAATGTATATTTGAATATTTAAATAACATACATTAAAGTATGTAATGAGGGTTGATAGTACACAGACAAAATCGTTTGTAAACAATTCATTTATCAAATAAATTGCCTTTCTTATAATAGAATCAAATAAAATATGATATTATTATGTAAGTAAAACATGCAATACTATTTCAATAGTTATTTTGGTGATTAATGTTTTGTGAATTGCTTGTAATGTATGAAAGATGTTTTTTAGTTCTTTTATATTTTCTTTTGTGCATATTATTTGTCAAAGTAATGTCCAGTTTGGTAATTTTGAAATGGATATTTATTCGGAATCTAATAATTAATATGATTTAGGTAAAAAAATTATGGTGTTATGTTAGAGTCACAAAATTACATCAAAAAAGTCAATGGTGCAGAATAATTTAATTACATACAGTTTGCACTCAGATTGGATGCCTAAATATATGAAAATATTATATCATAAAAATACATACCTATTCATAGGTATATTTTCTAAATATTTTGATCTGTTTATTCTTACATTTTTTGGGGCATTAAACATTTCTTCAAAAATAGAATGTTAAGTACCTATCTACAACGTTTTTTTAAGAAATTTCCTTCGTCAAATAGGTACCTACCTAAACCAATCGAGATTCCACAAAATGTTTACCAAAAAAAAAAGAATTAATTATCATTCATCATTCAAATACAGTTCTACTAGAATAGCAAAAATTAAATACCAATCATTTTTTATTTAAATATTAATTAATATCTTAGAAAATATCAAAAATCCTCACCAACAGAAAATGAAAATTACACCGACAAGGAAAAGTATATCTGAGAGTAAATCTCAGATAAATAGATTGATAATATTTGAATATAAAATACAATCATAATAATAATTGTAAAAATACGTGACAAAATAATGCGATCAAGACTGAAACAAGTTTTTCGTGTGAAAGTTACACAATGATATAAACACAATAATGGTTTTATACTGCTTCTGTTATAAATGTATTGTTATCGTGTATTTATAATGTATTGTCATTTTTGGACATTGATTCAATTCTGTCCGAGTGATAAATCGTGAATTAATTGTAAATATCTTAGAATATAATGGACCAGTTCAGTATTATCCGTATTATTATTATTATTGTCAATAATAAAATAAAATCTCCCAAATAAGAACCTACTAATAAATTGTTGTGTGACAATGTACCTATTATACTTTGAATTGAAATAGCGGTTATTGTATCAGAATTAGGTACATCAAATAATTACCTATTGAAAATTTACATATATGTACTTCGCGCCTTTTCTTTAAGTCATTTGAAGTGACGTATTACCCAAAAAGCTCGTAAAAACTTGTACATCTCCTAAACATCCATCATTTCAGATCATGCTGTCTTTATAAAATTTTCTAAGATTTTTAAATATCACTCCTCTCTTTACGTAAGATAGTATGACAATAGTGAAATGCTTAAATACTTAATTAAAAAATCTACAAAAAAATAATAACAAGTAACTACAACTATCGATACGAAATGTTGTCACTAATGGTAAAAATTATTTAAATATATACTTTTACATACCCACTAGTGATGTAACGAATGTGTGATTTTGGATATTCGCGAATGCGAACATTTGTTGCCAACATTCGCGAATGCGAATGCGAATAGCGAATATTGACTTGCCTATATTTCTACAATTGCTCAAACATTAAAATTTCTACCCCCCCGTCGGCGAATTTTCAAAATGGTATAGGAATTTAAAATTATTTCAAAACTCCTCGGTTTTCTTAAAGAATATTTTCTTGCTGTACCTTTTTCTACACTGTACCTGGTAAGTATCTGGTACTTTTACCGAATATCCGATACTTTATTACCAAAATAATATTCGCAAAACATTCGCATATTTTTTGCGAATGCGAATACTTTATAATATGCGAATATATATAATGCGAATACGAATATTCGTTACATCACTAATACCCACATTTATTGTCCCAAAAAAATATTTACACAAATGTAAAGAGCACATCCTATAAAGAGGTAAGTAAGTACTTATTTAATTTACAATAACAATTTACGTTCATTATTGCATTTATGGGAAATAACATATTATTTCTTGGATAGTTAGTTTGTTCCTCTGGGAAATGTTCCATCCCAACGAAAGTCGCGAGCCACCCTCTGCGTTCTCCTCCTTCTAGACACTCCTACTCTGCAGGTATCAGGGAAACAGGGATGCATAAATTTACATGGTGTGGAATGTATGAACTTGTACCTTATATAAAATAACATAATATGTACACAGTCATGTAAGTATTTACCTACTGAATGTGAGTATTTATGAAGATAATTATATTATTTTAGTTTGTTTCACCCGTTAGAGTATGAATTAGAAAAGGATTCTGATGCCTAAAATACCATTAAGTAATAATACAGTACCAATACTCCCATTAAGATAATTGACATGTAGGTAGGTACCTATCTACATTTTTATGTTTTAGTTGGTATATAGGTGTGCGATGTCTCAACTAACAGCTGATTTATAGATAACAAGTACTATTTCTACTATTTCTCTTACTTTTTAAATGATAAACCATAATTATCTACTTTTTTTATATATTATTCTATTTTACGCAATTAAATTATCACTAAAAATGCAAAATTTCACAGCCCAGGAAAAGTTTTCACAAAAATGCACGGTTATGCTAAAATATTATTTTTAAAATACTTTACATGAATACCTAATAATTTAAAAATAAATAATCAGGAAGAATAAGTACAAAATACCCAAACAAAAACATAATACACGAAATTCATTGAAATCGTGAATATTCCGCATTATTATAGCAACAAAACCCATTGAAATCTTTTATTATTTTCGTTATGACTTACTCATCTTACAATATTAATAATATTTCTATCAATAATACCAATATATTGTACTTTTGTAGGTACTGTACAAAATAATGTGTATGTATGTATATTCTAACTCTTATTATTTTATTCTTAATATTATGATCATTGACAATACAGCATTCTTCCTTTGCTATCGGCGAATTATTATTTTGTATTGTGAATTTATATTGATGATAGGGATGAACGATATTTTAAAAAGATTAATTTAAATTTGATTTAAATTCGGATGGTTTGTCGTAAAAATTGAAGAAGAATTTAAATTCATTATTCATTGAGAAAATTATTTTATTGACCGACGCTAGTTTGTGGAAGCTCTTGTATGTTACTTGTATCTTCATCGTGCCTGAGAAAATATGGTTTAAGCCTGCCTTACCTGAGCAAATATGGTTTAAGGCAGCCGTGCCTGAGCAAATATGGAGCAAGTATAGATCAGCACCTGATGATGCGAACTCGGAGTCCGCGAAACCTGTCATGCGTTAGTCTTACTCAACAGTAACAAAAAACAAAAATAATAAATATTAATTTTATTTTATTTGATAATAGGTAGTTTATATAATTTAAATTATGTAGGCATATTGCTATTTGGAATAACTCAGTTCTCGAGAAACTCGGTTTCTATGTAGGTAGGTATCTTTTTTTAAATAAAAATTGTTTTACTTTGTATATAAATAATTTACACTCTTAAATATTGTGTAGCGATATTTTTATATCACTATAGAAAAATGATTTTGTTCGTTGGCAAGACAGAAATTGATAACGCGACGCCGCGCATGCGTGGTGGGAGGATTTCTCAATATTGGCGGTCGAAAGCAGGAATGCTTCCTCTTTTGTATTCGACATTCCAAATTGGCAGATCGCAAAATGCGATAGTGAATATTAAGGTTTAAAAAAAAACCTTACCATTTTAAAATGGTTGATTAATGTATAAATTAGTTGTAGAAATGTGTTCTATTTGTCGATTGACAGTTTAATCATATTTAATTATTAAAATCAGTGGTAATTCAGGCCGTCATCAAAAATATGGTGAGTCTAAATTGTTACAATTATATTTTCGATGAGAGAAATTTCGTTGTTTAATAAAATAAACCGAAACATAGTTTGATAAATACTAATTACGTTGTCCTTTAATGTTTAAGGATGTACGGCCCTCAGTACCAGAGTGAATTCCTCAGTAATTCAGGATATCTCAGTACCGGAATGAATTTCTCAGTTATTCAGGATACGCCTCAGTACTAGAATGAATTCAAGTTATGTCTCAGTACCGGAATGAATTTCTCAGTTATTCAGGATACGCCTCAGTACTAGAATGAAATCAAGTTATGTCTTAGTACCAGAATGAATTTCTCAATTATTCAGGATATATCTTGTTACCAAAATAAATTCTTCAGTTAACAAGAGAATAAATCTCTTTCAATTATCAAGATGCTAACTTCCTCTTATACCAGAATAAACCTTATGTACCTATCAGGAAGGAACCTTCAATTTCGGGAAACGGGAAGTGAAGTGGAACTCGAAGGAAGATAACTTGATCAGGTTGTTCTCATTCATTCATAATTATATATAAATATTTTGTTCTAAAGTTAATGTAAATTGTATAATCAAAAAGAGTTTGATAACTTTATGATATATATAGGTCGTTTCTGAAAAGAAAGGGTAGGAGTTAAGGATGATGTGCCACAATCATTATTTAATTTTAAACTTTTAATCTAAGGGTTAGTTAGATTGCCACATAGCAAATGATTAACAAGGTTTTAATCTTTTACTATTTTACTGTCGAGAAAGTTTATATAAAATGTATGTAAATTCATTGACCATACCAAAGGTGTCACCGAATACTGGAGGTTTGGAATAAATTGAAAAGAAAATAATAAAATAGCAATTTTATTTTGTTTCTGAATCTTTCCTTCTTATTGGGAATTGTTGGAAGGCACCGTTGATTTAATGGCAATATGCATTGTTGAATTTATAGAGAGAAAAGTCTTGAAGTCTTTGTGATAAAATCTGGGTTAACCCATTCGACCCTGAGCATTTATCGTATAGTCAATTGTACTTTCCAATACTCTTTGTTTTATTTTTGAAATCTCTACCGACTGAGCTAAAAATTATTTTTTTGAGATTGTGATAATTGATTATTTTACCTTGTACCATGAGGGGTACAAGGTAAAAGAGCGCATGAGAGCGCAAGAATAAAAAGTATATGCAAAAGTCCGTCGCATATTCATGGCGCCCAAAGTGACAGCCAACCTTTATAGAATTTAGGTTGAATTGAATTTTGGTGGCAGAAGGGTCGCATATTCATGGCGCCCAAAGTGTCAGCCGACCTTTATAGAATTTAAAGACGAATTAAATTTTGGTGGCAGAAGGGTCACATATTCATGTCACCCAAAGTGTCAGCCAACCTTTGTAGAATTTAAGTTGAATTGAATTTTGGTGGCAGAGGGGTCACATATTCATGTTGCCCAAAGTGTCAGCCAACCTTTGTATAATTTAAGTTGATTTGAATTTTGGTGGCAGAAGGGTCGCATATTCATGTCACCCAAAATGTCGGTCAACCTTTGTAAAATGTAAAGACGCGCTGAACCCAAAAAATTTTGTTACTTAGACTCAAGATTTTTTTAGTAATTGTCTAATTTGGTGTCTTGAATACAAAAGAGCATTCATAAATAGTTGTAAGTAGAATAAGTTTTGTTTTAAAAAAAAAAAAAAGTTTTAAAAATTTTAATTTATGTGGCAAAATTAATATTTGAATTTTGGTGGCAGAAGGGTTAAATTGTGTTCCGATTTTAATTTTAAAAATTATATTTTGTTATCAGTATAAAAGAAATTGTAACATAATGTTTAAAAAATACTGTAGGTAAATTAAAAAGAATGAAAAATTTTGAATATGTAACAAAACATTTTTTTCAGAGTCGCGGTAGTTAAATATATTTATTGAATATGTAACATAAAAAAAAAAGAATATTTATGGGTAGACTCAATATTTTATTATTATTTTAATTTGTTGAGTTAATGTTATTTTGCATGCTTTGAGATGATTGATTGAAGAAAGGAATTTAGTCAAAGAAAAATATATGTCAATTTTTAAATTGTTTGAAAATATTTTAAAATAATTTTGTTCGTGGAATACCTAATTTGAAAAATGGTAGATAAAAGTTATCTATTTATCAATTTATTTTGTGGATTTTATTTTGAGTTTGTATAAAATTGAATGGTATTACCATAGTCAAAAAAAATAAAATTTTGTTAAAAAAAAGTAAAAGAAGTGTGAAAAATGATTTTGAATTTGATATTTAATATGTTTTAAAAAAATATGTTCTAGCTCAAATTGCTGATTGGAAATGTGTGATAAGATATGGAAAGACGAAACCCAACATCATGTCAAAATACAGAAAGCTGATTGCGAGTTTTAATTTTATTCAAAAAAAGGAGTATACCTATTAACTTATTAAACAACCTTCTGGTGAGTTTTTATTATATTTTAAATTGAAAATTTATTTGATTGATTGCCTTGTCTGAATTCTTCTCATACTTTTGGTACGGCTATTGCAACTCACAACTAAGGAATACGTTGAACAAAGTAGATTTAATTTTAAATTAAAAAAAATAAATAAAGAAAATAATTTATTTTGAGCATTGTCCGATTCTGAAATAAATATGTATGATTAGAATTTTTATACGAAAATAATATTATTATTATTCTGATGCTATTCCGTACATACTGTGATAGGAAGGTACTTTTCTCTCCAACGCATAATAATTGTTAATCACTGTAGTTAGAAAGAGACGGAAGATTGTAAAGCGGACGGAAGATACAAAGGTTTGGATTTCAATGTTTTAATATCGAATGATAATATTTATATATAGGGTAAACTATACTATTATGGACGTAGTAGATTGTTGATATTTTTACATAATCAATTTAACACGATAAAGTCGTTTCAAATAATTTTAATATGGATATATTAAATCAATGTGGAGATTGAAACTTTAATATTAATGATATTAGTTTATATAGATATGGGGATATTTAAGAGTAATTTTGAATAACGGAAGACTTTAATATTTAATGTATTATCTCTTTTAAAATATTTTTTTGTAAAGTTTTGAATTGTGGATTAGCATATTTTAGTGCAATAGATAGATAATTTAGAAATTCAAAATGGCAGTGACAGTAATCAAAGGTACCAACATGAAGATGGTAACAAGAATGGTAGCAAAGGAGTTTTTGATCGACAAGGGTCAAATAGGAAGGATATAATTTGTAGATTTTGTAACAAACCCGGACATGTATATATAAATTGTTTTGCAAGACTAAGGCAAAACAGGGATGTGAATCCCAATAACAAATTTTATAATGCAAAAACAGAAATGCAACGACAAAATGAAAGAAAGGGAGAAAATTAGAAGACGAACACGTCTGAAAATTGAAAAATAATGTAAATAAAAAAACTGTATAAATTTTAGTTAGGTATTATAGGATATAGCTATTTAAGTTTAATGAAAAGGGGAAAAGGAGATGAATTAGATGAAAAAATTTACGTAGTAAATAGTGCGTAGAATTACGAAAGAGTAATGTTGGATAAAAATTAAAAAAGAAAAAAATCGCTTCGCAAAATTATTTAGATTCTTCGATAATATGAACTCTACGCGAGTACATAATACAGAAAGGGTCAGATAAAAAGGTGAGGTAAGAATATGATTCTCTGTAAGATGGGTCATGTGTTATAATGTCATTATTGGGATGTGTAATGATTTGTATTGAAAGTTTGTAGTATGCATAAAGGCATAATCTCTGATACGAGTGTGTCAAGCTATACGCGGTGTATACATTTATAAACTAGGGATACGAGTTAGCAAGACGTATATAGAAGTATGCGTAGTGCTTATATGATATGATAGTAAAAGTGGATGCATGCTCAAGGGATGAGTATTGGGTCATGGTTTATGAATTCCAATAAGAGAAGTTCGTAATCTAAGATGAGAGTTGATCATTCCGTCTTGTCAAAACGTTTTGTGGGTCTAATTATGAATCAAATGAAAGTAGTAGGTATGTAGGCGGTGAAAGGGGAAAAAGATAGACGAAGGATGAAAGTGAATGATTGTAATAGAATGAAAGTAAGGATTTGCAACGTTGATAAATGATAGGTTTGTAGTACTCAATAGTCTCGCGATTTAAAGTCAAATAGTAAAAGGGGAATTTGAAAATGAAATATGTCGAGAAGGTCAAATGTTGATGTTCGTTATATCTCTTTTGTGAGTATATTGACTATGTAATTTTCAATATGAAAGTGGAAATATTAAAAAAAAAAAAATATAGAGATAGGTAATGTGAGAAAATGTAGATAATGGAGTTATAGTATACATAATTTAATTCAGGGATACGGTGGTAAAGAAGAGAATCCTTAATTATCTCCATGAAAACGAGTAATTACGAAATAATTGTGTATACGATTGTTAAATTCATTTAACAAAGTAGAGAAACTTATATTATGAAATGGGGTCGTTGATTAGAAATTTTCGAAAGAAAATATATTAGTAAAGTACGTAATTTTACGGATAAAAGGGAAATAAAAAAGAAAGGGGTTGAGAACCTTTGGTTGTAGTTGCATGTGCTTATCTGAGGAGAGATGGGAGAATAAGACATGGCAGGAAAATGGAATTGATGATAAATTGATATTTTCATACATGAAAATAGAAAGGAAAATGACATGATGTTGAAGTGAGTCAATTCAAAAGGTTGAATCAAATATTTTTAATGTTATATAAAATATAAATGCATAATATACAGACAGATCTTAATGTATTTGAATGTTGAATAAAAAAAAAGAAGGCACAAAATGTATATAGTTTAGATATAAGAAATTTTAATATAATTTGTTATGTAGCTAAGGAAAATGTGGCAAATCATATGAGCTTGTAGTAGAAGATATTTGAATATTGTGGCACAAAACAATTTAAAATAAATGTAGTAGATCTGAAAAGATATTTAGTAAATGTAACAAAATGGAAATGTATTATTTAATATATAAGTGTAATTTATAAATGCAAAGATAAGATGAGACCTGCACTGGTTTAGAAATTATTTTTTTTATCATTAAGTACTTATTATTTACGGGTATTTTTGTTCATTTTGGAAGTCGTTTGACCCGAATATTCGGAAACGAATGTAAATTAAAGTTTTAAAATTTAAACGAAACCAAGATTGGCGCCTATGGAATTACAGTTTTTCTTTAAAAGAAAAGGCTGGGCCCAGTGCAGTGCTTAGATTAATCTTTAAAAAAAAAAGTAGAGTAAGTTATAGGGTTGATGAGAACATAGAACGAGAATAACCTGATATAAAAAAAAAATAGCTTCACTATTTTTTTTGGTGGGCGTGGGTGGTAATATGTAGCGATATTTTTATATCACTATAGAAAAATGATTTTGTTCGTTGGCAAGACAGAAATTGATAACGCGACGCCGCGCATGCGTGGTGGGAGGATTTCTCAATATTGGCGGTCGAAAGCAGGAATGCTTCCTCTTTTGTATTCGACATTCCAAATTGGCAGATCGCAAAATGCGATAGTGAATATTAAGGTTTAAAAAAAAACCTTACCATTTTAAAATGGTTGATTAATGTATAAATTAGTTGTAGAAATGTGTTCTATTTGTCGATTGACAGTTTAATCATATTTAATTATTAAAATCAGTGGTAATTCAGGCCGTCATCAAAAATATGGTGAGTCTAAATTGTTACAATTATATTTTCGATGAGAGAAATTTCGTTGTTTAATAAAATAAACCGAAACATAGTTTGATAAATACTAATTACGTTGTCCTTTAATGTTTAAGGATGTACGGCCCTCAGTACCAGAGTGAATTCCTCAGTAATTCAGGATATCTCAGTACCGGAATGAATTTCTCAGTTATTCAGGATACGCCTCAGTACTAGAATGAATTCAAGTTATGTCTCAGTACCGGAATGAATTTCTCAGTTATTCAGGATACGCCTCAGTACTAGAATGAAATCAAGTTATGTCTTAGTACCAGAATGAATTTCTCAATTATTCAGGATATATCTTGTTACCAAAATAAATTCTTCAGTTAACAAGAGAATAAATCTCTTTCAATTATCAAGATGCTAACTTCCTCTTATACCAGAATAAACCTTATGTACCTATCAGGAAGGAACCTTCAATTTCGGGAAACGGGAAGTGAAGTGGAACTCGAAGGAAGATAACTTGATCAGGTTGTTCTCATTCATTCATAATTATATATAAATATTTTGTTCTAAAGTTAATGTAAATTGTATAATCAAAAAGAGTTTGATAACTTTATGATATATATAGGTCGTTTCTGAAAAGAAAGGGTAGGAGTTAAGGATGATGTGCCACAATCATTATTTAATTTTAAACTTTTAATCTAAGGGTTAGTTAGATTGCCACATAGCAAATGATTAACAAGGTTTTAATCTTTTACTATTTTACTGTCGAGAAAGTTTATATAAAATGTATGTAAATTCATTGACCATACCAAAGGTGTCACCGAATACTGGAGGTTTGGAATAAATTGAAAAGAAAATAATAAAATAGCAATTTTATTTTGTTTCTGAATCTTTCCTTCTTATTGGGAATTGTTGGAAGGCACCGTTGATTTAATGGCAATATGCATTGTTGAATTTATAGAGAGAAAAGTCTTGAAGTCTTTGTGATAAAATCTGGGTTAACCCATTCGACCCTGAGCATTTATCGTATAGTCAATTGTACTTTCCAATACTCTTTGTTTTATTTTTGAAATCTCTACCGACTGAGCTAAAAATTATTTTTTTGAGATTGTGATAATTGATTATTTTACCTTGTACCATGAGGGGTACAAGGTAAAAGAGCGCATGAGAGCGCAAGAATAAAAAGTATATGCAAAAGTCCGTCGCAATTGATTGGAAACTTTGTTGATGGAAAACAAGTATATTTTGTTTTTTATCATTCTTAAGACATGCGACGAGACATTAACCATATGAATACATTAATGAGAAGAACTCGTTGCTCAATATTTTTTAAAGATGAGGATTGAACTATTTTGTAGGATAATTTACTTGAGAAGTTATGGATATAAATCACAGTATTTAGAACTAATGATAAAAATGAGAGAGAACATCCCTCACAATGGATTCACCAAGTAGGTAGGTACTTGCGTCTACTTAGTTACTTCCTTACAGAATGTCCCTTTTCACCAACCTTTGTTATAATTGTTATTACGTATTATTACAGAAAAGTGTAATAATAATATTACTTTATATTCTGTACTATATAGAATATACTGAAGAAAGGCACAAATAGAAGCGACAATATCCACCCTTGAGGAGCAACTCCTCATCTCATGTCTTCTCCAAGCTCCGATCCACTCCCTGGTTTGGTGGTGTCTCTGGGGAGAATTTGCGAACAATAGAAATGAGAGCAGTGGAAAAAATAGCCAGGAAGTTACCTAACATTATGTGCTTACCTGTAAAAAGTTCCCCTAAAATATTTATTTTTGAAATATTTGATTTTCTCACCTTGATGAGCTGAATAAATGTTTTATAACGAAGATCGTATGATACGGTAGTCTCCTGAATTCTAAAACTATGAAAGTTGGGTGAATCTTCAATGCTCATAAGTTAAAACTGTGTATTTATAAGTTTAAATAAACTGACATTCTTTATGCATAATAAACTTCTTAGTTATATTTGCAAGAGGAAATGTGGTAAAAGTAGTAATATAGGTAGGTACCTACCTCTTATAAATTATAATTTAACTCAATCTGTGAATATGTCACTCTGTTCTTTATACACTAGGTATGCAATGCAAATACGGGTAGATCGTGTAATATATTTTTAATGCATTTTGAATTACCTTAACTCAATTTGTGCTTAAACATGCTTTCTAAATACTGTATTGTATTAGGTTCACTAGAAGACAAGACCTCAAGGCAATATGTACGCCTTTTGTACAAAACATCTTTTGACAATAAAGTGTTTATTATTAATGAAAATACAAAATATTCAAAATAATTTAGTTATCCGACTTAATTACAATCAAGTACAAATGTATTTATTTGATTTTAATGTTGATCTCATATATTTTTTTACTGAAACAAAAAAGTATTCAGATGTGTGTTCCCCTTATATAAATGTTACGAAATTGAAATAAAACTGATAGGAAAACAACGGACAGAATGAGAAGAAAAGGGGAAGACAAAAATCGAATAGCGCTCCAAATACAAGGAACAATTGAATTGTTAGTATTATTATTATCATTGTTATATATTATTATGTTCTGATCCATTTTTAAAAATTCAAAACCCCTCAGTACATAGGTACCTACTTGGCAGTATGCACCAATAAGAAGCATTCGAAACAAAAAAATCGTATAAATATTTTAGCCTGTTTACTTATAACGTGCAGTAAGTCCGCTGGCTATCTCACTTGTGGGAAATAGCATGATGGTATGAATGAATGAATGTTTATATTTTGTTTGCAGGTGCACCTATATTGTGTAAGCTAACTTTTATAAGTAAAGTAATAAAATAAATAATTCCCTCTATACTACATCTCACCCGTTGAGCTTAATCATACACCATCGTAGTCCGTAGATGTCTTAAGGTAGGTATTATCAACTATCAAATGTGAACCATCTCACCAAATTTGTAAGAAAGTTGCACTAGATATTTAATTTACTATTTTTTTTTTGTGAAAATATCACTTTTTTATTATTAGATAATTATGAAAGGGGATAAATGAAATTGTGATGATATTGGTGTCTTAATAAAATATACCACATCTGTATTTTCGTAAAAATTCTGCGAAAATAACTAGGCTACTAGAAATGTGAAATAAATAGGTACACCATTTTAGAAACACCTTTTATCCACAGTCGACTTTCAAAATTTTTCGTTTAATCTTGAGCATAGCTAGGTTCAAAAGCTAGTATTATATAATAAATGAAGGGTATCTTACTCTCGTATCAAATGAATATAAAACTCTCTTTTTATTTATTCTATCTTCGCCTATAAGTTCCACGATCCACGTCAGATTACAGCGGAAAAGATTATGAACGAAGGTACCTACGCGTGTTATTTTTTTCACACAACAAATATGTTGTTTATTTCACACATTCAGACATCTATTATGATTAACGAACTGTTGATCCATGAAAGGTAATAATAATTCTAAAATAATTTGAAACCGATTCAGCTTGACTGTTCATTGCGATTTTTTTGACATCAATCATTCTATTAATCTGGGAATGTAAACTAATAACTATATAAGAAAATAAATATTTTTTATTCATTCATATATGATCACGGCCTTTCTCAAAAGTGGGGTAGCCAAAGAACTTCCTTAACAAGTTTCCCTTTCCGTACAAAAAAAAAGATATTCAGGATGGGTTGTATACCTCATTGCTGAATTTAATATGTTAAATGTCCTATTCGTGATGTTTTACGAACATATGACTTTTACATTACACTCAAAAGGTTACAGAAAAGACTTGAAGATATACCCTTTGTCGGGAAATCCACGGAACGAACCTATAGCTACATTACCTATGTACGAAATAAATACCAACAAAAATTATTAAGACTGGTAAAGAATTTGGTCTTTTAATTTTATTGTCTTGTTTTGTGGATTTGCTTCGAAATTATCATTTTGATCAACCTTTCCGCATCCACTGAATATTTGGTTACTCTTTTTACATATCGTCACATTTCTCTGTCTTGACCAGACTGTGCATTCAGTCATCACCGACCGTCCTGAGATCGTCTGTACCTATATCATAAGACTAGGTACCTTACTTTTGGTCTGCCGACACTTTTCATTCCTATTCCTAAGCACTTGTAGTCCATCTTGTGTCACCTGTTTATACTCTCTTTTGATTTTTAACAACACCTATATTATATTTTACAAAAGTTTTCTCGTGATTTTATTTATTTGCTTAATAATTCATTCTTTAGTATACATTGATTCCAAACATAGCCATGGAAGTTATTCTCGTACATTCAAATTCAATACAATAAATATACAGAGTACGAATTTATCGTAAAGACGCGATCTCTTCCAATAATCTAACCCAATGCAATCAATAGATTGTATTTAAAGAATTGGTTATGTATAATATAATCATTACGATAAACTTAATAGACTTAATACAAGAACAGATGGATTCATAAAAAAATCACTCAGGAAGCACAAAGAACACAATCACAGTTGGTTTCATAACATAAATGACAAAAAAAAATTGGTAAGTGAGTACTTTCCAAGTAGGCACCACCGGTGATACGGCCTTTTAAACGATAACAATGAAAATATTATATTTTCTATTAAAATTATAAATTCGTAAATATTGTTGTTGATAATGAGGTAGGTACGACCGAAATTGCTAAATAAGTACCTATCCCGGTTACTGACACTTGAAGCGATTTAATGCTGTACATTTTACTAACATGTTACCTATTTTTCAGTTTATATATAGAACTTTGGTATAATTTTATATTAATATAAACGCCATCATAAAAACTGTTTCAAAAAGCTCCGTGGCTATCCAAAGTGCAGGCATTTGTCTTATTTGTATTCTGGACCCAATAAGAGGCCGAAGTAAGTAAGCTATGAAAAATAGAGGAAGGTACTTCTATATGTTTCCCTATGTTTTTTTTTCATATTTCCTCAGTCATTCAGACTGTGAATATGGAAATCAACGCGGCAAATAGCATAAAAAATAAACCATGCAAATAGCGAATTACATAGTGAGTCTCATATCTTTTCAATCATAAGAGGTAGGTATACAGGGCCTCCATTCTGTAGCAAAAGACGCAAAAACATGGTTTCGTACTCACGAGATTCAAGTTTAATAAAAAGGAGACGAAGAAGGAGATCCAATATCTAAAACATATAAAATACAAAGATCCCTAAAAACATCATAACGCGAGAACAAAACTCATTCATTCGGAACAATTTTTGTGCAATTTTTGTATTTATTGTTCATGATTTCATGTTATTATTATGTAGGTACCTATACCTACCTCTAATTATTATTATCATTGAAGTCAAGTAGGTCAGATAAACATGAACCTTTGAGGATCGACCAATGAAAATTCAATAGTTTTTGAATTTTCGATTGTCACTATCATGTAAATTCCCGTTAAATTATTATTTATAATAATTATTGTAGCCACCTGCCTTGGTGGATGACAATAAAAAGACATCAATATAAAATTCCTAATTGTTGAGTATGATTGGGACATTTCTTATAAATGCATAATAAGTTATGAAGGTCTTTGCATCTGTTGTGACTTTTTGCAGACCCATTATTCACATTATTATCATTATTGGCAACATAATGGTGAATAGTTATTGTCAACGAAATCTGTGGGTGTTTATTAACGAACTAACATTTTGAAAAACAATACATTTTAAGCAAGGTGAATTTAAAATTTATTTTGAGTTAGGTGGATTTTCAATTTAGAGACGAAATATATTACGAAAAAGGAGGAATAATTATATTATCAGAAAATATGAGTCGACGATAATATTTATTTCTCCAATTACAAAGATAATATAAAAAGCGGCTCAAAAGGGGTTAGGAAACCAAAGGAAGTGGTTAACAGTAAAGAGTAAAGAAAGAAATAGTTTTTCTCAAATATTTTCTATGTTTAAAAAGTTGATATTTTCAGAGTCAAATTTGATTATTTCAACATTAACACCGTGTCCCTAGTGCGATAAACAAAGAGGACAAAAAATCTAATGAGTCTTTTCGTATATACCTTCTTTTGCTTTCCCACGTTCGTATTGCACAGGTTTCATTTTTTCAACACCCAAACGCCTTTGAGAGTTTCCTTCACACAAAATTTCAATTATTTATTTTTCACCCATTACACAATTAAAAATTCTGTAAACTAACTCAAAAATAGCAAAGAAAAGTATATTATTTCTACTTCGAATAAAGCGATGAAGTAAGTATAGATACATCAAGAAATTAATACATTTTGGAACACCCAGTACTAGAGTCTTTATGAATGCATTATTATATTTTTGTATAGTTGGGGTAAACACAGAGATCTTGCATTATATCTTTTATTTCTTTAGAAACCTGTAATAACAATCATACAATAACAAAAATAGCACAAGTTGATATGTATGTATTATTGTTGAATATCATAATATTCATTCACATAAGTATACCTTGACAGTAGGTAGGTAGGTACGCACCCACATTCAGGCTTTTATTGTATCATCCATTACATTATTGACTTTGAATGAAACTGCATATTATAAAGGAAGAATAAATTATTATTAAAAGTAATTTTATAAGCATAATCCACACATAAATATTTGAGTCCGTTCGTATGTATGTATGTATGTATGTATGTATGTATGTACGTATGTCCTTAATGGACTCAGAAATTAGGAAAGACCGAAGTAAAATAATACACTCTATACAAGGTCTCATCTTCTGGGCAGGTTTAAGGCTAAAAACATTTTAAATATCTTACGTATTGATAAAGATATTTTAATTTTAATGCGACCATGTCACAAAATTAGCAACAAAATGTATGTAAAATTAATGCAAGATTTAGTAAATAGCAATATTCACAGTCAAACATTTTTCATTGTATTGAATTAATATCAAAATGGATGTAACAATAAATACAACAATTCTGAAACTAAATATTTAGGGTTTATTTTCGTAATAAAATATCGTGTTTGCTAATGAGAAAAGCTCTTGAATTACGTGAATAAAAATTGCATATTTTTGACATATTGGGCTATTTTCATAATGGAAGACATTATGAAACCATAGAAAACTATACTGTAGAATAATAATAGTTTTACCTATAAAATCCATAAACAATGTTAAATGATTTTCAATGAGTGGGAACCTATTTATTTTCACCTAATATTTTTTACATAAATTATGAAATATTTGATAGTAAAATATTCTGAAATATTGAAGGATGCAGATAATCCATTTTTAAGGTTTTTTGGGAATAAAGAGTAAATACTTATATGACAATTTATTCTTGACTTTTTTTAATTTCATAGCAAATACCCATTTATGCAACTGCAAACCAAAAATAAAAATTCGAATGTGGACAATTATAATATTTTAACATTTATGTGACTACAATTTTTTCACGAAAAGGGATGTATACCCTTTTTTTCTTATAGAAATTTGGGATGACAATCTTCGAGTTTTTACATTAAGATGAGGTTTTTAGTAGTTTTTGCACGTAGGTACCCGCCTATTTTTCTAAATAAAATATGAGCTTTCGAGGTGTCGAGCTCACATATTTTTCATTTGGAAGAGGTTTTTAGCACTTTTTCCATGTAGGTACCTACCAATATGTGGAATTTCTTAACTTCAAGCTTTTTCATCGGGACGAGGTTTTTAGTACTTTTTTTTCCATGTAGGTGCCTACTTATTATTTTTTTACATAAATGTGAACATCTGAGGTGTCAAACTTCAAGATTTTTCAATGAGAAGAGGTTTTTAGCACTTTTTTCGATGTTGGCACCTACCTATTTTTTTTAACTAAATATGGGCATGTGAGGTATCAAACTTCATGATTTTTCATTGGGAAGAGTTTTTCAGCACTTTTTTCGATGTAGGTACCTACCTATTTTTTTTACCTAAGTATGGGCATGTGAGGTATCAAACTTCATGATTTTTCATTGGGAAGAGTTTTTCAGCACTTTTTTCGATGTAGGTACCTACCTATTTTTTTTACCTAAGTATGGGCATGTGAGGTATCAAACTTCATGATTTTTCATTGGGAAGAGTTTTTCAGCACTTTTTTCGATGTAGGTACCTACCTATTTTTTTTACCTAAGTATGGGCATGTGAGGTATCAAACTTCATGATTTTTCATTGGGAAGAGTTTTTCAGCACTTTTTTCGATGTAGGTACCTACCTATTTTTTTTACCTAAATATGGGCATGTGAGGTATCAAACTTCAAGATTTTTCATTTAGAGATTTGCAATGCTTTTTATGATGTAGGTACCTACCTATTTATTGTTACTAAGCTATGGGCATGTAGGGAGTCAAAAATTAAGTTTTCTCATTGGGAAGAGCTTTTTACTTCTTTTATCCACGTAAGTGCTTACTCCGTTTTTTTTTTCAATAAGATTTTGTTGTTTAAACCCATGTATTTGCAAGGTTTTCTATTTAATTAAACCCGAGCGATGCCGGGTTACATACGCTTGTATCTAATAATGGCTACCAAATAAAAATGTCAATATATTGCATTGTATTCATTTTGCATGTACCTATTATTAATATTGCTGTTAGTTTGGTAGAAAATTTCTTTATATTTTTGTACAGTTTGACATTAATTTCTATGAATTTTAAACACCAAGAAACTCGTATATTAATTCCGACAATTTTAACAGTATTTTTTATGCACAGTAAGTAGTTTTGTTAATACCTATTTAATTACATATCTGTGGAGTTTTTGAAGTAGGTCCCTCACTCTTCTTTGTATTTTTGTGTGTAAAATAACATGGAAAAGACGGCTTTTATTGAAACACCACGCATAAATATGGATATACATCACGCTGAATTAGAGGGTATCTTTTCCCGGATTATTTTTGTTCCCGGGAAACGGGAAACTTTAAAATGAATTTCCCGGGATTCCCGGGAATCCCGGGAAATTCATTATTATATTTATAAATATTCAATTTTCAACAAATTTGGTATAAAAACTCTCATAACTTGTTGACCCTTGCAAACATTTTGATTTGATAAAAAAAAATCAAATTTTTGTTACCAATATAAGTAATTTGCTTAAAAAAAAACTAAATAGCTGACTGACGAGATTTATTTAGGTACTCTATGTTATATCAAAATAAAAATTGTTTACAAAATATATAAACTTTTAATTTTTGATCATCCTATCAAGCAAAAAAATGTTATGGATTTTGGCAAAGCTTTTTAAAGATTTTTGACTTTAAAAAATGAGAAATTTCGACAAAAAAAGATTTTTTATATCGGTTAATATCCATGAATAAAACAAAAAAAAATGACAATCTGCATGACTAATAATTTGTATTTTTTCCCGGGAAAGGATTCGTTTTTTTCCCGGGAAACGGGAAACAAAAATTAGAGGGTTTTCCCTCTACGGGAGTAACCCTCTACGCTGAATATCATATATGTGATGCATTTTACGGTACACTTTAAATCTAATATTGAGACATCTGGAAAACTAAACTCAACATTGTCGACCAATGGTATTTGATAGAAGCTCATGATAACTAAGGGAAAAAAATACACAACGAGAACTATAAAATACACTCATCACAGTTCTTGAACACCTACGCAAAGATTTTATATTGGTGTATAATATGTAGGTACTTCCTATTAGCTTTTAAGTCATATAGGTATTTGAATACCTAGGTAGGTACCTGCATGACCTTTGTTTTAAACGAGTACTTAAATGCATACTTATATTTTATTTAACAGTGCGGTTTTCTCGTAAAAACAATACACATTAATGAAACAATGAATCTCTATAATAGAACCCTTATTCATTAATTTTCATTTATTGTTCGCTAACCTCT
Organism: Athripsodes cinereus; assembly: GCA_947579605.1. Classification (NCBI taxonomy): domain Eukaryota; kingdom Metazoa; phylum Arthropoda; class Insecta; order Trichoptera; family Leptoceridae; genus Athripsodes; species Athripsodes cinereus. The sequence goes on along the minus strand of OX388305.1, from coordinate 23,491,190 downwards.
ACAAGTGTTACAAAGATCAAACCTTAAAGTAGAATAAACCACCATTCAACATTGCATTGGTAGATATTATAATAATATGAAACGAGTAAAATTCTTTGAGGCAGATGATAAATTCATACTATAAATAAATTATTGTTCCGAGGTAAATTTCTACTTCAAGATATATAGATTCTTCGATTGTCTGTCACCACTCTAGTAAGCTTTTTAGTTTTTCTGTAATATTAAAAGTATCACAAATGAATATTACAGGAATTCCTGGGAGTTGAGTACCTGCATACTAAAGAGTTACTTTTCTTCTAATACTGGACACTTCTTGATAACAATTAGATTGAATGAGATAAAAAGTAACAATAACATAAATAACAGTGTATGAAATGTAACAATATATATTATTATGTAACAAACAATATACAAAACTTTTACACTTTGATAAAAGTAACAGTGAACCAACATATTTTTTTGAATGGACATTATATTATATATTATTATTTTTATTCAAAAATATTGCAACAATAGAACAACAACAAAAATCATTGACAGTGTATAACAATAATATGAAATTAAAGGTGAATTTTATTGTACTTAATAATAAAAGAAACGAACCTATCAGTGCGTGAAATATTTAGATTTGTCACATACATTCATATGTGGAAGGGTTTATAGGTATTATGATATTCAAATAAGATCAAAAGGAACCCTTTATTTTCGTTTTTGTATCATTTTATCTATTAAGGACACTGCGCATGATATTTTTTGAAGTGTCATTCTTTGTATAGAATGTACCTATTTTGTGTAAGATAACAGGACTCCGAAATACAGTCAAACTCGATTAGATTAGCAAATAAATAAATTATGAGAAAAATTTAAATATCTCCACAACAACGTATTGTCACCACTGTCATTATTGATTTGGTGAATCTATGTAATGCATCAAATCTATTGTAAAGGAGATATTTGCAAAAAAAACAATGGTGTCATTGATTCCATTTTATCTTTTATACCTACCACAAAAAAAAAATCTCGCCAAAATAAATTATCATGAAAAACAAACAACTCGATTTTTACATAGCTTTTATTATCTTCTCTAAAAGTTTGGTAAATATACAAAGACTAGCAGACATGGCTGTCAGAGAGACTCTCTAAAAATAGTTAAATTTACTACAAGAAAACAAATATATGAAATATGTAGATATAATCTATGAAGGACGTAGGTACATATATCTTAGAGTTCTAATTAATAATACACGAATCATTCGTTCAAATCAAATCTAAGTCCATTTTGTTATCACCTGTGACAAGATTATAAGACAAATTCGCGTATTTAGAAAATCTACCAACCATCGAACTTTGTTTACAAAACCAATTAAATTCATTATATCCATTTTAACTAAGTTGAACTGTATAAAGCTCTTTTTTTATCGACTTTCTTTGATCTTTATAGTCGAAGGATTTTTAATTTTGTCCATTTAATTTAAAATATCGTATTTAAAAAAGTGGCTGCGAACAATATGTGACATTATAAAATGTCCTTTCAACAATAGAGAATGATCATCAGAAAGTATTTTTATGAAAGAATGTCAATGCTCTATTATTTAATAGTTATATTCTATAAAAGGATGTGTTTGGAAAAATATGATATTATGTAAATTAAGTACCCATAAAGAATTTGATAACAGGTATGGAAGGTGTCCTTTTAATAATGTCGGCGATATTAAATTGTGATTAATATTATAGGCGACCCCCCGCTCAATATGCTTTACACGTGGATTAAAGTTCGTTCAAATATTTTTCATAAAAAATATTGTAACTAAAATAATATTTGAAAATTGTGAAAGATAAAAAAATAAAACTATAAAACAATCCAAATACGTATAAATTTCAGTATTATAATAATTCCAAACAATATATACATAGTTAAATTTTTTACAGAGAGTACCAAAAGACGGGCTTACCGCATGTACAATTTCTTCCAACCAACCCGGTTAAGATAATGGTTATATGTTTTTGCAATTCTCGAAATAAAATGTGGTTATTATTATTATTTGTTGTGTCGGTGCACACGCAATAAATTTCCACAATTGTATGAATTGAAACAAGTGTTTCTTTCTACTGTAATTTATTATTTATTGACCACGAGAGAGACATCGATCGACTCAGGTACAAGGTCATTGTTTTGATAGTAGAAAGAAACATTTGTTTCAATTTACTATTATTAGGACAAATCCAGAGCATGTAATTGCGGTTCAGCACAGAACATCCCATACTTGTATCTTATTAATAAACATGTTTCGGCATGAATAAACTGATAAACTCACGAACATGAGTTTATCAGTTTATTCATGCGCAAACCTGGTTAACTGAATTATAAGTTCTTAGTAAAACTGTACAAATTATTGTTTTATCCAAAGATATATTAGATAGGTAATTCAAAGAAAAAGTCGGTCATGCAGCCAGTCAAATTTTGCATCCAGTTTTAAACTGACGCTAACGTCAAGACAATACATTGCTAATGCTTGAAGGTCATCGATGTTGGAACACAAAAATTCCGTTAAAATGTTCCGCGTTGCAAGTTACGTATGTCTATGGTTTTATCTACAACATGCCATGCATCATGTTGAAGTGTCAGTATTGTACCTTGTCGCATGCACTATGTACACAGAATATTTTTGACGCATGTCCACGTGCTCTGCGTTTCGCACAGTGTATACCTACTGAAGATCAGGTCGATTGGTTTTCTGGGTTTTGACACGATTTTTTAAAAAAAAATATTAAAAAGAGAGAAACTTCAAATGCCACAGTGGTAAGTATTTAATAAAAATATTTTTCATTTGGCTCTAATTTGTGTCTTTATTACTATTTTCTTGTTTCGTCTTCTTAAAATATTTGAAATGGAAATAAAAATATGGGTCGTCCCATCTCTGTCAATAAAAAGTGTGTAAAGGATGTTTAACGAATATCGTTACATTACAGAACAATTCTGAACTTATAACAATTAACATTATTAATATTAACAATAACTGAACAATTATAAACTTGTATAGAAAATGAATAAGAGCCATATTCTGTACTAAGAATTTCACGGGAAGTGGCATGTGAATTTTGTAGATTATAATTTTTTTTATACAAAAGAGGGTTCAAATGTCGCGTATATTATTGAATAGTTACTTCTGAGGTAATTTAATTTCTTAGAAATAAAAGTAATAAAAAGGTAAAAGTCAAATATAGGGTGAGCATAATATTCGCCACGCCTTGGTACGCCCAGTACGGACTACCCTTTGGGATAATGATAGTATTTGATAAGTTAATTCGTGTTTTCTAACCGGATCGTTACAGAGTCCGTACCGCCCACAGGACCCGAGTCGTGGTCACCCGCCGGTGGAAAATATAGGCGGGTATGGTACTCAAGAGTTTAATCCAATATGAATACTGTATAATTTTATTGAAACGATAGTACTTTTGTGATATTACAAATGTTATTATGTCGAAATAATATGGGAATTAAAATTCACAAGGCATATAATTATATTGTAACATTACTGTTAATGTAAAACATACTTGCGCGTACCTGTTGTGCTTTCTCACACAATGTATTGGACAGGATTTCATTGAGAAACTCCCACAAAAGTTACAGAATAGAATTGAACTAAAAAAATGTGATAAGTACAAAATCAACATTTGTGCGAGAAAAATGAGTGTCCGGTAATAGATAATAAACATTCCTCTTTTTTATGTAGGTGTTCAAGTGTCTTGTAAAATGCAAGTATTCGTAAAAATGTCACGAATAAGACATTTAAGTATTGAACATCTTCAATTCGGCGATGACGCATGATAGCAATTCTGAGGGAGGTTGGCACGGAGAGGACGACCTGAATGTATATGAAACCTCTGTTGCAGGAGCTGTAGTGATGGTGTATAGATAGATATAAATCACTTGAACGATAATCCCACCTTAAGGCAGTAGTTTATGGGGGGGGGGTTGGCCTAACCAAATTAATGTGTCTTTTTCTTATTATTATTTCTACGAATGTTTTGTCAACTCTCTGTGTGTTTCTCTGATAAATAAATAAATAATAAAGCCCACTGTTTTCATTAACGATAATAAAACTGGCAAATGGTCGTAAAACCTCACTTATAATGTAAAACAAATTTCATATTATAATTCAGCGATGAGGTATGCCTCGCATTCTTAGTGTCTATTTTATTGACACAAAGTAAACAAGTTGCATATTATATGTAAATAAGAAACAAAAAACTTTGTAGAGTTATACTGTGTACTTTAATTCAGTGACCAGGTTTCGACATGTTATGTCTTTTTCAAACTAGCCTCGTTATGGAGTTAATTATGGAGTTCTACAAAATAAGCAGGTATAAATAATTCAAGCTGCATATTAATTTTATAAGTAGAGTTAGTCCGCTGGTTACCACACTTGTGCGATATGTCGTGATATTAAAAGTAGAGTCGTACTTTATCATAAAAATATTGCAAGTAAGTACCCATGTAATGATTAGTTTATGTAATCTCTGCGTTACTGGGCGGTGTCCTTTCACATGTTCACGCTGTTAAGAGGTAGGTACCTACCTACCTACGTGACGCAATAGTACATTAATATAAAATAGATATCCCTTCATATAATATTTCAACATTCTAATTAAATACCTTGTATTTGGTTATTGGATTATTTCTCAGATGTCCTGCTGTTTGTCGCACATGTCCTAGAGAGTAGATATTCCTTAAAAGTACACACCTAGAATAGATTTCATTAGTTGCGTTTTAGGAAGGATCACAGAAATTTCGTTTTATTGATTAGGTATATTTAAGTTTTTTTGATGGAAATATTTTTTGAAGCCTTCTGAAATATTTTCTTCCTAGTAAATTATTAAAATTAATAAAAAAAAATCATATGTATGTAATTTCTCGTGGAGATCTCTTCAAATTGTACTATGAAAGATAGAATTTTTATTATTCGTTAGCCTTCTTGTAGAGATGCCGTGATGGTTTAAAGATGGGCATATTATTATTCCTCTACAGTAACTCAAAAGTGAATGGATGGCTTTTAAAAATAATAGGTACAGTACGTGTTAGTAAAAACTCTCGCATAAAACAGTTACCATCTACAATTCAGCGATGAGACATGCTCACCATCCTGAACATTTTTCTGTTTTTTAATTTGCACAGAGAATAAATTCCGCATGTTTTTACTTGCGGTTAGTCCACTGGTTAACCCACTAATGGCCGGATTCGATAATCTATCTATCCGTGACTGTTGATTGAAATCTATTGTATAAAAAATATTATGCAGTATATTTCTATCGACATTAGCAGATAGATAGATAGATTATTGAAACCGGCCATAAGACATGTAAGATATGCCATTAATAGTGGAATACGAGTGTACGAGTTATAGTAGTAAATTTTATACCCTCGATACAAATATGTAGGTACTTTTCTCCCCAAAGCACGAGCTACGCTCAATTTTGGGGAGTAATTGTATTAGGAAAAAAATGTATTATTTTATTGTTCAATTATTGTAAATGAGATTTGTGTTTAATAAACTATTATTATTATTATTATTTTCTAATTTGCTTGTATGTGAACATCTCGAAAACTCAATATTCTTGCAAGTGAACATCTCAAAAACTCAATATTCTTGATAATGAACATTTCAAAACACAAAGAAAAACCATCAATGAAAGTAAAATTAAAAATATAAAATTCATAGCAAAGTACAATATAATTAAGAGTATAAATAAAGCTTCAAAATTATATAAATTAAATTGATAAAGGTAAACACTTAGTAAAAGTACAATATAGCAACCCTTTGAAATTTTAAATAAAAAATCTATCACTCATTTTTTACCAAACAGGTGTATTTAAGCAAATAAAAATAACTCATCTATCCATTAAAAGATTTTATCAACAAAAAAATGTATGAATTTAAATTACAATTCTAAATTTATTCAATCATTCAAAAAACTACATATTTACACCTTTTGGTGCTAAAAAAATCATAACTATAAAAAGAAAAATAGAATAAAAGATTCATTCATATATCATACAACGGTAGATCAAAAAGAATGATACACTTATAAATAATTGATGCCATTCCCAAGTATGTTCGTTTGTTTGTTTATCCCATTGAATTAATACACTAGTTACAGTACATTTTTTCAAATAACATATTCCAAAATAATTATAATAGTAATAAATTATTGTATTTTTGCAGCGAATATACTTATTTAGGCATTATAAATTTTTCTATATTTTTTAAAAATCAATTTTTCAGATTTCATGTATAATATTGGTTTAGTTACAAGAGATCTGCGATAAACTCGCCCTCTGTGCATTGATAATATCTTTTTGAATAGGTACATAATATATTTCTATGAAATTGTATGTATTGTGATCAACGTACAGTGAATAATGAAAAGTAAATAAATAAAATTTATTTTGAAAGATGAGCGTAATAGTCACTCCCCGTGTTTTGAAATAATACCTACGTCTTTTTTTATTTTTTATGAGCTTAATTATTTTAAAATTATGACATAGGACGAATGTTATGATCTTGATACATATCATAAAACTAGACAACTTGCAATACATCCGTTCATTTTCACCGATATTATAAGAAAGCTGTTGAAAGAATCACCACACTATAAAGCTTAACATTTTTTAGAAAACATTTCTTATTCAGATACAAAAACATGTTTGCAAATTCTATTATTACTTTTTAATAATAATTGTATAATTAGGTACTATCTGGGCAAATCCGAGCTAATAGCCAAAAACATATTTTACTAATCACGTTTTCCTTATGGCCGATCGTCAGCCATTAGGAGCAAACGTTTTTTTACGCAGTATGATCCACGTATTAATCAATATAAAGCTTACTATAATAAAAAAAACTTGAACAATTTATCATAAGACATGAAACAAATGTGAGTTCAGTATATCATTGTGAACAATCATCGTCGCCGTTCCTTGTGTGACCGCTTATTTGGGAGCCGAAGACAAAGCAATATTTAAATTGTGTATTTTATACAACACCCACATAAAACATATATATCGGCAGGAAATACAAACCATCGATTTAAAATTTCATAAATTTTATGAGAATCGAAATAAATATATTATTATAATATTATCTGTTACAGCATCTCCCACGAAGTGGGTTGGTTGTAGACCAATGAAACTTTATTATCAGTATGTCATGTATTGTTATTTCATGCCATGAAATTAATTAAGACAATGCATTGAAATAGCTGAATATTGCGTGATAGCTCAAATAATAATAAATAGAATTTCAGTTTTAGAAACTAAAGATGTAAAATTTATATACCTTATTGATAGAGCGGGACTTCAAGTTTTCATGGGGGTGGTAAATTATTTAATCAATATCCATAAATACTTTCTTGAGATTTATTTCATAACACATCATTCTTTCCAAGGCTATGACTTACGCACAAAAACTGGTAAGTGGGCATCAAGCTATCAACGTGTATCTCATTTACAGCAATTACATATTATTATTGATATAATCATTGACGTCAATGAACAATGACGTTAATGAAAACCTTACGGAACCCATGAGAACAATTGAAAACGTAAGAAGTAATTAATTAACGAATATTAAGTATAACGATACCTTATGTTTCGTAATTGTGCTGCCGTAAAATTATGATTACATATCAATCGGTTGAAATAATCAGAAAGAATTCAAATAACACTAAATGAATTCGTTGATTATCATAAATAATTTCTAATTTAGTAAGATGATTTTGTATCATGCACAAGGATTTTTTGCAGTAACTGAAGATACGTTGAACAAAAAAAAAACAACTTTATCGAAGGTTTCAGCAGTCAGAAAACTCATATTTATCCATAATACCGGTTAGGGGTACTTTTTTAAATTTTCCTCCAAAAAACCATAGATATGTTTGAAAACTCTTCATATCAAAATATTTGAGCCTCAAGGAATAAATTTTTGATAGGATTTTTCAAACAATTCAATAAAATTAAACATCACAAAAAATGTTTCGCAAATACAGCATAATTTTGCAGATATTTCTCGCAGTGTTTAGAGAATTTTTGAAAAAAAAATTGAGCTAGAAATAACGCAAGTGGATTACAAATACACATCACACAATATGTAAACAAAAAAAAATAATTTATTCCATTCGAAACCATTAGTTGAGAATCGTACAAATAGCCGATATTTTAATATAGTTTTTTTTAATCTAAAAGGGTTCCGAATGATAGTGGCCGCTAAGAATCCTGTTGCGTTAGCTCTTTGTGTTATTTTTTTCTTAATGGGAGATCACAATATGATTCCCAGTTATCTGTCATAAATTCCTACAGTTTGGTTAGTGTGATATTACGTAGGCACATATTATATCTATACATATTCATAGAGCCCTACCTACACAACTACCTACTCTGCATCTTCAATGGTGATATCCCGATATTAGTGTTTCATATTATAGGTAGGTAATATACATAAAGTGTGCCCAGGTAACCTTAATGACACCATATATGATAATGTGGAAACCTTCTTTTGACTGAATCTACGTCATTTTTGACGAATATAATATTATTATCTGATGACAATCCACTGTAAATTATGATGTAAACATACAATTACTATATTAGCAAATAATAACTCCACTAATTTAAATAATATATTACAAGAAAGGCTGCATAAATTCATAAATTATTGATGTTACAAAAATATGCAGTATTTGGCAAACTAATTTTATATGGAACAAAAGTAAATAAGTTAAGATTGGTTGTTAAAATTATGAAAAATAGTAACACGCGTCTGAAAAATAGGGTGAATAAAATGCAATGGTAGCTCATTCAGTAAAACTCATTTAAAATTGTGTGTGTTAACACGGCGTGAACCTTTGACATATAAATGAAACAAACAAATAGATAATAAAACACAAACAGACGCAATTGTTACAAAACCATTATATAAGAGTATAATTTTTAATCAAATAATTTAATTAATTAATTATGAAACAGTCAATGAAATATGTAATGTCAAATAGATACAATAGGTTATACCTACCCTACCATACAAACTATCTCATTGTATGCAACGAGTGCCAAGTAAATCATGAAGTTCAGTATAGTAGGTTAAATAAATTTCATTAAAATTATCTATTTTTATAAGCATGCATGAAAAAGTCAAACCAATAGATGAAAGCGATAACAATACAAAACGTTTTGCTAATAATATCTAGGTTTAGGTATACGCTGCAATTCAAAGGAAAGCTAAAATAAAATCTTAAGGTACCTACGCAATAAAAAAATCCAAATATTAAAAAAAAATAATACTTGATTTGAAGATCTGAGTACATAGGTACATAGATAAAAAAGGAACTATGTAACTGTTTATATCCAGAAAAGAACACAATGAAGGAGTTACGCATGATAAGTCGAGGAACAATATAAGACTAGATTATAATATTATTTGAATGGTTTCATTTTGACCACATCACCAAGTGGAGACGATATGTCTAGAACTTCGGAGACATTTGGTCGCCTCACCGCTGGAGATTTTAATATTAGACTGGAATAATATTTTATTATTATGAATGAAGTTTTTTTCTTAATATTTTTTTATATATTATATTATTATTTTCTTGAATTGGGATCCGATATATTTTAACGATTTTAAAATCCTTTGTCACGCAATTAAAAGGTAACGCTCCGAATTTTGTTTGCCCTTATAAATAAAAGGGTTATGGTTTTATTTATAGTTTTAGCTGTTTTTTATTTTATTTCGGTATATATTGTAAATATTTTATACTATTTTATTTTGAGTATCAACATTTATTGGTACCAACGTATTTTTTTATAGAAAAAAGGTTAAATAATTTCAATACCAAAAAAGAATAGCTTTGAATATTGGAAGCTCGTTTCCACGCTACGTCTCTTCAATGGTGAAAATACAAATATTTTTCTTTTTGTAGGTATAAAAGTACGAAACATTAAGGCGGAAACCTGCTGCTGCTGAATTGGCGGATTGCTGAATCGAAGATTTTCCCAATAATTGACTTGTACAACAGGATGTTCGAATATTCACAGAACGAGAGGAATAATAATTTTATTCCTAGGAATCTACGAACAAATCAAAATTAGTATTGATTAGATGCACACAGTTAGTTCGTTAACTACTCCACTTGTGTGAAATGCCGTGGTGATATGAATGAATGAATGGATAGATGTGTATATAATAGCAAAATATTAAAAATCGGCGCTTTTTAGGGATTATAGCAATAAAAAATAAATCAAATAAGTAAATCTATACACAAAAATACAATAGAATATATGAACAATTCTTAAAATGGTAGTATTTATTCTAATACATCTGATATTTAAACACTTCACACGTAGAATAAAATAGTTACACAAAGGATATCCAATAATGATAATATAAAATACAATAACAATATAGAGGAAACAATGTAAGAAAGAAGTGCACGGTGAAAAATCTAAGAGTTTTATGTAGGTAGGTATTTGGTTTATATTCCAATTTCCGCCGCAACCCCTTTGTGTTATATATTCACAATATTTTATTTTTCATCACATATATGTTTGTCTATACATTTGTCATAGGCTTAGTAAGTTTATAAGACTCTTTACTAACTGACTTAAGTTTTTTTTTTATGAAATGTTAGCTAAGATGTAGAAACTTTCAGTTAAGTATATGAATTATATATAAGTTGGTAACATTTACTTTTAAATAGTATATGTTTGTTTTAAACCTAAAACATACACTACATACTAAGGATACCTCCATTATTACTTGTTTCTATTCCATTACTTACACGGCGACCAATGTAGACTTTTTTCTACTTAAACTTGTATGGTAAAAATGGAATAGTATATTAGAAACAAAATAGATTTATGCTGCATAGACCTGTGTTTTCTTTGTCCATTAGGTTCACGGTAACCCGTATCGTATGGGTTACGTATGTTCCTCTTTCATAATACAACATATTACAGGGAAATGAAGAAGGGACTAAATTGGCGTAGAATTACACACGATAGACGAAAATTAAACAGATTTTATTTATTTATTTACTCACAATCATACGCCAATAGGCGCAACATACAGATTAAAAACAGAAACAGCGAAAAGAAAGAAAAAAAATTGGTCAATGCTTTGCCCTATTACAGGCATAAATATTTGATTTTATTTGATTGGGCTTTGTAACTCATACTGGATGGGTGATTTTGCTTATTTGTTTTGTTTTGATTTCTGGTATTTTGGGATTTTAGATTTTATATTTTTAGATTTACATACTTTGACTTTTTTCAGAAAATTTTAACTTTACTTTTTATCTAAAGACTAATGTGACTGAAGGACTAATTTCTAGTATTTTAGGATTTTTTGCTTTTATATTTATGTTTTTGTATTGTTTTAAGTATTGTATTATCGTTGTTTTTAAATTTAAATTTACTTTGACTTTTTTGGAGCATTTTAACGTTTACTTTTTTTTCCTCAAGATTGAAACATTTCTGGTAAGAGTGGAATCTTCGCTGGTCTACATGTCAAATATATTAATTGTCAACATATTGTATAACGACTGTTTGATTCTAAATATTGTGAAAATAAAAAATAAAATAAAATAAAATAAATGTAGTTTTACTCCTACCACCCACCACCCTGCCCACGCCCACCCCAGCACCCCCGAAGCATCCAATGAACCTCCAGAACATGAGAGCTCCGGAAGGTCCCCCAGTCACGACAGGAAGAGCCAGACAGACAAGGTCCCAGGATGAAAGAGGCCCAAGCATAGTCAGATGCATATATAAGAATTTCAATTACAAAATAAAGTCAAACTTACACACTAAAAATCAATATAATGCAATATAAGTTATTAGAAAAATGGATACCTTGTTCCAAAATGATTTATAATAGTTGGGAAAAAGAGAAAGATGAGAGGGGAACGAGATTGTTACGGCTCAAGTAATCTTAAGATACACCTTTTAAAAGTATGAGAACTACTGAAGAACATGTCGACTTCCTTATTTTTGTTGTAGTTTTTAATCATCCTTTGCAGAGGATTTCGCAAGCCCGAGTTAATCTGGCGGATAATTAACAAAATGAAAATAATTATGCTTCTTGTGTGAACCACAAATATTTATTTCAACGTAATAACACACATATTGTATTGATAAAAATCAACACTTGTAAAGTAATTTTCCTAGTAGCCTATGTAGGTATGTCTTTTCCTAAACGATCTGTTATATCAAACGACCTACAACATATTACGTATTCTGTTATTTTTAAAAATATTAATATACCATTTTGTTATTGTTATAGCCTTAATATCCCTTTGTTCGTCTTGTTTACATACGTAAATTCCATTTTGTAGTACCTACCTGTGTTGTTTTTTTTTGTGTCAATCTAAAACACACCTACCTATACATACCTATATATAATATCATAGAAAATGTTGACATAGATACATAGAGGATCTCCTACCTGCTCAAACTATCAAACTTTTTTAAGCATTGAAATGTTGCTACATATTTTTTATACCTCAGTAATTCTGCTAAACATTGCAATGTTTCGATACATACAGTTTTTATTGAATAATATTATCTATCATTGGATCACACTAGTCACTAGTGCATCATACAGTAAAACTATATGTAATCTAATAAACAAATATCTTACTACACGCTGGTCGATTATCGTCAATTAAAGCCACGTGAGTCAAGACTTAAGTCGATCCATTACACTCAAAAACTTTGTACAGAAAAGAGCGAGACACTATTATATCGTATACTTCACTGATTTTGTTTCTTTAAACATTAATGTAATGGTTAACCAAATAATTTTCCTGCACATACGATAATAAGAAATTTGTCCGAAGGTCGCAACGTATGTACAAATGTATCAGATCGACGTAACAGAATGAAATATGAAAAAAGCTTATTCTTGTAATACAGACCAGATGTTATTATGACACTTATTATATAAAACATGATACTAATTCCTGGTAAATGATTACGCGTACATAAATAATTTGATTTCAACGTTTAAATTTATTAAAGCAACGAATTCGCGTTTTGCCAACACGTGAAATATGAACGAATTTGTTTTATTTTCTTCAACGCTTTCACCGTTGTGAAACGATCAATTGCGAATGACAATGAATACGAATACAACTAATCTAATTGATTTTCTTATGTTACTTGGTGGTTTATCGAAATTGGAACGCTTTATTTAAATATTTCATCTACGAAAGAAAAGAAAAATAGTTCTTCATAATTATTTTTTACAAGAAAAATATAAGAAATTGTAATATACATACATTTATACATATTAAAGGTCATTTTGGGTTTGTAAATATGCGGTCTTCGTCTAAAATTCTTATACACGGATTTTGAAATTCTAGGGTAATAATATATTGACAATTATTTTTTATATAGTTTTTCGTCTTCTTGAACATTTTGGAATTACATTTATATTCCAGTTAACGGTCTGGAGTCAAAAAAAATTCTTAATACTTGCTGAATATATTACAATAAGCAATTTTTTGTGCTTCTAGTTTAAAACAGGTTCAAAAGTTATCGAAAACTTAAAATTGTAAGCAGTAAAAGAGATAAACTAATCCTTCCATACTCTTTTACCTTCAGCTTTTTCCCTTTACTTTTAAAACTTGTGATTTGTCATTTATTTATTTGAAAAATATTTATTAACCTAGTTCAATCTTTAGTGATCGTTTCCTTTCGTAATAAAAATGATATCACACAATAATTTACTATAGATATATCTTATTGTTACCGTATTATTCATCTACTCAAAAATATTGTAGACAGGTTAGCAGCACAGTGCAGGATGTATGCTATAATAAATCTCAACTAAAATGAATACAATGAAAAATTTAATCGGAGTATTTTTTGATAATAATCAGGATGGAGATAATATCAGGTAGGTTTTGTTGTTGGTTATATTTTCTCCATAATATTATTGTCCATTCACAATGATGCACAATTATATCATTATGTATAAGATAACACATTATATTATGCAGGTAAGAGTGGTGAATTATCATTCATTGTATATTGTTAGTTATATTACTTGAAAAATTATGCCATAGAGCCGTGGATTACAGAAGAACTCTAGACACTTTCAGCACAATATTTTCGTAAATCTCTATTAGGTATGAAGATTCATTTGAAAAAAGGCTCCTTGTATTTATCATATATGTATAAACATTGAACTATTACAGAAAACATCAACACGAAAGATTGGTCAATGGTTGGTCAATATATCCAATGATTTGTTCTACGTCCGTTAAGGGTTCCGTCGGCCCGGGCGTCCCTCTTTCACAATACACTGTTCCTATTACAACTACATTAGAGCGCAGGGAATATCGTGGAAAGAGGTGAGGACGATGATACCTATTGACGATGATATTGACGATGATATATGGCTAATAACCCAATTAATAACCCCTTCCAATATGGCTAATAACCCAATTAATAACCCCTTAATTGCCGGATATAGTAAAACAATGAGATGGTTGGTCAATACCTAACTAACAAGCAACCAAGATTTGTACATGGCGGAAAACATGTACTGATACAACGTTGAACTGAGATTAACCTTGTACAGAACATTGTAAGTATCTAATTCGTCTACATATATAACAAACCTGTGATCTCATTGAAACAGTAAATTCCTGATACCTATCAGTACTCTTAAAATCTCAGAAGAAGTGTTATTTTTGTCTGTTTTCAAAACATTTTTCTCACGTTTTTAGGTGATTCATTTCTGGATACAATAATTGTCTTGAAGATTTGAAGTTATTTTTGCGGAACAATAAACAAAATAATAATGCTGAAATAATAAATATCTCAACCATGTCAACAAAGCTCTATATCAGGGATAAAAGTGTTTTGAAAGGTATCGTAAAATTTTCAAATTGACACATTGTTTCAAACAAAACCTGCGCTGTCAAAATTTGAAACCCGTGTCTCAAAAACAACTAAACTTCTAAGACTTGACTAATGGCTACAGGGCTGTACAATATTTATATTAATAATACTATTTTGTTGTGAATTTTTTTTTTCGCTTCTACCGTTATAACCTACTGCAAATCGATTGGAACTAAAAATATTTTATTTATTTTATTGTTCCCTGTTTATTGGTTATAATTATAATCACAACACAGTGCCAAAAATTAAGATTAATACAACATAATTATACATGGAGAGTTTATCGCTGTAATGCGATACCTTCCAATTAAGTCGGGTAAAGGCATAGACATACGGTAAAGGTGCTTATATAGAAGTGCTTCAGCTAATTATTTTGTACTAAGAATATGAGTAAAAGGGACGAGAGGACGAACCACTGTGAGGTGGCCAGACCAAATTAAGTTTACTACTAATTCTACAGTGCTGGAAGTATTGAGGACTGCGGTGTATCTGAAGGACTGGAGAGCTATAGTTCATCAAGTAATAGACTCAATAGGACTAGGTAACAAACAATGACCCTCAGCATTCAGGAAAATGATGCAGAAGATGTAGATGTACAGTAGAAAATGTACCCACCGACTAAAATAAGGTCCTCAATATGGCCAATTCTGAATCATAAAATAGTTTAGTTGCACTAACTAAGTCAACTAAGTTTGAGAAGATAGTTGAGTCATGATAATTAGTTCTAATTCGTATTCACAGTTTTCCGTACTAATTTAGTTCATTAGTTCATTTTGACACCTTAGTACAACTATAAATTTCGAGAATCTATGGATTTCGTATTCAGAATGAAATTTTAGTTGACAGCCGACGACTAAAATTAGTTGGATTTGGCAGAATTTTATTCGCGACTTTTAATGTGCGAATATTATTAGTTGCTGTCATTTTACCGCAGAATATTGCTATATTTTGGAAGTGTTGAGTTGTTTTTTCAATTAAAAGTAAAAATTTATATTTTTAGGGCAACTCTTATCATGTATAAATTGTAAAATTACACCACCACCGACGCAAATACGAACGCCATATCGGCAAATCTGACATTTCACAATTTTCACGCGCGACAACTATTAAATTGTTGCCAGAAGTGTAAATCGAAACGTGAAAAACATTTTGTATTGCGGCATCACTGACTAATATTAGTTTGTCCCATAGATTTTACCGTTTGCACTTGGTGGTTCTCGAGTTTATAGTTCATAACTAATGCTAAATACTATATAATAACTAATATTAATCAACTATTAGTTTAGTTAGTTCATTAAGATTCAGAATTGGGCCTAATAAACTTTTACCTTTTTTAGTACTTTCCTAATGTCAACAGCGAACTATGTCTAGAGCCTAAAGCATTTCCAGTTTTGAAATTTACCATTTTCTATTCAGAGATTTTGTAAAAGACTGTACGTTAAAATAAAACTATTATATAGCACAAGTATCGACAAAGTTAAGGGTAAAGAGATATTTCCAGATTATGTGCGGTGGGGGTGTGTGGTTTATGACAGTAGTTCATCAATAAAATATAATATATAAATCTTTGTGAATTCTTTCATTTTTCACACGAGAACAATAACAACATTATTATAAAACAAACATTAGGTAATTCTTAGAAAAACAAGAGCAAACGACATTATTTCAATACTTAGCACACCTCTTGAGTAAAATAATACAATCGGTAGATGTACCTACATTATAATAATACCTACATATTATTATTATTATCATTTAGACAGCCTGCTGTGTATTTGTTATAATATCCTGAAACATTATACAAAGGACTTCGTACAACAATATTATAATATCATGCTACTAGTTTTGAGCCCGAATTGCTAAATCCTGTTCATGGAATAACCAAATTGCCAAAAAGAATACCATAGATAATATTTTTTGTTTTTATTTTTTGCTAATCGAGGAAATGAAGAGTGAAATTTATTTACTTCATTCATTTTTCAAATTAAATCAGTTACAGAATAATTATGTAGATATATAATTTAGATATCTAGGTTGCATTACATAGCACTTATTTTTTTTTAAACATTAAATTCAACCAATTACTATTTATACAACATAAAATTTATTACTGAATAGCGTACAGTTTTGGAAATGAATACAATATTAAAATGCAGGCATTGAAAAAATTTACATATTGGACAGCATATCAAAATAAATCGGACTTTAAAAAAAATATAAAAAACAATTGAAAAATTAATAAAACTCCTTAAAATAAGATAAGAGAAGGCCGAATAAGTAGGCAGAATAAAAATATAGACATAATTGATCAACAAATAGATTCACAAAAGGCTAATTTTCATTTTGAAATTAATTCAATGTAATGAAATGAGAATATAACTTTTGACAAAACGTGGATGAATTTCCAATGCCACATCATGGTATCACAGCAAGATTGTTTTACAATATACGAGATAATAATAACATGCTCAACTTATGAGAGCTGCTATAGAGGGTGTTAGTTTCACTATTAGAACCATATACCTAAATAAATATTTATTTATTTATTTATTTATTTCGGCAGCATACGGATCAAAGCCATAAACAAAATATGTAATAATAAAAAAATACATGAATACAAGAATAAATAAATATTATACATAATACATACTCTACCTATCGTAGAAAATTAAGTTATACGTACATACGTACTGACTAAAGTATTTATATTCATACTTCTATTATATACCTATTATGTTTACGAAAATAATAACACCTACCTATAACTTTGTGTTCCGGACATTATTGTTAAATATTATTATTTTGCCGCCGCTTAACTTTGTTCTAGAACCCACAAAACAATTGAGCACCAACCAACCCCCTATTGTCTTTGCCCCGTCCACCAAACAAATAGTAGACGTGGGTGGACATTGTACCTATTGTAAATAGAGTATTTGTGTTAAGAGGGGTACATGTGATGCGGACCTTAACTACATATCATTTCAAAAACATCGAATTGATTCTCTTAAAAATAAAAGTCTATCTATTTTCAGAAAAACCAAATATAAACTCAAAAATTCACCTCATTTTCTTACACTAAGCAGTACCTAGCTCGTATCGCGCAGGTGGAATAAGAGAACAGTAGGAGGAATCGAACCCTGGAACTCCCGATTGAAAGTTCAACATTCTCCCAAAAGTTTGAATTTGATATTGATATATTGTCTCAATGAGATTCTCATCTACGTGAAAATATGAGTTTGTTTAAAATATTTAGACGTTTTAAGAATATTTTATTAAATTCTAGATTTAGATAGGTATCGAAAGTACCCTCTAGTATGTATTGTTACTATATACAGTACAACAAATACTATGGTAATTTTCTCATACAAAAACAAGAACAACAATGATGTATTGTACCGATATAATACTCTATGACGCTCTTAGAGCGCAACGTCTCACTCAACAACACAACGTCTGAGAGAACTAAAGCAGTAAAACAGTGCCAACAAAGCCTCATCGGGTTCCAAAAGGCTTTTTATACAAAATATACAATAATTAATAGATTGTGCTTACGAGATGACGTTGTTACTAAATTTATAATATTTATTATAATTACTAAGTATTTTATATTTTAGATAAAAGCAACACGTTTCAGTCTATCACTGGTGTTATGTATTACAATGTTAAATTAAAAACATGTAGATAAAGATAATTATTAGATAATAATTATACGAATAATATGTTGATAGAAAATATAATCAAAGACACTGAGATAAGAGTAATATACCATACGGAAAACAGTGAGATGGACCAGGAAGACGAGACGATTCTGGAGAGGTAGTATGTCTGACAAAGGGATAGCTCACATTGCTGCAAATAAGATAAAAGGATAGCTGCTCCACAGGGTCACAAGAGGAAACAACTTCCAAAGCAACAGATCAATGATCTAGTCAGTGATATGTTATGACATATTACTAGATCTAGTGTTGAACGAATGAACGAGGTAAGAATGACAAAGAGGATATACTTATCTGAAAGAAAGGGTGTGAGGAAACGCGGGCGTCCGAGAACCACGTGGCTTGATCACGTGGATCAAATTCTCAAGGACGGCCGCGTGTTGAGTAAGAGGAACCGACGTGCGTGTATGAGGAACTGTATGAATGTGGAGGAAGCGAAGGAAGTGTGTAAAGATAGATCTGTTTGGCGTTCCGTTCTCTCTGCCTACCCCACTTGGGACACGGCGTGTAAGAGGAAAAATATTAATTATTTATAACGTGGTCAATTATAATAAATTTGCAACACACACACAATAACGTGTTTGTTTCGTTTATGATTCTGACATTTCATACTAATTCATGGAGAATAAGTTTAATTATAGGAAAAAACTTATATCCAGTCGTTTGACGAAAGAACCTTTTATCAAGAGTAATAATATGTCGGGTGGTAATCACTTTCATCCGCCATCCCGAGTGGTCACCCAGAAAGGATGAAACGTCTATTCACAGATTTCAATTTGGATTATCATCCTGAGTGATCAAGTCTGGATGCCCCTTCACATCGTTGAAATTAGATTATAATGAAACGAAATATAATTTTATGCAATTAGGCAGTAGGTAGCTGTTATGGATAAGATACATACATACATACCTACCTATTAAAAAATATACAAATAATCAGTAAATATCTTTAGTAAGGTCTTACTACGCAACCAAATAGCTGATATCACTAATACATAAAAATGATCGAGCACTACATACTTTCGAAAAATATTTTAAATTTTACATATTCCATAGAAAATTCAAAACTCAACTCACCTATTCTGCAATTATGTTAACGAATAGTAACTCGTACTAGGCCCACCGTTTCAAGCTGGACAGGGTACAAATTGTACATTTATTTTAGATATATACTTATCCATATAAAAACATTAATTCTTATATTAACAAGTAATCCTAAACCAGTCTATGATTTAAGCTCATTATTTGACAAACAGATGGTACCCAATACTTTCCACGTACGTCTACTGCGAATTGTATACATACCTACATATTTACCACCCTCATTATTCTATGATTTTCTTTATCACCACACATCTCCCATTCAATTCATTATATTCCAACAAACCTAATACGGATTTCATCGTCTTAAGAGTTGATGACAATAATGATATCTTTTTCTCGCTTAGTTTATTTGATGAGAGCTCTTTTTTATATTCTTTACCTACCCACAAAACAGCTCCTTTGATCTTGTAATTGTATTCCACATATTACGCGAATACATGCGAGCACATATTATTATTTGTTAAAGCAATGAATTCTTCTCATAATGGGAGATTATTGACATGAATAAAAAGTCCTTTAGATTGTGCAGAAATAATTATAAGTGTGTATAATTCCGTTTATTAAAATAATAATAATATAAATCACAAAATAATAAAATAAATTACAAAATGAATACACAAGTAGATAAAAAAAAGCACAATGCATAAGAATCCATATAAAATAATACAATACAATAAAATACGGCATAATACCAATAAAAATAACAAAACATATTATATATTATCAATTCATTTGATCAAAGTACCCGTCCCAGAATTGAGCGTGGCTCGTGCTCTGGGACAGGCCTTGATCCACCTTAGTACATTATCGTTCTCTCTTCATTCCTCAGCATAATTAATTTGGTCTTTTTAAAAACATAACTACTCCAACTAAATTCAAATCAACTCAAGCCATTCACCAGCTAACTCCTAGACAATCTATTTCATTTCAACATCTGAACATCTATTTATTAAAATGTATACACCAACAACATCAAACTACACACTTGTTCAATAAAATATATACACCAGCATCAAACCATCAAACAGTCGTTCCTAATAAACTCCTTGACAATACTTTTAAATTTATGATTTTCTATGTTAATGTCAAACTTGAACTCTGAATATAGGGCATTGTACCACTTTACTCCTACAAAGGAGTAGTGGTGTTGGCCCGTGCTTGTTCTCATGAATGGTGGTCTCAGCAACTCCATCCTTCGAGACTGACGACCTTCAGTATCCTCATTCATTGATATAACTCCATGTACTGTAAAATCCTTATGAATTTGGGATATTGCACTACGCTTGTACAGCTGTTCCACCGAAGGTACCAGAAATTCTTCAAACAATTTTAATGTTGAGTAATCCAAAGGTCTTCTCAGGATAATTTTGATTGTGCTACGCTGTATCACCCCGATAGGATTCAGTGAAGTTCTGAATGCACCACCCCACGTCACAATACCATATTGCAAAACTGACTGCACCAAAGCGAAATATACCGATTTTAATATATCCTTATTTAGTATATCTCTGAGTTTATAAAATATATAAAACATTTTTCTTAGTCGATCTACGGTGGCAAATATATGATTTTTCCATTTCATATTGCAATCTATTATGACGCCCAGGTACTTAATAGTTTTTGTTGGTGAGATATCCCCACAATTCAGGCCCTTGGAATCCGTGCTACAACTGCAATCAGCCGCATGCACGCAAATAGTATATTTTCGTGACAGACTATCAGGAGAACCTCCGATGTTTAACGAAAAAGGCATATAATAAGTCTTTTCAGTATTCAGCGACAACAAATGAAGATCAAACCACCTTTTTAGAGTCATTATGTCTCTGTTTGCTCTATTAAATGTCTCTTCCCAAGTTCTTCCCCTCGCTATCAAGGCTGTATCATCTGCAAAGGATAAAACCGTTGAGCCTAGCGGGAGATCAAATATATCGTTAACATATAATATAAACAACACAGGACCAAGGACTGTACCCTGTGGTATACCGAAACTCAAGATTTTTTCGGAACTCTCTATATCCTCAATTCGGACTTTTTGATTTCTTCCATTTAGAAAGCTCTGAAACCATTTTCTTACATTACCGTAAATACCATTTTGGTTTAATTTATTAATCAATTTCGAGTGACATATACTGTTGAAGGCCTTTTTCAAATCTACGAATATACCAATACATTTATCTCCAGCATCTAGAGTCCGATACACCAACGATGTCAACCTAGCAAGCGCATCCCCTGTTCCCATACCTCTTCTAAAACCGAATTGATTGCTGTGAAGGATATCTTTCTTATCAATGTAAGTCATTAATTGTTTTTTAACTACCTTTTCATATATTTTAGAGATGATTGAAGTGAGTGATATTGGTCGGTAATTATTTAGTACAGTTGAATCTCCAGACTTAAATATTGGTGTAACTAAACTAGTTTTGTAAATTTTAGGAAATGTACCATTGTTCAAGCTTACATTTACAATATGAGCGATAGGCTTGCATAATGATGCTATGTTTTGCTTGAGGACATCAATAGATATTCCATCAAATCCCGGCGCTGATCCCCCCTTCATTCCTTTTAATATGCTTGCAATTTCTTTTTCTTCCACTGGTTGAAACATAGTGAAACCAGTGTCATTTAGTGTATCAGGTGTATAAGTGTCCTCCGTAAAGTCAGGCGCAATCTTCAAAGCTAATTTGTTTCCAACATTTGCAAAATAATCGTTAAATGCGCATGCCACATCATATGGGTTTCGCCTGGCTTCGAGTTGTTCTCCATTTACTCGTATTTGTCCTATGTTAGATTTTTTCTTTTTTTTTCTGAATAATTTGATTAATTGCATTCCAAACATTTTTGGAACTAGATCCCGCTTGTCCCACCTTACGTGAGTAGTACTCTATCTTTGTCTTTCTTATCAGTATAGTGAGGGTGTTACGATATATCCTGTATCTCTCTCGAAGACTTTGGTCATTTGAAAACCTTTTTGACATCCTATACAGTTTCTCTTTCTGTCTCACTGCCATGACCAGCCCAAAAGTCATCCATGGTTTTAGTTTCTTGAACTTAGATTTAATAGAATTATTCTGTCGTCTCTCAATATATTGGGTTGCGTCAATAATCTGTTTTCTCAGGGTATTGTGAAAGTTAAGCGCACAAACATTAGCATCGAACGAGTCCAAGGTATCTCGCCAACCCTCAATGCTCAATCCAAGTTTCAATTTTTCCATGTCAATCTTTATAATTGGTGTATTGCTTCGGATATCATCATTTCTCTCAGTGACTGTCATCTTCTGTAAATAAATGGTTGTGTGATGATCAGTAATGTCACTTTTCCAAACAACAACACCCACATCAATGAGCTTATCGAGTGAGACATTGGTCCAATAGTGATCCAAACAGGAAGGAGTCTGTCCATGTCCATTGCCCAAGTGTATTGCAATATAATGCAGAATGGGAATCTATTAAGTTAAATAAGTATAAACCTACCAATGAAATAAAAATTACTTATTATAATCTTGAATGACCCTATTCAATTATCAGTGGATGTAAAAATAAAATAAAAAAATATTTTCAATCATAATAAATATTGAAACAAGCGAACAGAAAATGTCATCAAGATTATTGATACCTATTGTCAATATCGACGTTTTCCCTAAATCAAATTTTTTTGTCGCATACATAATGTAGGTATATTGAGAATTTGATTACAATAGCAAAGACTCTTTTTCATATTCGGATATCTTAGAAACCGAGGGATTCTTGTTTATAAACTTTACTATTCAAAACTTATTCTAGAGCAGAATCCAGTAGGCAGCCCCAGAAGCTATGCAGCCAAAACCGCGTCGTGAGATTCTTTTGAACTGCATTTGCGTCTCCAATATTCTTCTCTAAAAGATAGAGTATCTAATACTTCTGCTACTACTTCTATACTATCATGACATATTCACTAGTGAGGTAACCAGCAGACCAGCTTCATGTAATAAACATACAATAAAATAGAGCATCTCATCTGAAAACTCTAAAATATATTTATCTTCTTTTTTTTATTAAATAAAATATAAAAATATATTATTGAGCACTGTTTATGTGGTTTTCTGAAGAAAGAGAGTCTGATTATAGGCTTAGAGGAAGGAAGAGAACAGGAGGTAGTGGAGGAACTTAACACGCCAACTACATTTTTATTCATGTAAGTTACGATTCTCAACAGCAAGGAACCTAGACAAAAGAATATAGGTAGGTGATTGCAAATCAAATTGAGTTCCCAGTTAAAAATACGCCTCGCACTCTTTTCGATAAATTCGGCGTTGAGTTTTGCTACCCATCTTGAATGTCTTGATTTTATATTGCCACGGAGAGAACAGTTTTCAACCTTATAATATGCAGCAGGTTTGCTGGCTATCACGCTTGTGGGATATACCGTGACGGTACAGTAAGTAGTAGTAACTACCTATATAATAGTAAAATATTTTTTTAGATTTGTGCAAATATTTAATCAAAGCTTAAATTTATTTATAATGTATATTAATCCTTTATTTATGTACCAAATGAATTGATACAATTATCCGCCTGCACATTTACCATTATTATATTATATACATTATATATTATCCCAATATATAGGTATGAATACTAATAATGCTTCCTAATGCAACTACCAACCTTTAGATACTAAATTTTATATCATTATTGTTGTTATTATTCAATACCAAAAGCCAAAGGGGAAGAGACGATGAGCGAAACATTGCGATGGATCAAATTATTATAAATACATCAAGCGTGTAACTGGTAGGATGCAACCCAAAAAAATATTCTTTTATATAAATACAGTACAGTAGTATGCACCAACTAACATAAACTCATTATTTGCATTGGTATACTATTTCATTTATTTATTCTATATTGTATACATTGGTTACGAAACATTTTACAAAAAAATATTATTAATTATATAAATTTATATTAATTACAATAAATATTCGGAAGGCGAGTTTATTGCCGACGAGCATTTTCTTCTCATTAACCGAATTATATGGACTAAACTACCAAATAATACCTATAGATTAATTTTTTATTTGATAACTAGGCCGTAATTTATCTCATGTACTTAATAATTAAATAATAGATTTCAGCTAACTAAATATTTCAATTTAGTGTTTTACTTTGTTTATTTTTTTTCAATGTAAATGTACAAAACAGACCACAACCAATATATAAATACAATTAGACCATATTCCTTAAAGAATGTATCAAAATAATAAAGAAAAGCTCTAAATAGTTCAAATAATAGAAAAGGAATAGAAATTAATGGAATAATTTCCCATGCGGGGATTTTTTACACAAGCGCGTACATGGTTATACCATAGTAAATATAATATAAAATACTTATTTCATAGAATACATCCAATATTAAACTGTTAATTATTTTTTTTAAAGCTGTATTTCAGTCCATATCTTATCAATGGTAGAATAAATACTGTATAAGTTTGTTGTCATTTGAGAAAACTGTACTCATATCAGCCTCAGGAGACATTCAACAAAATACAATGAAATTATAAAAAAAAAATCTTTTCACAATCAAAATGTGCGTGCGTTTACAATCGTAATGCAACAATAGGAATAATAGTTGATAACAATACAAGAAAGACACATGGAACAAATAATATAAATAATAATAATACATACATACACTATATTATTATTACTATTCAATATTAGTATGAAAAAGTTGCAAAAATCAGCACGGCGGGACATGGTTTGAGTAGCTTGAAAAGCTTCTCATGACAATGGGTGAATCAGTTTTGAACAATAGGGGTATTTTGGCAGTTGAGTCGCACACCTGATCTCCAGGGTGGCACACTATATAAGTACAGTATATACCAAAGACTACTATAATGCTGCAATAATAATATCTAAGTATTACTACCTATACCAGAACCCACGAAGTGTTATAAATACATAACAGGATTCGTCCAAAATAAAATTACCATGATTTGAGAATAGAATAAGTTTCCAAATTACCTGCAAATATTTTGAAAAACACCCAGAATGCATTCGTTGTGAAATTCATATCAAATTATTTTAATTAATATATCAGTAGGTAATAATCGATATTTTCTGCTTAATTTGCATGTACTATTACCGATACCATTAAAATCCTATTCTATCGAATGTTATTCAGAACTGACTAACATGTCATAGAAGTTCTGTTTTTTTTTCAAATCATTGAAGACAAAGAATAGCATTAATTTATAGATGAGTACTTACTTTACACAATCAATAAACGATAAAATAAAACGATATCATTTTCTCTTGCATACCCCTTAAATGATAAATAAATACTTCAACAAATGAGAGACATGACAAAAAAAATATTAGCTGCCTATGATAAAATTTCTATAAGTATAAATGTGATATTCTCGTTATGTTTTGATCACACCTTGTACATTATCGATAGTTGAGATAGTTTTAGTAGGGAATCTATAAGGCTGCTCTCGTGTGAATGCCTGAATGAAGCCACAATAATGCACCTAGCTTGTGTCTTCATTTGTCCACTATGAACCATTATCAACATGGACAGGGTGGCATTGAGAACTTACAATAACAAAAAACAGTATTACTGATTTGTCACTAACTAATCACATTTTTTATTATAAACGTAGAATATGAAGTCAACTGTTCCGCCCAAAATACTCCTATAAATTAATGAAATCAGAATAAAAACTTACGAGATGGTTAGAAACGTTTTATTCGTGTGAAAGGTTTTTTTTATATCTACTAAGAAAATGACTTCAATGAAAACATAATACCCTTTTTAAATGGTGATTATGTAATATCTAAGTTTCTATCCGATACATGTGAGATAGTAAATTAACTAATAAGGTAGTTTTGTATCACTCAATAGAAAATTATATAACAAGAATTGAATTAGCTTGCACAGAAATGAATCAAACAAAAAAGGTAATATTAATTTGGTATAAATTACAAACTGTTTTTTTTATATCAAGGCACTTAGTTATCATGAATAGTTTTGATATAAGAATACCGAAAAATTTATACTGTGTTCCAGATTTATTCTGAACATGTTTGGTCAAATTTTATAATCTATAAAATCAACATTATATCTTTTAGATAAATAGGTAGATAGAGTATGTATTATAAAAGGAACGTATTATTCATAGCAGCTCTTACGTGTATATGATTTTTGCACCTTTTATACTTGGTAATAGTCTCCATTGAAGGCAATTCATCACGGTCGACACATTTTATTGTAAATACACACAGGAGGGTGTGGCGGTTGAAGAATGGAGATTGGGTGTCGAATTGTTGGAATCTCTTTTATAATATTCAGTTTCCGGAGTAAAACAAGAATCATCTGACACTGATACACAATGAAATCAACAATGCGAACAACAGCACAACACCTACCTTCTATTACAAAGTCTAAGGAATCAACGAATAAACCAAAGAATTGAAACCTTTTTTTGTGTAAATTTCTATAAAACCTCGTAATTATATCGAATTCTTTATACAGCATTATAATACTGAATTTTTTATAATATCCACTGTAAAAAGGTGACATTATATTAAATCATTGCATATCAAAAACTGTAGGCGGATCAGACTATGTGTTGTTTAATAATAAATGGAAGATTGTGAGGATTATATTCAAAGGTTTCAAAGTGGGCGGAGGAGTTCCTCAATGGTGTAAGACGTGTCCCATTTCTTGTTAAATAAAATATTATTTTATGAATGAATTTATTCATTGTTGAATGCGGGAAGACAATATATTCTACCTTCTGTCTTCTCTTTCATATATTATTATTATGTGTTTGATATTATAGTATGTATATATACCTAATCATAATATTAATCAAGAAAATGATAATGTGATACGTGAATCTCTTTATTATCAAGCGGATGTAGTGGGAGTGAAATCTGCGATGCGTTTGTATCACAATCAGTTACTGTCTTATCAAAAAACGAATCTTCAGTTAAATGTCTCACATAAGACTAGTGTTATTATTTTCTCAAACATTTTTTGTTCTTACAACTACTATATATATATATATATATATATATATATATATACATATGCCAACAACTCGACAAATCGAGTATCGTGAGCGCTTCAGTTTCACGGCGGATCTGACTGTGCTGTACCTATCCACTCTGCTGTGCCATTTCAGATGACTAAATAGGCCAATCTGAGACAAGCACACTCTGTTGCATTTGGGACATGGATGTTCTCCCGCAGGTGGGCCTTGGTGTCTTCTTTCATTTGGGCTGTAGCTATATGTCAATTTTCTCCACTTGGTGCGATCAGTAGCGTCATGTTCCCAGGTGTGCTGGATATTGCTGTCCTTCAAGATGGTATGAAGGACTTCTTTGTATCGCTTACGTTGGCCACCTTGGTTTCTTCTCCCATGTACGAGCTCCCCAAATAATATGTTTTTTGGGAGTCGGTTATTGTTACAACTACTACCACTACTATAACATAATTATGTGAGGTAGCCAACAGACCAGTCGCATGCAATGAACATGCAAGCTGTAAATAAAAATTTAAAACATTCTGGATGGATGGCGAACCTCATCGCTGAATTTAAGGTGTAAAATATCTTTATTTTTTCTAACACCTGCCTTTTATATGGTATTTGAAAACTTACAGATAAAAGTGGGAAGTCAATTCTTTGCCAGAAAAGTGCATTTTTTTCAAATAGATACATATTATTTGTCTAAAATGGGACCTCACAATGCGATGATCAAATTTAATATTGTAAATGCATTTTTCGGGGGACGTGAAATGATTTTATGACCAACCAACATATTATATAAGATAGATAATGACGACATAATGATGGATAGTGAAACATAGATGCAAAATGACGTAAAAGTGTGAAAAGGCGGTAGATGTGTAGGTACGTACCTATATATGCATCCATGATTGGATGTTCTCTAATTTCTGTATTTATTTCGTTTTAATATACAAAAGGCTTTTGTACTATTGATATCCTAAATATTTGTATTTTTTCGTTTTTATTATTTTTTATACCATAACATAATATTACCTACATGTATAAGCAATTCGCACAGATCGAGTTACTCCCAAACTAGGATAATATGAATCTTGTACCAACGTGACGAAGCACGTAAACAACGCACTAAACACATTTAAATTCGACTCCCAGACCCGGAAAACATGAAACAAGTCATTTATTCATTTTGATCCGACCGAAAATCGAACCTGGGACCTTGGGACTCAAAAGCAAGAGCGTTACCTTCGCGCCACATAGGGCGTCTGGACGCTTACTTTATTCGTTTACATAATCTCTCTACTCACTGCATGCAACATATTTCTTTAATACATCCACATTACTTACATTTATATGCCCACATTAATATCTAGTATGTATTATATAATAGATACAAAATGCAAGTTCTACAACAATGATACTCATAATATTTAACAAAACGCGACAATCAAACGACATTACATTCTTATCTATTGGTTACAAAATAATATGTATTGTGAAATACCCTCATCTGGAATTGTTATTTTTATTGACATTATCAAGAAGAATTAGGTACGTATTGATGTAAAGTATATATTATTATGATAGAGGAAAAACTTGGTAGGTATATAACTTGGAGACCAGATGCCATATTTTACTCATTGTCCAGGTTCAATTGTTAGTCGTTGTAAGATGTCCCTTCTTATTACGCGCGGTCGCACCTATGCAACGAATACTTAGATCGGAACATCAAATTGTCATACAAATTCAACAAAATCAGAATGTAATTTCATCGAATTTTACTATAAGCTCGGTAATAAATAAAACCTTCTTCTTTTCGATTGTTGCATCAATTGGCTATATATTATAAGGCAGAAACCAGCCTCCTCCATTCAGAGTGACTCTTCGCCAATTGCGTCACCTCTTCCCACGACATTTCCAGCTCTTTGATGTCGTTATTATAGGAACGATATATTGAAAGAGGGACGCCCGATCCGTCGGAACACTTGCAGATGGAAGAACGGTGTTCTTTTTGGCCAAAATTCTGAGATAAACAGCACTAAAATGCGGTCATTAAAAATGGATATAATAAGTACTTACATTTGCACTATGCAATCTGGCAAATCGCTATTTTGTGTCAAATTGGTCACAATCATTAGTGAATAAAAAATTAATCCTTGTTGTATGAACAATAAACTGAGCACTGCATCAGTAGTGTCAAAGATAATGTGGAAAATGCGGCATGAAAATAAGATCAATATGGAAGACTGATAGGTACTTTACCTTGACCTCTTCAAGATTGTCTAACCATAAGGAGAAGCAACTTACCTTATACCTACATTAGGAATTCATAAATTATCATTGATCTCCCTTCATACATCTCCAATTCCACAAGTTTTTAGCAGAGTTAATGTATGAACTTCGTTTATCGATAGGCATGATAAAGCAATTTACTCCATAATTCTGATACCATGATCTGGCAAACATTACATATTATTTTATATTTATAAATATGAACACAAATAAAAGTCGATTCCTTTTCAGAAACGGTTTGAGTTACTAGAGTCGCACCTATCCATTCCTTTCAAAGAGAACTAGGATAAATAAATCATTACAACCTACAATACTGTAGAATTATAGTGGACACTACACACTACAGTGTAGTACATTTAATATTATTATTATTATCATATAATATAATATAATACCTCGTATAATATTATTGAACATTGTATGTGTACCTACTTAGTTTATTCAGTGTATAGTATAATAATGATAAAGGTACAATACATTCACAACAATATATTATTATTTAATAATATACCTATATTGCACACATGTAAAGATATACAATTATACGCACACACATGTATAATGTCAAGCACAGATAAGTTATAGGAAGTAATGGAAAAAGTATATATTCTTATACAGTAATAACTAATTACAAATTTCGGGATAGATAATGGAAAGAGAGGTTGGTGTCTCACTCTTTTCTATATGTTTTCGACTGTCATGTAAACGGCAGGTTCTCGTAAATTTTCGTCAATATTTCATGTGATTCTCCTTATCAAGTTGTCTAGTAAGGGGAATCTCCGAGTTGTTACTATTTTCGCCACAAGTTTTCAGCGAGCGTACTTTCACTATCTTCAGGAGTCTGAAGAAGCTTGACTTCAAATTTCTGAAATGGCTACAGAACTCCCACCGAAAATAATTTTCGGCAAGAAAAAGAGAATTATTCTAGACGAAAATAGCTACAACACGAAGATCCCGATCAAGAGACTACATCACCAATAAAGCATGTAACATCTTCAATTTAGCGATGAGGCATGTCACTCATCCCAAACGACATATTTTTTTATTATAGCCGTGGAGAGGACAATTTACATGCTTGCTGACACCCCACCCGTGGGTATTGAATGAACATGAATGCCATGATGGTATGGATGAATACAAAAATGACTACAGATGCCATCTATTGAAAAATACTGAATCCAAAAATGCAGGGTAAATCAAAGCTTAACAGATTCTTTTTAGAATCTACCTTCGAACTAATTGAACGTTGCAATTCTAATCAGAAAATATAGGATAATATATTTTTTTTATTTTCAGCTCGTTCGAGAACACGACATGAATTAGTATTTTTAATGCTAAGTAGATACTGACAACCTTTTGTATGAAGTTTAATCATTGAAACAAACAAGAGTTTCAAAACAAGAACTCTCGATTGCGAATATTTTGACAAAAAATTAAAACAAGACAAGAACTTATAGAAATTCCAGTCTTCGATCTACACTTTCCTATCAACTTGTCCAGATTCTACGAGTCATTTGAATTTATTTTAAGAAAGTTGTGTAATAAGAATAAAAGCTCTAGATCTTTAAGTCTTTCGATCTTGGGCAGTGAATTCCCATGAATCTTTATCAGCTAGCTTCTCCAGACCTCGATTGATGTTATCTTATAGTATTTACCTTGGAATGCCTAGAGATATTCTGTCCTCGAGTATACCTTAGAGAACAAACAATTAATTGACCATTCATCTCCGAATCTGACGACATCCCCAATCCAGGCCAACATCAAGATTTCAACTCATTTGTGATGTAAGGAACATAGTATCCAATAAAAATAATAGTTATAGTAGTAAAACAATCATTCGGTTCCTTTTTTGCTATACTATATTTTTTGAATTTTTGATTTTACCACAGATAAACAAGTCGTGCTCCAATCATTTGCAAATTCAATTTCGAATCCACAATTCAAATAATTCACCAGACGTTCTAGATCTAGAACAACCCATTGTCTATTTTTACAATAATAATGCTACCATATCGAAAAAATAATATTAGGTATAATAACTATTCTACATACCTATTATTTTTCTTATTCAGCTACCAATTCGTAGAATTTCAACCAATATCTTTATTGAACTTTAACATGTTATTTTTCTCTTTGAAATACCGTTCAATACTGAATATAACGACGTTAATAACAATAGTTTAGATATGATAAATGGAAATTTCATCATAAAACTTTATTCATTTCATTAGAATAAAACGTACATAACAGTAAGTATAAAAAATATTAATGGTATATAATATTACTCGACCATAATAAAATAAATTTTCAGTGATGGTAACACAATAATAAATCATAGACACTACGAATATGTAGGTACTACTTACTCCGCCCATAGATATTAGACATGACTCGCTGTAATATTTTAAACTTAGAACTATAATAATAAGTACCTACCTAATTTTAAATATCGATACCTCATTGTACTGTAATAGATAATGCATAGGTACGTAAAAAACATAAATTTTACGCAATCTGAGACTTGAAGAAGAAGAAGAAGATGGCACTTGTGGCTTTTGTAAGGAAGAGATTGAGATTCCTCGGCATCTCTTTGCGGATTGCAGTACCTAAGGATTCGCAAGAATCAAAGCAGGCACTGGATAGAAGTGGTGTCTCTCCACTTTTTGGGTCTGCTCAAGATCCTAGACTTCATAAGATGGTTGGAGCTTGAGAGTTCGCTTTTACTAGCAATGCTAGGAAAGCTGAGTAGGGAAGTACTATAGATCTTACATATAAGTTGCATAATACACCCCATTTGATAATAATAATAAGGGGTGGTGTAGATGCCTCGTGGCCGAAATGAAGACATTAATGTCTTGTAGCAAACCTTATGGCTTGGCATAATAATACTGGAGGCGCGTGGTGAAGCTTTTCTGAATGGCGTGGGTTGAAGAAATTATTCAACGGAACAATATTGTCAACGTCGCAAGAAAAGATGAAGAATTTTTAATCGTGGTGGTAGGTATATCGTCTCTTTTAAGACGTATTTTACTCGAAAACTACAGCAAAAAGTGTAGAAACCTTTGTGTTTCTGAGGCTCAAAATCAATCTACACACTACAGTCTGCACCCTCAAAATGTGTACCTACATGTTGCGTGGATAATATAAAAATATATTTATACTACGCAATATGTATAATATATTGGAAGCTCGTTTACATTTATCACAGAAACTACATTCATTCTTAAAAATTTCGCAATGAAAAAAATCTAATGAAAAAATTGCAATACGCGTTACAATATGAGTTATAAGTTAAAATATGATTTTAATAAATATATGATTGGGTAAGTACCTACTTACATAATATTTTTTTTTCGAGGTTGAATCTATTAAATTAAAATGATATACATATTTTATACAGCAATGAATACGCCTTCAATTGTGTAAAAAAAGATTGAATTATATTGATCTTATTGTACTGTATCAATTGACTGATTTGTACAAATTTGCCTATAAATGGCAAATCGTTTTTTTCCTTTCAGTAATACAATGCAATAATATTTTTTTTATTGGAGTTGAATAAATTTTAATATCTCATTATTGCAGGTACCCGCCCGAATATTATTTTTTTATATATTATGTTTTAATAAGATTCATAAATACCTACATTTGTAACGGCTATCTTTCGATGTCATCTTACTTGTATTTTAAATTAGATATAGGAATCTATTGAATATAGTTTTTTACACCATTTTATATCTCATATCCGACAAGCAAATTTTCTTCTCTCTGCCAGTAAAAAATAAGTCATTGGTGGCAACCCTCGTCGCTGAATTGTAGATGTTAATTGTGTTATACTTTATTTACAGAAAATAGTAAATATTATGAACCAATAATTTATATTTAATTTGTTATATCTACACTGTTTTTAAAAAGGATATTATACTTCTATACTATACTATACCCTCACGCCGTGTCCCGAGTGGGCTAGCAGAGATAACCCCTTCTTTCTGACAAGTACCGCTTTGTCATTCTTTCCTCGTTCATTCGGTCTACATATCCAAACCATCGTAACTTATTCACGCACATTCTGTCCACAACACTCTTCTTGCATCCGCTCATTCTTCTAATATCCTCATTCTTCACTCTATCACGTTTTACTAAACTTTCTTCTCTCCCTTTCAAGAGCTTAAATAGAATGTTCTTGAGAAAATTTCGAAAAAAATATTCTTCTTCTGTAGGTGCCCTGTCAGGTCCCCCTGACGTTGACGATCACTTTGGCATAGGCCTCTCGGTCCCGCGTTATCTGAAACAACTCCTCCTTACCTCTCATTCCAGTCCAATCTCGTATATTGCGCAGCCACGATGTCTGCCTTCTGCCAGCCCCTCGACGTCCCTCTATCTTGCCTGTCATAATCAAACGCAGAATGTGGTACTTTTCTACACACATTATATGACCCAGATATGAGATCTTACGCACTTTGACATCCAACAGGAATTCTCTGTCCATTCCAGCTCTTCTTAACACCTCTACATTTAAGACCCTATCAGTCCAATGAGTTCGAAAAAAATTACACACATATAATCAAAGTAAATAAAATAAAGTTAAATAAAATAAAATAAAGTAATCAAAATAAAGTTCGTCGGTAGCCTGGAGGTAGAATCTCGGCTTTCAGAACAAGAGGTCCGTGGTTCGATCCCAGGTGCCGGCAAACAACCCCTTTCACGGCACAAGCTTTTAGCTTAGTGTGAAAGGTGTTTAAGGTTGTATTTGGGTTTATAACAAAACCCAGATATATCTTTTTAAAAAAAAATGTCAAATTAAATCAACCTAAATTCTACTATACCACAACAATATCATGAATAATTCCAAATTCACTCTGAATAGAAGAAGGTATATTCCTCACTGTATTCTAAAAAAAAACGTTCAAGGTTGAAAGAAAGAAAAAATATTCATCAGTTGATCAATAACTAATCAATATACATTCCCATGTATTTTCTTCCTTCATTGATGACTACTGTTGTTACATCAACGTTGATGATGATTTTTTTTGCAATTAATTTGTAAAGGATTCGTATTGTGTGACAAGAATAGAGTTTTTTTTTATATTTTTCGTGAGATTCATCCCCATTCTGTTTCGAACCCTCCGAAGAAAAGTGAAAAGACGATTAAACAATGGTATCCTCATGGGATGAAAGGGTACCAGGCATTATTACTGAAGTTGTATTTGGAATAGAAATAATTCACATATAAATAATTGATTACGTTCGTACGTATGTAGGTATGTTTATTTGTTTAAATTATCAAATAAATAATATAAATCACGTTAAAAATATTTTACTTCTGACATCTTTGTATTAAAACTATAATCATTAAAGCTTGTTATTTTATAAAACTGTTATTATTGATTCTAAAAACAGCATTTATCTAACTTCATAAAACTTTTTTTAATTTTTCTACTTCTAAGGTAACTCTTTAAAAAAATCAGCCAATAACGAGCTAACTGGATTGGCCACCACATCAGGCACCCAGGACTGCTTATCAACATCGCGGAGGGTAGGACCGAAAGCCGAAATGGTAGAGACCGGCCAAGAGACGCTTAAATGCACCAACTGAAGAAGGGCATGAACTGTGGCACATATGTACGTAGAACTAAAGAGACTGGCTGAAAATAGGGATGAATGAAGAAGAAAATCCAAACTCGTTGAAGACCAATCCAATGGATAGTTACCTACTCACTATAATATGTAGATAGAGCGCTGCATAATATACCTACATAATAGATAGTAGGTGTAAGTGAATTAATGACAATGTTACAAGCATGTTATTTGCTATAAATAAAATAACAAAATCAATTAACCACCATATTTAAGGGATTGGTTGGTATTCATTTCTCTCTAAAATATTTATATTTTTAAGATATAGTGACGAATGTAAGGTTTACAGGTACTTTATAGTTTTAGTCTTCATATATTATTGATACGATTTTTTAGCAGACAGAACCATTTCAACTAAAAAAATAAACCATATCATGTCTGAAAATAAAAGATGTTCGATATAGAATTGAGACAAAGATCTGATGTTGCAAAATCATTAAATATTTTAGCAACTTCTGAAAATGGTGGTCTTACTCACATGTCCATAATTCACATAGATTATTTCTTGATTGACACCGAGTTAGAAAACTAGTCGCGATATAAAATGGATCGATTGGGAAGACATTTATCAAACGGAAGGTTGCCAATGAATAAATAATGTCCTATTGTCAATACCATTGCTAAACATACATAAATAATTTTATATTTAATCCCCAAACATTCACTTATTGTACTTTGGTAGGTACTTCCAGGTCGTACTGCATTTGGGGGCCAAGTGGTTACTCTGATTTTTTTTGACAAACAGATGTAGATCATTAACACACGGTGTATAGAAATTTATTTATTTTCTGCTTTCAATCAGGTAGATGGGTAGGTAATCCAGTCATCTACGCATGACAGTCCTCCAAGTAGACTAGGACTCGTGATTTGTCGTAAATAATGATTTGAGGAATTCTGAGATAATCCATTAATTTGATACCTTCAAATCAATATACATCATCATTAATATACATCATCCTTGTTCATCTTATCCATGTCATTTATTTCGCACATTTCTCCAATTCTGTCACACAATGTCTTCCTTTAATCGATTAGTGTTTAAATTTTCGTTAACCTGAGTACCTACCTATATTTCTTTTTTGTCTTTCGATATCAGCTTAAGTCTTTACAGCATATATACAAATTGTCAGATTTATTACATGGTAATATTTAGAACAACGTTCCTATGACAACGATGTCAGAGCGCAAGGAATGTCGTGGAAAGAGGTGACGCAATTGGCGCAGAGACGCTCTGAATGGAGGAGGCTGGTTTCTGCCCTGTGCTCCCGAAAGGAGCGTTGAGGGCGATGAAGAAGAAGAAGAATATTTAGAACAGGATAATTCATGAACTTATATCAGCATTAAGACATATTTAAAAATATTCAAATTATTTAAGATAAAAAGAAGCATAGTTATAAACAAATATACCTATATCCATGCATTCGTAATAAGTTCCTTTTTTATCACCCTGTTAAGATTGGCAAGCGGATCAAAAATGAAATGACACCCGTAAAAATGCGACAAAAATAAAAATGATATTTATTTGTATTTATTGAAGAGAGAGACCTTTCGAATAAAATGCTCAATACAATAGCTGGATAATCATATAATTCATATAATTTAGCGTGGCCTTGCTGTTCAATTGTAAAAAAATTAGGGTTTAAAATAATTTATTATATTTTTAAACTCTTCCGCGTAAGCTTTATAAAAAACAGTACTTATTAAGTTTTTTGTAACACAAAATATTCAGATATTTATTTTGATCAATTTATAGTTTGATTTTACAATTTTTTTAACTTCATTGCTTGAAATTGCTTATGTTTTAGTTCAACCAACTCACAATCATAAATTTTTAATCAAACACCTTTGCGATAAACTCACCTTCTGTATATATGGTTATATCTAATTTGCATTATTTTTCAATGAAATTGTATGTAATGTGATCAATGTACAATAAGGAATAAATAAATAAATACCTAATTCACTCAATTGCGGGTGCATTGTCATACAATAGTAATTGAATCAACTATACATAACGGAAGAAAAAAAAAACAGTTTTGCTTCAAGTAAGCGTTTCAACCCTGCATGCCACCCATCCTCTGCAACTTTTATTTTCGTGGAGAGTAATTAACTTATTTATTCTCATTAACTCGCATGTTACAAGAAGTTGATACGCTAGCTATCCTCACTCTCGGAGATGCCGTGATGGTATAGATAGAATATATATTATCTTCAAACAATTTGAGAGTAAAAGATAAAATAATATTTTACCTTTTCAATATTAATTACGTTTTCATGAAATATCGAATAATAATATCTATCCTATGCGGTGTTCTCACGAGGCGAATTTCGCTTGCGTAAAAAACAAAATCCGTCGGTCATCCATTGATCGTCAAACGTGTTCACACAGTCCACTAGCATAGATTCAATCTATCAGATACACTTTGATTTCAAAATGGCGGACGTCGAGATGGAGATCGAAGAGTGTTTATTATTAGTTGAAAATGCTATAGTAGAGGTTATAAGGCGCTTTCTAATTAAGGAAACAGACGCCACAACCCAACAACAACAAAAAACAACTGCCACGAAACGGGAAACATTATAAAGTTTATTGATTATAAAGTTTTTACCATTGATACGGATGCCGCGCACATCTGAGGATACGCGCATCGTTCCACCAACGAAAAAAGTTGAAAGGTCAACTTGGAACGATACCGTTTTCACTGATTTTTATCGTTTCAGACTGTCAATTTGTTCACACGGTTCAAATGGCTGACAATATTTTGGTTTTCTGGCGATATTCGTCTCGTGAGAACAACGTTTTTAGGTAACATTGCTTTCGAA
This sequence comes from Athripsodes cinereus, assembly GCA_947579605.1. NCBI lineage: Eukaryota > Metazoa > Arthropoda > Insecta > Trichoptera > Leptoceridae > Athripsodes > Athripsodes cinereus. The sequence continues at coordinate 23,452,641 of OX388305.1, read as the reverse complement.
CGCTTCATCTTAACCGTAAATTATTACATTTAAATTAAAAATAAAACGCGTGATTGTGAAATCAAACAACGAAACACATTATTATTTATTGATCAATCACGAAACCGTGCAAAAGATATAAAAAAACTAATACTCAATACTGAGTAATATAATATTTCTTCATGACACTTAGAACTTTAAAGTCTACCTATTGGTAGTTACCATAGAGTATTATAAAACACAATAGACAAAATACTTCAAAACAACATGTTCGACTCCTTCACGAATTTGTAATAAGTATTATTTTTTCATATCTTCACACAATGTATTTCTTTAATTATTCCGATATTCATTTGCATGTTTTGTCGATAGCTTTTCAATACCTGTATGAAAATGACGAGCAACTCTTTGTTATTCGAAAATGCATACAATGTTTTTTATTGTTGGTGCTTGTAGTAAAAAACAATAATTATTATATTGCATATTTCAATACTTGAATGTTGCTCTGAATGTTAAACGTTGTACATTATGTTATTCAGTACAACAGGAAAAATAGAGAAACGGTGGCTAGTGATAAACACTGAAAAAGTAATACTTATATTGAAACAATAATTGAGTGTAGTACGAAATGTATGCAGTATTTTTGAATGCCATTATTCATGCCAATTACTGACAATATAAACAGCAAACTATTATACTCTGAAACGAGCTTGCAAAAGGAATAACCTGAATTAAACAGAATAGGTGTCCCACTCTTCTTAAGTTAACGATGGATTAGAAAGGTTAAAAATCAAGAACATACATGTCATTTAATAAATATCCTTAGTATAACGATGCCGTATGCCACTCATTCTATATCGACTGTGCTCAGGACAAAGGCATTAAACCACAATTTAGGCAAAAGTCGTTTTCTGGTTTTTTTTGCTTATAACTTGATAGTTCCTGAATATTTTCTCTTCAATTTTTATGACATAATAAAAGAACTACATTACAAAAAGATGGTAAAATAATAATGACAATAATTTTTGTCATTTTCTTTATCTCACAGTTTTTTTGCTTCTCCTATGAAATTTTACCGATGTGGTTTAAACCCTTTGTCCTGATCACAGTCGATATTATCTTATCAGTAGCGTGGATTGAACGATGTGCAGTAGATATATATTATTATTATTATTACATGCAAAGAGTTCATTGGCTACCCTACTAGCGAGAGCCCTCTTAGATTTATATTTTGTATGTTAATAGATAAAATAATACTAAAATAAATTCAGTGATAGATTTATTATCAAAAATTTGTGTAAACATTACGCCTACACCTTGCTTGTAAATGCGTTAAAAAAAGCAATGATTCTGGCCGAGTCAAATTTAGAGAGACTCTTATAAATCCTTTGAATTGTATTACTGTTATTTTTATGACACTGTTTTATTTTGTATTATTGTAACCAATGTACATACTTACGTAATTCCTTACTGGTCATGGAGCATTCAATGCGCGTCTTCACCAGTTTGGGATAAAATCATCCCCTTCGTGTAATTTCTGTCACTCTGAATCCCAAACGTCGGAACATATTTTGTGGGATTGTTCCCACACCGACATCAGTAGGAAAAGAGAGGAGATGCTCGTTGCTGTTCGTGGTCCATCCTTTGGACCTGTAGGACATGCGGACTTAGTGGCCACAAGGAAAAACTTTTTCGCCTTCAAAAACTTCTGCACTTTCTTTGGTAGCCTAATATCCCCTTCAAGTAACTAGCGATACTGCATAGAGAAGAAGGCATATTCCCATTTCTTCCCTTCCCTTTTTGCACCAATTTTTTTTGGTGTGTGGCCGCTAAATCTAGAGTGCTCCCTCGGGGCAGCATTTCTCGCTTTAATGCGACATTAAATCCTGTTTGTGCATGTGTGTGTCGTTATGGAGATACATATCTCCAGGTACGGCACGAGGTATGTGGCGGGCGCTGCCCTTAAAAAAAACCAATGTACAGTGAAGAATAAAATAAATAAATAATAAGTGATTTGGATAATGGGTCATTTCGAGAAATAGTAACATTGCAATAAACTCATCCTTATGCATTTTAGATAATATATTTGAACCTACTGCTATTTCTGATAGATAGATTATTGTAGTCATTATGTTTTTAACTTCTATGTGTAACTTTTATATAACCTGTAAGTTTGTAACTTCTATATTTTGTAAAATTGTTCACTTTATACTTGTAATATTTTGTAATCAAAGGCAATTATGCCGTAAATAAATAAATAAATAAACCTATCTGAAATAGCAGTAGGTAATAAAATTTTAATTTTGTTACAATACACCTACAGAAAAGAACTGCGTTAATTAACAAATAAACTTTCCATTTTATATCCAGATTAGTCGTTTGAAGATATTTACGGTTGTATTTGGGTATAAAAGGAGGAAAATGTAGACATACCTTCTATGGTTTCATAATAAATTACAATTTAGTTATTTTTGTAATAAAAACTAATTTTGTCAGAAAAATACAGACTATTGTTATAATTTTTAATTTTTCTATATATTTTTAACCCTTTGTGACTCGCGCACTAAATTTCACCTTGACTTAACCCCATTTCAATATAAATGTCTACCCAGACTATAGTCCCCTTTTGTCGCACAATGCAATAAACGAAATTATATCAGGTTCTTTTGTCAACACAATAGACACCGAACCTGCCTGCTATTCCAAGTCTGTTACAATAAAAATAATACATAATAATAATATATATAGTAAAAATAGAAATCGAATTTGTTTTTTATGATCTCTTACTGTTGTATCCCCCTTCCGATTAATATATTTCCTTATTTCCCTTATTGTACCTATAACATCAACCTTTATTATAGAATGTATTACCTGTCTTTAAAATATTTATGCCAGATCTGATTTGGTTAAAATAAAAATTACTAGTGCTCAATAAAACTTTTTTCTGAAAATTTTGAACATTATGATTTATTTGAAATACAGAATTATGAGATCTGAATTTACAGCTTATACCTATCTTAAAAAATCAAAATTACCTTACCAACTATTTCTTTCATGTTAGTTTACTTCTTGTCAAAAAACAAAGTGTCCAAAAAACTAATACTTCATTCACCTAATTTCATTCGCTAATGTTTAATAAATTTAACTATTAATATGATTTAATCGAATATAAGTTCATTAAAATGTTTCGTTGAAATATGTTTTTTATAGTTATATATACATGCGTTTTCAAATTGATCGATGTTTTACACCAATTTGTTAATCAATTATTTATATATTTAACTCTTAGTGAATTAATAAATTAATACTGAAAAATAGTAGGTACACCAAATTATGTCATTAGAACATTGAAATAATGAAGAATTCTTATAAAAACAAGTCTGGTAAATTATTCGGGTATATTTTGTGGGCAAATCGATGCACAGAAAACGTCCCTGACATTCTCAAAAATATTGATTCGAATTATTATTATGAAGACACGATGAAGGTAAAAAAATATGCTAACAATACAAGTTATATAAATTCATATCAAAGAATCAAATAATGAAATAATAACATTATCGATGTGTCGATGGTATAATATGCAAAACCATAACCTCCATTTCATAGAAAAGTTTTTGTAAATGAATAATTGTGCGTCGGATGGGTGATGCATTCTGCTCGAATTGAATGCTTTGCAACATTTCAACAATTGATTGTACATTCAAGTCTTCAACCTTTCATATATAATTCCTCCATAAACAACTTCTCAAAACTCTCATGTCAATACACAGTTTAAGCAAAGAGTTTCAGAACTTTTTGTGAAATATTTTGTCGGAATTTATTAGTAAAACTCCTCATCTTCCAGGTTTCGACAACAAACTAAATCTTTGTCGAAACTCTGAGGTAGTTTTTAACAAAATTATCCGTAAAACTTAAATAATATATTTTAATACCACACAAACATTTTATATCAGTTTTTCAACTGTTGCCTCTTTTTTTATGTGGATTCTTTAAAATTTCAAACAACAATACACAACGCTTTGAAGATGTTTCTTACCTATGAAAAATGGAGTTATATTGCTGCAACTACAAATCTTGATTTTATACTATGACACAATGGATAGATTTTATAATACACTAATATAATCAATGCCTTAGATTGGAAATAATAATATTAATAAAATGACAACACAAAACTGTCAATCAAATCCGCATTATTCATATTATTTCTTGTATTATATTGAATATTTCATACTTGAATATTAATTTTTCACCGCATAGCTAATCACTTTCATGACAAAAGGTTTGTAACGTTGTCACATTTTCATAAAATTGTCTATGTAAAATCGACATACCTTTAGTTATAAATGTGGTTTCTAATACAATCAATTGATTTGACGCCATTTTGTTGTCTTAAGTGACGCCATTTTGTGATTTTCAATATGTAAGAACATTCATGTAAAAAACTAATTAATATCGAGTATTTTTTAAAAATCATAACTAATTATTTCAGCAACACTGAAATGCTGCGTAATAACGTCCCAATTAAGGAAAAGTGTGTCATGAAATAACATCAATTTGAAAGAAAACGTATTTGTGTATTTTGTGTGTGTACCTAATTGATTCGATTCTACATTTTTAATATAACAAAGGCATTTTGACACTCTCATTTCAATAATTTCAGTGGGACACGCCATATACGTGTATGCCACCAACTGCAATTTTTAATTATTAATGACATAGAGATGACAATATACGTATCTCCTGTCCCTTACATGTAATCAGTCCACTGGAGGCCCCACTTTTGGGAGATGTCATATTGATATACAGAGAAATGTATTTGATTCGATCTAACAAATATTCATGAAACTATATAGGCGGTATTCTACCGTAGTTATTCTATCTCAATAAATATTCCTGAAACTATATACGTGGTATTCTACCTTAACAAATATTCCTGAAACTGCTTACGTGATATTCTTTTGTAGGTATTCTCCTGAAACTATATAATGTAGATGGTATTCTATCGTAGGTATTCTATGTTTATAAATATTCCTGAAACTATGAACTTACGTGTTCTATCAATTTTCAGTAGCATTATTCAACTCTAAACCAAACAAGGATCTATTTGAGATTTCAATAAAAATCCGGTTCATAAAAATACCGACAAACCATTTCAACCATCCATAATGTATCACAGTGGCTCTAATGGTTTTTCCACTCAATAAGTAGGTACAGTGGTATTTCGTTCCTTGCGAAGATTATTCGTGCAACACATTTACGCTCCAATCTTCCTTAGTAAAAGTATTAAGTAAACAGCATGTTGTCTAATTATCTTTAAATCTATAAATGTGTATCACCAAGAATTATATTTGTTTAAGCTCATAGATTAAAGACCCTTTAGTATGTCACTACCCTTACGATTCTGCAAGTTTTTAAGTACAAAACTAAATCTTATTTATTTACTTTTTCGTATCATATATCTTGATTCCTTATCTTCTTCAATCGTCAAACCGACAAATTGAAATCCCACAATGCGAAAAATTCAAAAATACGTCTATAATAATTTAAAATGTCAACGGTCCTTGTCACAAAAAAAGTTCCTGACTAAATAAAATAATGAATAAAAAACATCGCTGGGTAGAAGTAATAATAGAAGTATTGACAATGGATTTACGAATTAAAAATAAACCTATATCGAGTGATGATATCGCCAATCTTGCGACAATTGAAATACAATTAAATTCAGGTAGGTAAGAAAACGTATGAAATAATATTGAATAGGTACAAACATACCCGTTGATTCTTATTTAAGAAAATATACCTATTAGATTTAGTTTAAATTTAAGTAGATAGTACCTATACGGATCGGCTTATGGCGCAATTTGTATGACGATTTTTAAATATATAAATTCTGTGATCCGTTTATGTAGAAAGTCTAAAGGCTTGACATTGTTGAAAATTGAAGAAGACTTGACAAAAAAAAATGAGAAAAATAACAAACCACACTATGTAGCTTCAAAAGAAAAATAAAGACTTCTCAAGCAACTTTAAGTCGGTTAAACGTGGTCGACAAAAAATCATTCGAAATCACATCATCATCTCCGTCGGTTCCACAATTTCTGAGCATCGTGGCCGTCATGCATCATTCCATACGTCTCCACCTCGAACGGTCCTACTCCATGCAGTAAACTCTGTACAGCCTCCTTTGCTCCATCTTGTACCCTTTTCTTCATTTTTTGTTAGCACGGATAAGAAAGCTTGATTATTTATAACATGTTTATAACATGGCTGACTACCCCACTGAAGATGTAGTGATGGTATATACAGAGTATTCAGGTAAATGTTTATAGGTAGGTAATTACTAAAAATCTTCTACCAAAGCTTTTAATATAATTATATATTCAAATTCTAGTAAATTATGAAATATGTACTTACCGTTATTATTGTATGCTACTTATATCTATTTCTGAAGATACAGGGATGTTCTTTATTTCAGTTGACTAGGCAATCTCTTAGAAATATTTACTATTTATGAAACTGAATAATAAATAATATAAAATATTGCGTAGTATAATAATTATAGGTAGGTAATATCATTGTACATACAATAATACTGTATAAGCCCTATACACGTGTAGGTAAAGAAAAGGCGTATATGTCTACCTACATAATAAATATACATATTAATATTAATTCCTAGTGTAGTATTACCAGGTTTCAGCCAGAAAGTAAAAATCAAATTAATACTTGTAAGTGGAGTGAGTTCTTTTCTAAAAAAATGCGAAAATTACAAAGAAATTATTTGATAACTGTTAACACGCAGTTTTCGAGTCGAGTGTCCTGTATGAGGCAGGTACTTGTAAACATTACATTTAACATCTTCAGTTCAGCAATGGAGTACGCCACCCATCCTGAATGTTTTACCTTTTATTGACACGAAGATGATAACATGCATGCTTATTACATCCACTGTATCGGATAATATGCATGCTTATTACATCCACTGTGTCGGATAATATGCATGCTTATTACATTCACTGTGTCGGATAATATGCATGCTTATTACATCCACTGTGTCGGATAACATGCATGCTTATTACATCCACTGTGTCAGATAATAATATATGCATGCTTATTACATCCACTGTGTCGGATAATATGCATGCTTATTACATCCACTGTGTCGGATAATATGCATGCTTATTACATCCACTGTGTCGGATAACATGCATGCTTATTACATCCACTGTGTCAGATAATAATATATGCATGCTTTTTACATCCACTGTGTCGGATAATATGCATGCTTATTACATCCACTGTATCGGATAATATGCATGCTTATTACATCCACTGTGTCGGATAATAATATATGCATGCTTATTACATCCACTGTGTCGGATGACATGCATGCTTATTACATCCACTGTGTCGGATAACATGCATGTTTATTATATCCGCGAGTCCGCTGGCTACCACACTTTTGGGAAATATCGCGATGATGTGTTGTTTGTATGTAAGTGTATACACTATGATTATAATATTTTTGACAATTTCTATCTAGAAATTAATTTATCATTTATCCTGTGATTGTGTGATGTTTTATAAAATAAAACTTATTGATCTGACGCAAAACATTCATTATTTATTTATATGACTAGTCGTTTGCAATGTAGGTATTTATGCATTCACAAATTATGGAAACGATATTATATAAAGATAAAAACATAATGTTTTTTTTTTATCAATTCTATTCTTCTCAAGGCGCCTCTCAATTAGGAAAACAGTGTCATTGAAATAAAAATATTATGTTTTGACATGACATGCGAAACAATACATATATTCCCTCACAGAATAATATGCATAAAACCTCCCAATGGATGAGACCTCGTACAGAGTGTATGCATTAGTTTTAAGGTGTCGTTAAAGAGTACCTACATTATAAACATTAAAACAGATAGAAATATTTATTAGATAAAACATTTTCCTTCATAATCTATGTAGGTAGGTAGGTTTATATGTAATAAAAAAATACAAAACCGATATATTATTGTTATTATTATAAGTATTATCCAATACAACAATAATGAACAAATAATATATCTCATCTGTGGTAAAAATACAATAGAAAATAAATAGTAATAATTTATGTATTTAAATTATTTCTAACATTATGTGGGATAATGAATACAATTTCAGAGAAATGCTTTCAAATGGAAGAAGGAAGTTTATGAAAAAAAAAGAAAATGTGGAACAGGGTAAACGGATATAAGTTGAAATGATTTGATAATGAACAAGATTACATAATGTGTATAAAATATTTTATTAAAAAAATTCAAAACCACATGTATAAAGCTTATACAACACAAATGGGTTAAGTATCTTTTAAAGTTTATTGTTAGGTATATTATTTTATTTGTAATACTTATAGCTATAAAGATCAAAGAAATTTTAAATACTTTCTCACACAAAAATTGTTAATAAGAATGAAACAGTTTTCTATGGCGACATGCTGTCTACAATAAATATTTCTTATTATTTGCATTGCATTCCACATGCATTCCACTTGTTGGTATAGTGTCCATTCTATGAGTGATGCCATGTATTTTTGTAGAAACTCTTCAAATATAATTAGTATTGATATATTCTATAAAACCACATTGTTATACAGTTGTTCATCCATGATATATTATTGTACTAATCTTTGACAAGACAACTTCCCGTCTTACGCCGCCGTTCTACAAGATAATGTACACAACATTGGATAAGTACCTACCTACACATATTTTTATATCGTTATTGTCCAAAGAATGGCAACTATTGCTATTTTAGTGTTAAACTTTTTTAAACATTCAGACGATTAAACGTACACCGCCACCGGCAGAAACGGACATTTTCCAGACATTCTGTAATTTTTATTTTTAGTGAGTTAATGAGGCTCATTTTTATCTATTCTCTCAAGAAGATCTCTAAGATCTCATACATTATAATTTTTATTTTTAGTGAGTTTATGAGGCTCATTTTTATCTATTCTCTCAAGAAGATCGCTAAGATCTCATACATTATAATTTTTATTTTTAGTGAGTTTATGAGGCTCATTTTTATCTATTCTCTCAAGAAGATCGCTAAGATCTCATATATTATAATTTTTATTTTTAGTGAGTTTATGAGGCTCATTTTTCTCTCAAGAAAATCGCTAAGTACTCATACATTATAATTTTTATTTTTAGTGAGTTTATGAGGCTCATTTTTCTCTCAAGAAAATCGCTAAGTACTCATATATTATAATTTATATTTTTAGCGAGTTAATGAAGCACATAAAATTTTTAATATTTACAGTCCAAGTGAACATTCTTTTGTGATGTAATTGTACTTCTTTTCTACGTGCTATTTCTTCTGCGAAGGTTGGCGATCATCATGGGTATTTTCACCTTGTTGACTGTGACGTAATTCTTATGGTGAAATGTAATATTTTTTTATTAATAATAAACTATTGGCAAATAATATACACTATATAAGTAAGTTCTTCAGCTCATCATGAAAACGAAGATCGAATATTGCAGAAGAGTCGACAAAAGACAGCGCTCCTGTCTTCGAAACATCTGAGAGTGAACCGGAGTCAGAACTGTGGTAGGGGCTGTTTCACGCGGCTCATACATAGTTGGATAAATAGAAAATATTTCAATAAAACGATAAAAATAAGAGAAAATAATATTATTAATATTCATGAAAATATAGGTACTTTCTTGTACACTAATTATGCGTATAAAATCACTTTAAAATAAATAAAAAATTCCATCTGGGGTTGCGTTGAATTGTACAAATTTTTTATCTATGTATATGTATTTTTAATATTACCTATTTAATCTTGAAATTTAAGAAAGATTTAGAGAAATTAAAAATAATAAACATTTTTACCTGCCGTCAATCCGCACCTAGCCTCGGCTAAGGTAAATCCTAATAATCTGTAGTATTTTCTTAATAAAGCAATCAATACAAATTGCTAAATCCCTGGATCAATGGATAAAGTACCTAAGTACACGATGTCCCGTTACTTGTTTAGGATGCTCACAGGAAGCCAGGTGTAATTGTGACGAGGAACTTCCCCATATTATAGTTAGCAGGACACGGTGTTACTAAAGTCCTTTGTCGGTCAGTTTCCTTAATACCTTTGTAATTACAATGAAGATTAACAGGATCGTCCCAAAAAAGGTATTGACGTAGAGATTGCCTAAGATTACATGTTGTGTTTTTAATATTTTCTCCCGAAACAACGTAAGTAGGTACATACATAAAAATTAGGATTGCAGAAGTATGTATGAATTAAAAATATTAATTTATATTCGATCTGTTTTACTAAAGAAAACACAAATCACTAATAAAATTAAGTTAAAATCTAAAACAGTATTATTAATTTATACACGCATTGTGAAGTTTTATGAAAAATCAATATACCTACCTAAGTAATCATAAATCCACACATAAATATTTGAATTCATTCGTATGTATGTTCATATGTCCTTAACGGACTCTGAAATTAGGAAAGACAGAAGTAAAATAATACACTATACGAGGTCTAATCTGAACAAGTAGGCCAAAAACATATGAAATATCTTATGTATTGATTCAATTCTACCCGCTGCTGACTCACTCCATCTTCATGATACATGCATGCTGCTTAGGTTCTGTGAGAGTGTCTGGGGTGTATTTTTCAGATCTAGATTTATCTACTCGTTATTTTTACGCGAGACGTAATATTTTCGTAATAAAAACTATGCTAATGACTATGGCGAATGATGATGATTTTATATAAAATTATTTCGCTCAGTCTGAGGTATTGTACTTTTTAAAAAATGACAAAATTTTAAAATAATTATTCGATCCACGCACAAACCAGTGCCGTCCCTGACAAGATATTTATTTACTAAATAAATATTTATTATGCATTTAATACAGAAGGTAAAGATAAGTGTCGGCTACCATTTAATAAAAAAAATATAATAGATGTTGTAATACGTTTGTAGCTACCGAGTTTACGTTAAGGATTACACCTATTTTACCAAAAATCTATTATGTAATTATGAGAAACTACTAATCCACTCATTCATTTAAAACATCATTCAACTTTTGCATATTGCTACTATACCTAGTATAATAAATAACATATGTTTAACGTATCGCCCAACAAACAATGTCTTAAACTGAACCTTCGAAATATAACCTAGGTCTTTTTGAACAAAACGTGCTGAAGCCTATAAAATCTGTTTAGTTTTTTTTTGTCTCTAAGATTCAGTTGCAGATAATCGTAGAACATCACATCTAAAGCATTTAACGTCTTCAATTCAGCGATGAGGCGTATCACTAATCCTAAATGCTTATTTTTTTGGGATGCATCATGCATGGATGATAAGGACATTCATGTTCTTATAATCAGTGAATCTATTGGCTATCCTCTTTATAGAAGATACCGTGATGGTATAGATAGACGCATAGAACATCTAGAGTAGCCTAAAGTTCTGTATCCGCACAAAAATTTCAAATTCTATCATGGAAACAGAATCTCACTTTCCAAATTATGTTAAGCTATACTTCTCTTTCCTTTGACTACAAAAAGATATTAAATTCAAGCATTGAGGACGTGGAAATACGATTTTCAACTGGATATATTTTTTATACCTATTAAATTCGACTATATTTTGTTGCGATTCATCATACCTGGAGAAACCAAACTCGTTGCAGACCAATCCAATGGATTGTAACTCATTATATATATACATCATACCTAGTCAGATTTGTTACTATCTGATTTTACTACAATGTCTGTAACACTATATAATAACAATCACATTTAAGATACCTTACTGTATTAAAGATATAATGAATACTTCATTTGAGGCTTTATTAGTGATAGGTACTAGCCTTTTTAAAATTCTATACAAGTTAATAAGAAATAAACGTTTTCACAGATTTTCACATAGGTAATACGGATTAAAAACCATTATAAAACATAATATATTAGATAATACTATGTTTAATAACAATTATTTCCTTCAAACATTTTTATATATATCTAATATCTTAATAATATCTAATAATATTGAATGAACATTTTTCATACACAAAATCTTATGATGAATTGATACAAGAGATTCAACATATTGCGTGAAACGAATCGTATTAAAATGTGCAACGTGCATTTTATTCTAATTCAATATAATATTGTATGTATTATTATGCATTATGGATTAACCTATATTAAGTATTGATCAATATGATAACATTCTTTTGATTATCAATAAAATGTAGTGTAACGATATATAATATAGTTATACATATAATAATGTAACAAATTGTAGCTTTATTATATAGGTACTCTTTTGTAGTGATTCGTCGCAAGTTTATTTGTATGCAAACTGCGAATACAAATGATATAATGAAGATTATAGAATTAATTTTTTATTTGAAGATGTACACCACTGAAAAGTGCAAGAACTCATATAATATGATAGAATGATACAATTTTGATATTTTTTTCATGCCTTGGATTGTCAGACTGAAATCCTCGTTTTCATTGAAGTCCATAAATAACTGAGATTGTATCTAATTTAAGATACATCTTCGAAAAATAAAGATCTTGCCTAATGATAAAAAGTGGCGATATTTTGATTACACGTATTTGATTGTCAACACAAAACTTTAATTGTTGGGTATTATTTAAACATGAACTATTTGATTTATTTTAGTTTAATTTATTCATACCAAAAACAACTCTCAAACGCATCAGTAGTTTGAAGGTAGCATTTCCTTCTTTTCAATCGAAAGATCCGTGGTTCAAATTACTCACAGATGATATACTGCAAATTTACGAATATTTATGGGAATTTTCAATTTCGAACAACTCTAGGCTTCAGCACTCCTTGAAATACTTCATTTTCATGCAATTATATGAGCTTAGTTCATATTCTCAGCTAGTTCTGTATTTTACCTTAATATGTTATGAAAACTAAATATAATTGAATCTGCAGGACTCCATGCAATCAAAATATTTGTGGCTATATTGTTCCAGTTACCGCGACATATTTATAAAGCGAAATCAAAGAAAACCAAATATTGAAATACATATTTATTTATCTACACAATGCTTATTTATTTACTAAATGCAACTTGGTTTTGTTATAATTACCCTAAAAAGATTGCCGCAATATTTACTCAGGATCTTCCAACGATTAGGTATATTAAAATCTTTTTATAGGCAATGCGCTCATGCGATATCAAATCAACATAGTTCATACTATAGGTATCATTACAATACATGCAAGTCCATCATCAAATAGTTATTTAAAGTATTTATTCCATTTACTATTTGTATATTGATCTTTTAGTTGATAATGATTTGCTTCAGAATAAAATTACGAATACGCATAGAATAAAATATAATTAATAAGCATGTTTTTTTTCATTCTACCTTTCAAGTATAGAGTTTATTGTCGTTATTATTTGCACAATATTTGGTATCTACTTATTATTTTTCTATTTATGTACTAGCTTTTACCCCGGAATCACTAGTGAAATACTCACTAAAGCATCGTATTAACGCTTTTTATATCTATCTGAAAAACAGCACTCTAAATGAGTACCTTAATTGAAAGTTTAAAAATTAACAATTAAAAGTTATTGTGAAATAAAAATTATAATTATCAACACAACAAAATAATATCTATTTTGCAATTTATCCAAATTTAATGATGATATAAGTAAAGATGTTTTTTGACATAAAATGAAACACAAGAGCACATAAAATACATAAATACAAAATTTTAGACATGCTTATAAAAACTGTTATACTTACCTACTTTTGTTTTTCAAAGGAATTTGTGGGTGTTTAAGTGACTTTTTTTTTTGTTTTCCTCATACATAATATCTCGTAAAGGTGATAACGTAGGTAAGATAGAAACATAACCAAACATGAACAGACTTAAATAATATTTATACGCAGATTATTGTAGTGTCTTTGTATTCTACAGGATATCTTTATTATCTACTTTCCTGCCTAATAATACTTGTGAGAACATTTCGGGTAACCCTTGTATTGAGCAAATAACATTACATTCATTGGTACGTCAACGTTCAATACATTATTCTTACACAATATTGTATATTACTATTACCTACATGTAGATGTATATAATGTAACTAAAAGTATTAGTAAATTCAATCATTTTAATCCCATCTGATATTGTCCCGCTTCCGAATACTTGCATGTACTATTGTATGATAAGAGAAATAAACAGAGTTAACAATCAATAAAATATTATATGTATGTAAAAAGGTAAGTATTTGAAGTAAATAATAATGAATGCAATGGTGCAAAAATAATAAAAGCACAGCTCGCAATGGAAAGAGCAATGTTGTTAGTTTTGAATTTCTTTCTAAGATTTGTAATATTGAAAAATAGATATTGTTATCCAAATGGATATTTGTCGAGAATTATGTATCGAGTTATTATATTAACTCGTAGAAAAGTCAGTAAATGAAGTCGCAAAATAATGAAAAAGAGACCAATTACAAGGATAAGAAGTATAGCCGATAAATGGAGTGACGATTTAAAGGAAGAATATGAACTGTAGCACATACGTAGAACTTAAGAGACTAGCTGGAAATAAGGAGGAATGGAGAGGAAAATCCAAACTCGTTGCAGACTAATCCAATGGAACTCACTATATAGGAGGGACCAGGTAAAGACAAAAATGAGTATTCAATGAAAAAGAATAACAATATAATACGGGCTGAAAAGAAGTACCTAGGCAATATAAATGTAAGTTTCCATATCCCGTAGAATCCACGGTAAAGAATAGGTCTCCTAATCTTTTCTGTTAGTTTTTAAGTGTCCTTTCAGTGACTAGCATTCGCAAAACATCACGTTCAAGACATTCAATATCTTCAATTAGCCGCTGAGGTGTGTCACCCATTCTGATTGTCTTAGCTTTAATTGGTACAAAGAGACAGCTTGTATGTTTCTTGCGTGCAGTTGATCCGCTGAATTCACCCTTTTAGGAGGTGCCGAGATGGTGAGAATGAATATGATAATGTGAAGTCGATTTTTCTGAAATATCTCTTCTACAGACAATTGAGCTAATTAATGAATGATTTTTTAAAGTACTCTTAATGTACCTACTTAGGTATATTTATTTATCACCCTTTAAGAAAAACATGGTTTGGAATGTCCCAGTCCCAGAAGCAGCAATAAATAAGGATCATTATACATACCTACTTCGGTATGATATGGGACAGTAATCAATTAAAATTTCAGAACTTTACGAACATCGGGATGTTTCAATTCAATTTGAAAAAAGGATTGCAATATTAGTTGACTGTATTTAGTATTATGACATCTTTTCTTTTATAGTGATCTTATAGTTTGATTCAAATATTTACTTTGCTTCTTTGCTGTGTTCTGTTCTGCCCTTTTGTTAGTATTCGGACTGCTTTTAAGATTTCGCATGGAACTGGGATATAGGTACCTAACCTACATAATGTATTATCATAGGAGCATGTGCCTATGCACGTGTCCTAATATGCAGACCCATGGAATAAAATTGTATGTCTGTTAAATTGTTGTGTTCATTATATTTTACAATGATCCTCCGACTCAACTAAGCCAAATAAAGAAGATTTGTCTATGTACATGTAGGTACCTACCTACATATTTCTCTTTACTTCAAAACTTTACCTACTTAAAAATAACAATAAAAATACATGTAAATTTAAAGTATATATTTTACAAAAAACAAATTAAAATTCGTCACACATATTATTTTTATGATCAATCACGATATTAAATAGATATGTATAAAAATATATAAGTATATATATAAATTTAAAATATTATAACACATAAAAAATGCAATCGTGCACCGTTGTAATTCAATTCGTTTGTATCCATAATGTAGGTATGCAAATAATAATACGATACATTTATTGCAAGGTGCAAGTTAGTATAGAGGCAAAGTATTTTATACGCGTCATTAAATCAATATAAATATTATAATTCACTATGTTATGGGTTTATGTAGGTAATTTTATAAAAAGTATGAACTACTGTTCGGTGATTCTATACATGGTATTTATTATCTGTAGTACCTTGCAAGATGTGAGGTAATAGGTACAAATATTATAGTTTTGTATCCTTCAATGAAAGTTATTGTGATAAGAGAACATTCATAATAATGCTTATATTCACCTTTGATGTATTTGCTGATGTTACGGCTATGGCCGTAAATAAATATTTAATTTCATTAACTGAGTAATAGTTTGATAGTCATTTTTATCCAATAATTTCTTTGATAGAAAAGTGGATTGTGCTATAGTTGACATCTCATTTTGGTGTATGACAAATTTGGTTATAAAATATTTATTTAAATCAATACTTTATTTAATATAACAGGTATATCAGCAATATTTATATCTGTATCTACTTGTTCTTCAGTGTTTACGGGTTTGCAGTCGCATATAATTTATGTATGTATGTGTTGGATATGCGGATGAAATTCATATTTCACCGCTGTTGGTTTAAATCTTATTTTCTCGGACTACAGGACAAACTTGTATCGAGATAAACAAACAAATAAACATTATTTTTAACAGTTACAAGGGGTATACTTACATACTTATATTTGTCACGGTTAAAAATTTACATAAAGTTAAACGTTTTTCGATTACTTTTCACCATACTATAAGGTAGGTAACTACCTACCAATAAAACTTATTGAGTACCAACCTACGTGCATTTTACATTAGTGCAAGAATACCGTATGTTAACAACATGCAAATTTTATAAATTACAATAAAAATACACATACTGTATCAATCGATTCAATAACAATAAACTTATAATAATAATCAATTTACAAATTTATGCAGCACATGGCGAATATATTATTACGCACACACATTTTTTTTTATTGAAATAGCATTTTTCATTCGCGAACGGCATCGACCTGTTCTATACTAGGTATATTGTCAAGTTTAATGTTCGTCTGTATTATATTATGCATAGGTATTATTTTTTTATGTAGTGTAAAAAAGGCTAAATCCATTTTTATGCTTACTTTATACACGGTTCATTGAATGATGATTGTACCTATGCATTATTGTAATATCAAAAAAATAAAATGTGATATTTCCATAAGCATTCAATCATTTGAACGCAAGTCAAATTTATCGGAATATTTGCATGTTTGATAATTTGCTCCAATAAAACAGGGGTTTTTATGGGAACAATCGCATTTATTAGTAAGAAAATGGATTTTTTTTTTATTTTGAAAATAGTTGAGTTTGGTTGTATAATTGATTTTTGAAAGGAATCGAGAATTTTATTCAGAAATTTCATATAAAATCAATATCGTAATATAAAACTTGTCTATCCTTAATTCATAGCTGTAAGTAAATCCATCAAATATGATGATAATTTTATTTTACTTGTATGTATTGGTACTGAAGCTCCGAGAAGCTGAGTGGAGAGTCGAATGGTGGGCAATATAGAAAAGGAAACGCTGCATAACTCATAATGATATATTTGTGTCTAAAACAGAAAAAAGGAATAAAAATTCTCGCATAGAATTTGTACTTATTACAAATAAAATGATTCGAAAATTTCATATACTGTATTATGTTTTTTCAAATTAAAGACTTCTTATATTATTTATTGATTTAGTTGGAAATTAAACAGTAATATTGAACTTATCTTAAGATAAATATTTCATGTTTGCAACCCCTGAAGAAAACCAATAATTCAATAATGTAATCCAATAATATTTTCTTTATATTTCTAACTAACTATGGCCATTCTCATGGAAATCGTAACGAAACGAAACGCTACTTGTTGCAATTTATTTTTAACTATTTGACTATAATAGCAGTAAAGTCTTATTGTATGTTTATAATAAGAATTTGCCTTACAAGGCGTATAAAGAAATTGCTATGCATCGTAACTATATTAGTAACCAGAGGCGATTCTAGTGATTATGAAGCCTTGGCATCGAGATAAATACGCATATACAAGTCAAGGATAACTTATTTTAGACGTTCTTTTAACAAAAACTCTCCAAATATACCTTATAACTTCGATAATTTGACACATTTTTTACTAAATGTATTAAAAATCTTCTTCCTTATCCCCTGGTGTGTCCATTTGTACAAAAATAATTTTGAACGTTAACTTGTACTGTAGTGAAATTTTGTTCGTGTGTATGGTCCTAATGGAGTGAGTTTTTTTCACAATTAGAAATATTTTTTTAAGTATCACATTATATAAATATCATAATGATTTATTCATAAAAATAATAAAAAAATCTATTTTAGTATTTACCTAACTACAGAAAGGTGTGGAATTTCTATAACGGGATTTTATAGGATCAAGTGAACTAAAAATAAATCCATTTATTAGTTAAATTGAATTGGGAATATTACATGTATGCTCTGATGACGTTGTCATAGTAATAATGTACTATGAAAAAGAAACGTTCAATATGACGAAAACTTTATAGACAAAATAATATTACCTCTTAATAAGTCTTCATTAACAGAATAGACAAAAACACTATAAGATTTCTTTACAACATAAATAACAACAATATTAAAACGGACTAGTTGTGAGAGGCATGTCTTCCAGCTAACAATTCAAAAGCGAGGAAAGAAACAAGTTATTTGGTATGGATAAAATAAATTAAAATAATCTTACAAAATCTTACAAAGAACAGTGCTACTGAAGCATTCGGTGAAAGAATAATTTCAAACTATCGTTGTATTTTCTTCAAAAATTACTCAAGATCGATAACGTAATGGAATAGATGAAATAATATATAATCAAGTATAGTACAATAAATGTGGACTCTTCAAAAATCGAAACCCATGAACAGTTGCCCATTTTGTTTGTCGACAGAACCGCCTCCTTCAAACATTTATAAATTTACAACTGCAGAAATTATTTCTTATTTATAAACCATTTGATAATAAATTTGGTACGTGCTCTTTAAATGTATTTTTGCTATCGATTTCATAAAAATATGAATTATTAATATATTCAACTGTCACGAAGAATCGTTACAATTTTAGATATTATATTTTCTTTTATGGTTCCTAGATCAGGTGAAATTAAAACATCCAAGTAATTTTCTCACCCAAATAAAAAAATATATATATAGAAAATAGATAGCGATGATGTATTCCTAATTTTTACCGCCCTGAATATCGTATATATTTTTGAGTCCAGAGAGGACGATCTTTATCTTGGTTACAAGCAGTTAATCCACTGACTACGACATTCTGTGCTGATGCAGCGTACAAGTACCAGTGATATTTTGAAGCACAGTAAATAAGGCGAATCTCGAAATGACTAATTAGAAAACAAAAGGACTTTGATTCGCAATTCATTGATAGTGATATTAACATGGTGCCGAAGACGATGCTATACATACCCAAAGTCGATCATTATCCACATGTTACCTACAAAGGAAAATATTTTAAAATACCTAATCATTTGAAAATTTGTGTAAATTTGTCGGTGGACTGATGTCGTAAATCTAATTGGACTAATGAGAATTGTAATAGAATTATTTAAAAATATTATATCAAATTGAAATAGATAATATCATGTATTTTTTAAGGATTAGGTTATGTAGCAGTTACGAGACATTTTGAATGTTTTTAAATATGTACCTATTTCACAATGCACTTCTATTAGGTAGATGATTATTATGAAGTTACAGAAGTGCATTGTGGAATACTCGTTTAAAAACATTCAAAATGGAAATAGGTACCTACTTTATGTTATGTTGTAACCATGGATTGGTTTTTATTTGTTTCCATCCATCCCACCACAGTATATACCATAAGTAGAGTTGTCAGCTGCTTATCATAAACCTGCGAGTCGTTCTCTCCGTAGCATTAAATTTTAAGCATACTTATCTATCTTACCGCTGAAAATGAAGATGTTAAATATCTGAAAACGTGATGTTTTACGAAAACCACTTCCAGGAAATAGTGGAAGGTCCATTTTTACCCGGGACTCCACAGGAAATGAAGTCCAATTGTGTGATTTATCTTATGAGAATTTATTAATGATGTTTTCACACATTTAAATTTAATTATTTTATTTTGTATTTGAATTCTACTTTGGAAATCCCATTCCTATAAAGGATTAGGCAACATTTTCATTTTATTTAAGAATAAATAAATCAAAACCCCCTTGAGTCATAAGATGTATTCACGTGATAGTATTTTTTAGGTAGCTATGCTTCTGATGGCCAAGAACGGATCTCTCATCGCCCTCAACGCTCCTCTCGGGAGCACAGGGCAGAAATCAGCATCCTCCATTCAGAGCGTCTCTGCGCCAATTGCGTCACCTCTTTCCACGACATTCCCTGCGCAAGAACGGATACAAGACGTGATTTTTCATTAAAATTTCTTATTTTGTTAAGGAATAGTTTAATAGTTTAATATTAGTTTTTTTTCACTTTTCATTTTTCAGTCACTCACGAACAAGTTGATGACATTGGCATTGAATGATAAGCATTTTTCAAAAGGTGACATCTATAATACCGCATTTTCTCTATGTAAATAAACAAATACTAATTATTTTCAATTTCGATTCTTGTTTGAATCCAACAAGAAATTCATGACAAATTTTCCATTTTCCGGAACAACATTTTAGATTTTTTTACATTCCATTTCTCAGTTGAGATTATTTTTTTAAGTCGTGTTCAATACGACGTCCGCCGATAATAAGGCATTACCTACTTCTCAGCAGTCATTCCTACGTCCATCTCAACGAGCCTACTACGTTGAATACATCGGATCTCGTCCGATCACCGATGTCACGGGTGCCGTTCTTTTTATAAAACTCATGTTTTCATTCATACCTACTATCACGGCACCTCCCCCATGTGGAATAATCAGTAAATTAACTGCATACAAATACTCCTAATCTATTCTGTATTCAAAGGTCATTCTCTCGTTTACGACTGATCGGATATACCATATCCTCTCCGTGCCAGTAAACTTAAGACATTCTGAATGGGTGGTAGGTATGGATACCTCATCACGTCTACCAAAAATAATCTTTGTATTGATTTCAATGTTCATTGTTATAAGTATTATATAAGTATGTGTTCTACCTACGCTTAAATTAGACTAATTTCATTATGAACTTGTTAGTTTATATCAAATAATAAGAATGTTTACGATAATAGTAGCATTCGTAACAACAAAATCATATTATCAATTTTAATAATAAGCCTAACAATGAGTGATCAAAACACTCGCCCGCGCAACCAACTGGAAAACAAATAATAATAATAATAGACATGAAAATGATATAATACCGGCCAATTTCTGTTTCGCTTGTCTCTTTCTCGGGACATTATGCCGTAGTAGTAATACAAGACTTCATGGCGAAGTATAAAATAAAATAAAAATAAAAAAGTGTTCTAAGAAAATTCCAACCAATGAACGGGCGGTTTCGCGGCTGGCAGGCGCGGCAAGTGTCGTGATTGGCCGATTCCACTACCCGCGCGCCGTCGCGAGGTTTATCACTCAATTTGACTGCAGTGTGCCGCGGTTCTCTACTTGAACGGTTATGACATGAGCGCATGTAACGATATCGTTGTATGACAGCATCCGCGGTGAACCGGAATATTATCACAGTACCCACATAAAAGTAATATTATCGCGGATATTTTGGCAAAATAATAATCTTTGTTGTAAACCGTAGCTACTGTAATAAACCCACGCGGTTATATGTCTGTATTATAATTAAAATAACACATGACATTTATTCAGTACCTCATTATATATACCTACATTGTTTTGATTAATTAAAAATCAACATTTACCTACATAAACATTACAGTGCATCTACTACAACTTGTCAATTCTTGTGTTATGTCATTTGTCAATATTATATTTGAATACTATTATATTACAATGACTTTCTAATCTACATAATAATATTTTATTGTTTTAAATAAACTTTTTGACAGTTCTGATATTGTTCCACCTTTAGATTGATAAAATTGTGGTTAGAACACTTTTGTTCCAATTTTTCGAGCATTACTGTTTTGTTTTGAATTGCAATTCATTTTTTAAACTACGGGACAAAAGAAACAATCGTGGATCTTGATCTCCATCAAAGGGCCAGCGGCCACTTCATGAGGTATGTCAGTTTATACATAAGATTATGCTTTTTATTAGCTGAACTACAATGATCTAGGAATTGCATACCTACCTACATCTAAGATGATTTGATAGTAGTTGGTTAAAAACTATTTAGGTATGCCTACCATTTTATTGTTTTCTTTATAATTGTTTTAACAATCTTCAAAATGTAATGAGCAATTATAGGTACTCATTTAACTTATATTACTTCCTGATTTTATATACCCGGATTATAACTAGAAATCCCTACTTGTTTAGGAGAAAGTGCTTAAGTAAATTATTTTTCGCTCATAAACAAAGAAAAACTTGAATTTATTAAATAGTACTGTATAAAATTGATCGCCAAATGAATAATTAAAGTAGGTAAGTACCTAACAATTTAGTACGCAATGCGCATAGAAAACGATAGTTAATTAAACAAAGAACCTACACCTCAGGGATGTTTGCTAAATTGTGAAATTACACCCACAAATATTGACCGTAAATTTAACGTGTAGCCTTTTAAGGGTTAACAGCTGTCAAGAGAAAACTATCCCACATTTAACCCTCTGCGAATCACTTAATGACCCTATGGAAACCTGCGGATCCACAAAAGGTCCATTTCTATAGTAGGTAGGTAGATTACTAGACAAGTGGTTATTAATACACCTATTATCCCTGGCCACCCGATTATGGACTAAAGAATAATATACTTTTAGTACCATGTCAATTCAGTACAAAATCATTCGTAGGTACCTAGGTAGGTACCTAGGTACTTTTCCAATGTACGAAAATTATAATAAATATAAAAATGTATTTCATTCATTATCTTTGTCAAATATACGCAGCTTTTTTATGCTAATATCAATATATATAATGAGTTACAATCCATTGGATTGGTCTGCAACGAGTTTTGTCTTTCTTCTCCATTCCTCCCTATTCTCAGCCAGTCTTTTCAGCTCTACGTATGAGCCACAATTCATGTCCCTCTTCAGTTGGTCCATATACGCATCTCTGGGCCGGCCTCTGCCGTTTGTCCCCTCGGTCCTACCCTCCGCGATGGCGATGAGGAGTCCTGGGTGCCTGATGTTGTGGCCAATCCAGTTAGCTCGTTGTTGGCTGATTCTCTTAAGGAGTTGCCTTTTTTCGCCTACCCTGTTTAATACTTCTTCGTTTTCGACGTGTTCCGACCAATGGATCTTCAGCATGTGTCTGTAGCACCACATCTCAAAGGCCGCCAACCGTCCGCTTTCAATCTTGCTGATGGTCCATGTCTCACAACCATAAAGCAAAATGCTCCATACGAAGGCTTTAGTAAGGTTCTTCCTTACGCTTAAATCAATGTTTGGGGATTCCAATATTTTAGACTTTTTGTTAAAGGCAATCCTTGCCTGGTTTATTCTGCTCACAATTTCTGATTTGGAGCGTCCATCCTGGTTTATTCTGCTGCCCAAGTACACAAACTCTTTTACTTGTTTGATGCTCACTCCGTTTATGGCAATGTTCGCAGTCGTTTCCTCCCTTCCAACGACCATACATTTTGTTTTGTCTTTATTAATTTTCATGTTGTACTTTGACAGCAGTGTACTTTCCATTTTTTGTAAGGCTTCGTTCAATAGAAATTAATAAATCAAGAATATCTGGAGAAAGAGATATGGATGCAAGAAGAGTCTAGTGTGTTAATACGTCCTCTCTGCCTACATCACTGGGGAGACGGAAGGAGGAGATAAGTAGACAGAACGTGTGGCTAAAATTGATTACATATTGTTTTTTTTTATGTAAGATTATCATCAAAATTTATCCACATGTCGGGTAGGTAGCTAATATAGAAGAGCATGTTATGAACATGTAGGTTGCCCTTACTGTCACTAAAAATATCCCGTAAATCATTCGAGATGATTGACAAATTTTTCTGCATGTTTTCGAATTCCCTGTAAAAGACAGGTAGTCGTAAACCATCTTTATTTTTAAATTATTTATATTTTATAAATATTAAGAGCACAAAACAGACAATAACTACATGTATAAAGTAAAAAAAAGGTTAATCTTTCAGAGATCAGCTATCATCTAATACCATGCGCCACAATTAATTTAAAAAAGATAGGTAGGTACCTACCTAACATTCCGGTCATCTCAACATGCCTACATTATACACAGTCTCGCTCGCTCACTCAATCATCACACTAGCACAAAAACACAAATCAATAATAATAATGAAAATAAAAAATCAAGGGGAAAGGAAAAAAAGGGGGGGGGAGAATACTGCGTACCTGCTGATTCATTTAGAAGTGTGTAAGTAAGTTTTCTGAATACCTGTCTCTTGTAAGCATTCAGAGGTAATCCAAATATATCGACGTCCTTCAGCGTATTATTGTATAGAGATGTAATTCTCCATAGGGGTCTGCGCAACCCTGCATTTGTACTCACTTTATAAAAGGATTCATTACAGCGATAAGATAATATTGATGATGATGATTCTGGATGATTTTATTTTGATGCCGTTTAACAGTATCTAGGCCGTCTCATATTTTTTTTTTTTTTTTATTTTATTTATTTATATGCCACCCATACTGAACGTCTCAACTTTTATTGGCACGGAGAAGATGACTTGCATGTTTATTACTTACAGTTAGTCCACTGGTTACCAGATTTCATTGTAAAATATTATTATCAAAACATTATTGTGTGATTTTACAAAAACTTGCATTTTGTACCTCCTAACTTTTCATAAATGAGCATTATTAATAGATATTTAGTCTCCTAGATCCTAAATCTTAAAATGGATGGTCCTGAGAAGAATAGAATAGTCTCCTAAATAATTTAATTCCTACTAACATGATCTTAATATACATTGTACAGTGCAGTAGGTAGTTTCTAGCATTTATGTAACACACAGATCCCGGTTGATGTTATGTTATTAAATTTGAGAATCTTTGTCGTGGCTTACCTATGTAATTCTTTCTGCCCTCTATGAGACATTCGATAACTCGCAGACGAGAGAGAAAGACTTATTTTATTCTAGAAACTAAAGAGATTTGTTAAATTTAATGACAACAAATACAATATCAATCCTTTAAGCTTACATGAGTAGGTAGGTACTCCCACACTTACCGACGGCACTTCTAGCGGTGAATAATTATGTAACTCAAACAATAGGTAGCGAAGATCTTACGAATTAGCGATTTGTCAAACCGAACGAATTTATTTCTCTTTCTCTTTCTACCACTCTGTTCGGCGTATTTTTCATTGCTGAAGATCACGCTCATATTATGTATCTTGGTTTTTATTATCCAGGTCCAAAAAAGTTCTCAAGTTTCACGTGTTTAAAACGTGCTTAGTACCACAATTAATTATTTTATAATGAACACGTTTCCCCACACCAACGTAAATGGAAAAGCTTTTTAAAAAGTGTTATAATCGAAATGAAGGCAAAACAAAAACAATAAAAAATGTTTACTAAATTTGGTAGTAACAAAAAATATCACGTGTAAAACTATTATCAGACTTCCTATAACCATATTGTAATAAATATTTCAATTCGTTTGTAGATAGGTAGGTATATTTATTTGTTTGTTCATTTTTTGTAGCCGCTCTCATCGGGCAGGGGATCGGGAAATCAATTATTTCTATGAAAACTTGCGTCTATTGAGCTTGTTTTGGGATTTTTAGATTGTAGGTACCTACCTATCCCGTGGAGCACCCGGTAAAGAATTGGTCTCCCACTCTTCTCCGTAAGTTTTCGAGTGTCCTGTAAAAGGCAGATGATCGAAAAATTAAGACATATTACATCTCACGGAGAGGACAGCTTGCATGTTTATTATATGCATCTGTTCTGCTGGCTACCCCATTTGTGGGATATGCCGTAATGGTATGGTATGGTACCTACCTACATATCTATCTAATTTTGTTTTTATGCCGTCCATTCCTACGCCATGAAAAGTCTCTTAGTTTTTTCTGCAAGTTTTAAAGTAGGTACCCTGCAAAAGGCAGAATTCGTAAGACATTGCGATGACATAATTATATAATAAAATCAATATATCGAAGAGGTGTGTCGTGCATACCTACTGTTTGGCTTATTTTTCATTGGAATTTGATGAATACTACTTGTGTCTTGGTACACTGGCTTCCTCATTTGTGATATATGGAATGTGGTTATTATGATTATTCTAAAAACTGCACTCTGAACTGAAACTACTACAACTTTTGGCCAAGGAGATCTCAGCAAGAATAAAACTGTATTGTATTGGACAGTATGAATATTAATATTCATCATCATCATCATCGCCCTCAACGCTCCTCTCGGGAGCGCAGGGCAGAAACCAGCCTCCTCCATTCAGAGCGTCTCTGTGCCAATTGCGTCACCTCTTTCCACGACATTCCTTGCGCTCTGATATCGTTGTCATAGGAACGGTGTATTGTGAAAGAGGGACGCCCGGGCCGACAGAACCCCTGCGGACGGAAGAACAGTGCTCTTTTTGGCCAACTATCATTAGGCATTCTCAAAACATGTCCCAGCCAGGACCATCGTCTCTCCTGTATTACGGAGATTACAGGTCTCTGCTGGGTGCGCCGGCGCACAGCATCATTTGTAACATGTTCATACCATCTGACATCCAAAATCCTTCTAAGACACTTGTTTTCAAAGCTTAGTATCTTCCGCTCTTGAGCCTTGGTTAAGTGCCAAGACTCGCAGCCATATAGAAGGATTGGGATGATGCACGCATTGAACAAGCGACATTTTGTCCTGATGCTGAGTCCAGATGCCTTCCAAAATTTGTTCATGTGTTGAAAGAAATTAATATTATGGTGAAAATACAAATGCAGCGTTTTTGGATGACAAAGATTATAGTCTGAAAGAAGGGGTGTGAGGAAGAGTGGGCGTCCAAGAACCACGTGGTTTGATCACGCGGATCAAATTCTCAAGGATGGCCGTGAAAAATTGTATGCGCGTAGAAGAAACGAAAGAAGTACCTATGTAAAGATAGATCTATATGGCATTCCGTTCTCTCTGCCTACTTCACTTGGGACCTGGTATGAGGTTATAGTATAGTATAATAATTGTGTAAATTGAATACACTTAATTTCTCTAAACCATGATGATATATTCTAAAAGTGAAGTAGCCAGTAGACAAACTTAATCAACATGCCTGCAATCCGTCCTTTCCATACCAAAAAAATTAAGGTGGATGACATGCCTATAATGACACATGGATAGAACTCTTTTCATATAGGGAAGATTTGCTTTGACCATCTATTATGTTGTTTGTCACTTTCATTAATATTCCCCAAGCAAAATCGGGTTTAAAAACTAGTTGAAAAATAACTATGTACTTACTTCGACATTCTTCAGGTTCAATGGCACGTATTGCTGTGACAATAGAGCGTAAATCCAAGATCGATTTCATACAATTGTACGATTATTCTCATGAATTAAAATTATAAATTTACGAGGCATTAAATAGAAATAATTAGTCTCTAAAAATACTCGTAGGTACTTTTATATACTTACCCATAAAATATTCATAATTACAATTAAAAGCTTTTTTATATTGATCTGTGTTTTTCTACAGTATTGTATAATTAAAACAAAGAGATTTTTTATGAAACGTTTTACCGTGAATTGTTGGCTCTTTACTTACCTACTTTGCAATTTTCACAGTTTGATGTAATGATTTTGTATACCTAATCTTAAATTTACATCATCGATATTCTCTCTCAGAGAAAACTTACCTAAACTCATTTTAATTTACTAGCATCTGTGTGTTTATATACATTTATTGTTTTGCAAAAATCTATAGAAAATTTGTTCACATTTTCAGTTTCCTTGTTTAAATATGATTATTTTAAAAAGTTAAAGTAATGAAACTGATGTTTCACTTAAAGCTTGTGATGCTCTCTGAAATGCGA
Organism: Athripsodes cinereus; assembly: GCA_947579605.1. Classification (NCBI taxonomy): domain Eukaryota; kingdom Metazoa; phylum Arthropoda; class Insecta; order Trichoptera; family Leptoceridae; genus Athripsodes; species Athripsodes cinereus. The sequence continues at coordinate 23,424,579 of OX388305.1, read as the reverse complement.
ATTCTATGAAAGAATTATTGGCAAAATATCTACCAGTAGATAATTGACCATTCAAGTTTTACAACTTGTAATAAATTATGTATCTATCTATGTTAAGAGTATTGTAATTGGAAATCACAAATAGCACTACCACAAAAAGCCACAAAAATCGAAATTAATCTTTAATTAATAATTTCAACAAAGTTACACTTGAAGACATAGAACTTAATTACAAAAACATCATGATTTATGCAACAGATTAATAAAATAATAAATACTGTTAATTTTTGTATATATTCTATTTTCATCCATTTTCACTAGAGCTTAAAATAATTTCTTATGATTTTTCTTAAAACTATTTAAATAATAATGAACCATGAATTTCTGCAGAATAGAATAAAAACATTAAACAATTTCCCATCGTTTAAGATAATATCCCATAAAGAAGAATTTAATCATAAAGTTATTTAATCCATTTAAAATATTTCACACTCGAATCGTCGTCTAAAGATTCAGAGATACCATACAGTTTTTTTAGTGACATTTTTTACGCCATGCTGCCAGTATTATTCCCGTGGAATCGACAGAAAAAACGCAACATTCCTTACTAACTTTTAAGCATAGATTATTTTGATGATTTGTGTTTTTTGTTTAGCAATTTGTATAGCTACTTTAACATTTACCAGGGTTTTTATATTATTTTCACCACTAAATTGAAGATGTCGAATGTCTTATAAATGATATTATAGGAATAATTGGCTTTTGCAGAACACTCGAGAGCTTGCAAAAAAGTGAGAGACATATAGGTATTAATATATTCTGTTACATATACGAGTATTTAACGCGAGGCCATGCACTAATTTAGGAGTGATTTAGATGAATATTTCCTACTATGTAGAATCACCTCTATCATCTCCACTGAGTAATAATCAGCCTGCCATCACATTTAACAGAAGCAAACTAAAGACTACATTGTTTACCGGAGCCGTTGAGAGAATCTATTGACTGTAAAACGGCTCCAAAAATCATCGATAATAGTTATCATCATCAACAACAAATAACATTAAAAACAATTTATTTTACATTCAGCGATGAGGGATGCATCATTTTTTAAGCAGTTTCCTTATGCATTTACATTTATTATCATGTTGAATCACATCTATTTAAAAATCACAACAATATGTTTTCACCACATTGCAATTAGATGTATGTATGTAGATACATTACTAAATAGTAAGGGTAAGTAATACCTACTAATAAAATAATTCATCTCTCCTCGCACTCAATAAATTATAACTAATGATAACATTATCGCCCCAAGTTATTATATAAACGATTATAACCATATGTTGTTAGTGTTGGTTATTCTATATGAGATCGGTACTTATTCTATTATGTACCTACTTATTATACCGATACCAGGTACTTATAATATTCGGTACTTTCATTTTGTTCTAATTGTAGTAGCAGTAGTAGTGATGAAATGAATCTGAGTCAGTCGGTACTTCACAACGAATTAGTACCCGCTACCACTGCCTACCAGATACCCACCCTTGTTCGATAATTGTCGTTACGTAAACATAAACGTTACGTAAACGTTAACAATAATTTTAATTTTTATAAATAAAAAATAAAATAAGAATTACTCAATTAATATTTATTTATTTATAAAAATATTCGGTTGTAAATATTCTATTCGTCACCTATCGGAAATATTGTTTTTAATATCAGGCATCATACAAAAGGACAATATTGTTTTGTATTTTGTGCACACTATTAGATTTATAATGAATTTCATTTTAATCAAGGTGTAAATAACAATAAACTGGACACTATTTCTATTATTATTGTTGCATATTTATCGATCAAATACAATTTTTTAGTATGTACCAACTACTCGTTCTATAAACTAGTTTATTTATTTTTGTACCTCGATACTCAATGCGAGTATCAATAAAATAATGACTCTCCCTTCCCTAGTATCTTATAGAGGTAGTTAGGTGGGTAGATAAGTAAGATACTTGAATATTATTTTCATCCCCGGGAAGCGCGATTTGTCCAATGGGATTACTCTCAGCCATCTAACAACCCCTATATAAATGATTTATGACAGTTCCAACAAATCTAAACACAGTAGACATTTTTATATTTGTTCTTTTACGAGTATCTTTGTTTTTCTTGATTCAGTTATCGTGCCTGTTAAATATTTCCATCACATATTTAGATTAGATTAAATTGAGCTATTTGATTTTTTTCAATATTGGTTTCTGAAGGAAGGTCCGTAGTGTGATTCACTCGAATCCAGATGATTTGTCGAAAAAACGAAAGATAAGAAAAGAAGGTTCATAGACATTATTTTTTGTATTTATTTTCAAAATTTTATGCACCCTGAATCATTTCTACGAGGGGCTTTTTAGCTGAATTTCGATTTCAGTCACTTAAATTTTATCTTGTCCAGTTTAAGATGGATCCTAGAAATAACGTGTGATCGCAGGGAAAGAGAGAGGCTGTCATCTAATGCTCACCACAACGCTATCTATACAATCTTAATTCATTACTATTTTTTTACATCCCCTGCCCACCCTGGGTAGCTTCTGTTAAAAATTTACTAGACAAACCTAAAAAAACAATACCCAAAAGTTCACCAGTAATAAATGGAAAGGGTCCTCCGTCTATTTCTCGTGCTCCTCATTTAAGAGAGATGTGATTTTATGTGAGTATAAGCGCCTCTCACCCCTGACTCACAAATCTCTGCAGGGTACTTACCTACCCCATCCGTTGGTTCTCATAATATATTATATTAATCATTCCTAGATAGGTACCTCTATATTCTTCTCTTGAAAACACAAATATTCCATACGTGAAGTTTTTTTTTTTTTTTTTTAAAAAAGATATATCTGGGTTTTGTTTATTATAAACCCAAATACAACCTTATACACCTTTCACAGTAAGCTACTAAAAGCTTGTGTCGTGAAAGGGGAGTTTGCCGGCACCTGGTATCGAACCACAGACCCCATGTTTACGAGGCCGAGACTCTACCTCCAGGCTACCGACGAAGTCTTCGCAATTAGAAAAGATCTCTATATTTTTTTGTTATCCGCGTGTCCTATAAAAGTCAGGTAATCATAAATCATCAAATATTCAACATCTTCCATGCAGCGATAAAATGTTCGCCCTATAAACAATTACTTTTTTTGATATAAAGAGTACTCATTGCATGCAGTGTATTTACATTCTACTCCGATTGCAGAAGAAATTGTGTTAGATGGATATAAAAAATAATGGCATCTAATAAAAGTTTGTAATATTTGAATACCAGTGTATTTTTCTCCCCTAATGTACACAGACGCAATGATGATGATGACGATGATAATAATTGACGCATTCCATATGCACGCGACAACATTTCCAAACGTCAAACTGTATTTTCCAAAATATTGACATCGCAAAAACACCACACGCTTCACGCTGTCATAAACTCATAAACAATTATCACACTCACACACACACATATACCAATACCCACGAATAAATTCATTTGTATAATTAATATTCTTATTATTTTTTATTTAGCACTATTACGCCATCATAAATTAGAAGCTAATGAATTTAATCGAGGCATTTAAAATAAGATATTCAGAAAGTGAAGCATACCTTACTGTTGCATTCAATATATAAACATAACGTGTATGGATAATTCACACAGATCGAGCTAGTCTCAAACTAAGGTATAAATCTTAGTCTCAAACTAAAGTACTAACGGGACGATACACATACCTACAATACACTAAACACATGTAAGTAGGTACATGCAACACCCAGACCCAGGACAATTTGAAAAAAGTTATTCTTCCCTTTGCCCTGGCCGGGAATCGAACCCGAGACCTCGTGACTCAAATGCAAGAGCGTTACCTCCGTGCCACACCAGCCGTCAAATAATGATTTTAGGTGAAGTTTTGCGAATATTCTCTTTTCATAGTAAAATATTAGTCATTCAAGATGTTTCATCTCAGGTAATGTTTTGTGAATACTGTACACTACGAAATACATAATAAGTATATTATTTTACGAAACAATAAATATAAGAATGCCATGACTGAAGAATATCTTGACTGCGTAATTTAAGACAGTGGTTCAGAAAAAGTACTTCGTACATCGCGGTATGGGGACATAGTCAGAGGTGGAAATAGCTCTGAAGACCCCATCGATCTGCGCAGAGAAGAAGACAGATATTTAGAGAAGAAGGCGAATAGGAATACGAGTACACGTTTACTATTCAATGTACAGAGGGCAAGTTCATTATTTTCGATTTTATTGGCATTCACAATGTTATAATTATGCGACATGATTATTTAAGAATTTTCTACAATACATGAAATTATTTCTTTAATAAAGTCTGCGACCGATTTCGACACATTAGTAAGAATGAAGCTTTTAATCTGTCGTCAATGATATTAATATTTCAAAACTGGAGCTATTAAAATTTAAAGTGATTATTTATTGCATAGTGGAAAAATCTTTATACAATCATTTCGCACAAGTGCACAACTGTTTTAAGATATTTCCAAGTAACAAGACCTTGAACTTTTTGTACGCAATTTCAATTCAATATGAAGTTATTTGAATGTTGTATTTATTACTCATTTAACCACTGGACCATGAAACTTTGAAGCAAGGCTCGTAGTATACTGAATACAATAACGAAACAATGCGTGTTAATTATTACCCTTTGAATTGTTTTACTGGCATTTTATTTAACCACATGGAAACTGATACGGGTATAGCGTCTGAACCTTGGTCAGATAGGTGGTCGAGGTTTGACTCTACGCAGGATGTTCAACAACTCTAAAATTATAAATAACAGTGGTAAACTCTCTATATAAAATTCTAACGTGTATATTATCTATATGAAAAGCAAATTGAATATTGTAGATACAGTTTTAATCTCAAATAGTTATCAATGTCAATTGGAAGCTCTTGCTACGAGATTACTGATTAAATCTAGTGAGCAATCAAGTTGATGATCTTAAAATTAGGTAAATGATGGCATTTTTATGGAGATAACTATTCTTAAAATTCGTATTTTAATTAGATTATAATAATTAATTCAGAATGTCATGTGAAATTAAAACATTAATAAAAAATAAGCCTGTTGCAAAAGTGACAAATAAATAAATCCTCACAGAATTGATGGATAAGAAACGACCTTGCGAAACTTTCGAAATTTAACTTTGCGCCTTTAAAAACAATCTAGTTGAACTATTTTGTGAAATGTGATAAATATAATTTTTTGGAATAAATGATGTTATAACCAATTGAAATATTGTTGAGCGAATTCTTATTATTGCGACTGTTCTACACGAGTTTTTAATACATACTCCTAGTGCACATGAATACAGTACGGATCGCTCATAGAGTTCATAAATTAATTAACAAATAACATTGTGTTCTAAAGAATCTTACTAGGTATGCAGGTGACCGCACACATATATGGCATTTTTATTTCATCGAATCGTTGTAAAATATGCATAAAATTCTGCGGTCGAAGGTCAGTACTAAAAGATATTCTCTTTTTTTCTGCAAACAAGTCAATACTATCTCATTCGCAATTCAACGATTGTATGGATTTAAATTTCTTAAATGTACAACATGAAAGTCTTTATAATTTCATATCTTTTAAAGTATTCATTTCTCCGATGCTGGGCAGAAAACCTAACCGCTTCAGTCTTCTTCCGATATTTGGAAAATGTCCACCCTATCTTTTTGGAGGATTTCTTACTCTAATTATAGTCCTCAGTTTCTCCACCCATATGTATTTCTTATTTGGCAACATTTTGTATAATTATTTACTACTTGTATACCATTCAACAATATCTGGTTTAATCCACTTGAACAAACGTTATTCCAAAACTTTGACATGATCGGCAACTAATTTATTTTTCAAACTTACAGAACTTTAATTATATGATTGTAATAAAACGTATACAAGCAATGCGGAAATATTCGATTTTCAGTTTTCGAGCAAACCTATCTAAATTTTCTACGTTTCACAAAAATGTTCCAGTTTTTTTTCTCTGTTCGTAAATCACGGCGGTGCAGGCTGTGCGTAACGAATAAAGAAAATTGATTTATTATTGATATTAATTAAGTGTCGGTATGTTCGTAGTGCGAACAGGTCTATCCAGTGAACCAAAGTATTCAGACAATAATGTAATATGACAGTATACCAGTTTTAATGAATTTCAATCGAGAGAAGCATTCCGTTCACATGTAACAGTCAATTCCAAATATCAATTTTTGAGAGAATTCTTTATTTTTTGTGTTTAATTTAATATTACACAAGATGATCTAAAAATGAGACAGTAAACATCTTGGAATTTTGAACAAGAATCCAGACACCGGCCTATTACGTCACCAATATATTGATTGTAAGAATATTCAGAATATATCGAGATAACAAAATCCTAGATTTTTATGAGAAATAAGTCCATCCATCCATCACCTCACATCCCTTGCGGTTAAATGTATTATTTTTGTAAAAAGATGACTCCATTAGCTCTGTATGGAGGAAGCCTGTCTCCAAACTGAATCCAAATTTTGTCGTTGACCTGTTACTTTTTGATGACACAAGCGTTGCTTACTTACTATGAGGATGTTTTGTGGTATGCTTGGGTTTGTATCAAAGTCAAATTCATATTTTGAATACCTATAAATAAAATTCACCACTACTTTCTTTAGTTACGATTAACCATTAGCAGTATAGCTACCACTCTTTACCATTTACTCCCTAATATTGAGCTAATCAAATTTCATTGAAACTAATACCAGTATACTATTTTATTATTTGAAGCATACAATGATAAGTATTACCACTGAATTATCACCTTTCTATACTACCTAATAAGTCATAATTACATTAATCACGGTAGCACATTATATAATTAATGATTAATTGATCATATAAATTAATAGACACCTACAGATTACATTGAAGTATGTTCCATAAAAGCACAAAAGTTAATATTCCTAGATTTCTTAATACTTCATATTACTACAATATGCAAAATCTATTCAAAACTAATTCAATAGTATATAACTCAAAGAATTTTACTAGAATGAATATATTTATTTGTCTACGCATTATTAACATTTTAAATAAATTAAATAGAATGTAGTATTGAACCCAATTTTCAATATTCATCAAAGTTAGTGCGATATATTTTCGGAATCAAAATCCATAAACAAAATTTGTAGTCAGAAAAACCAAAAACGATTTTTAGTTGCACATTAAAATTATTTTTGACAGGAGGATTTTAAAAGAGTTACTCGAAAAACAGTATCATCGTATCAAAGATTTTAAACGTAGTCTGATCTTATTATACTTTATAGTAAAATGTTTTGAAAGGCGACTATAAAAATATTTCTAAACATAATACGCTGGAAATTTTAGCACATCGTGTAACGCCACTGCCTTACAGTACAGAGAACAACACACAATAGAATTTAATTAGATTCAACGGTTTTCAATTTTGATTAATTACATTAAATTTTTCGGTAGTCTTTTTCATTGTGAAGACTTGAATTGATGATATTAGTACTTACGTATTCATTTTCAATAATCGAACATAATTAAAAAAAATGCATAGTTGTAATTATGTATGCACGATACAACTAATTTATAATAACATTCTATGAATTTACTAGTTTTATATTTTTATAACTAACTAGCTGGCCCGGCGAACTTCGTACCGCCTAAGAATCAATGAATGATTACATACATACATCATCACCTCCTGTCCTAGTTCAGTCGGGGGCCCATTGCCCCTAGGTATCTCCTTCAGAGATTCCTGTCCATCGCTGCTTCCAGGACCTCTGGCCACTCCAAACCAAGCCTTTCAGCACACATGTTCGACACCTGCCCTTGCCAGCTTCTTCTAGGGGGGCCTACCGGTCTTCTGCCCTCTCCCACTGACTTTATGAATGATTAATATTATTAATCTCTTTACAAACTCCCGTAATTGTCCAAGTGTGTCATCGTAGGTATACCTAGTGTAAAAAAATAAAATTCACTTGGAACTTTCGCAGTTTAGCGGCCCCACCCGTTGTCTAGTACTTTTTTTCCATAGAAAAAGTAATATTTTCGAAACTTGAGGAAATTGTTGCCATATGTAGAATTAATTTTTGGTCACTAAATTTTTGGAAAAATCTTTTACAGGAAAAAAAATTAGCAACTATGAAACTTGAGCGACCCCACCCGTTGTCGAGTAACATGTACGGAACTTTAGGAAATTAATATTCGAAGTAGATTTTTTTTGCCGGCAAATTAAAATAATTCTACATATGGCAACAATTTCCTCAAGTTTCAAAAATATTACTTTTTCCATGGAAAAAGTACTCGACAACGGGTGGGGCCGCTAAACTGCGAAAGTTCCATTCATTTTTTTACATAGACAATTCACACACACATACTATACATTTAGATTTATCTAAATACTATACATACCTACAATTAATAGTTATTCATTTAGATAGTGGCTGATTAACTATACTGATTTGTATTACAATTTCTCAGTAGCATTTTATTTATACCAGCGGAGAAAATTGCGTTTTTTTAAATCGTTTTTGATTAATATTGTTGTCGTTAATTGTTAAATTTATTTACTACCATATCTCATCTCTCCAATGTTGGATATAGGCCTCTAAAAAACATCTTCACGATCTTTGATATTGAACAATACGAAGTCACTAGAGTAGAATTCATGTACGAGTGCCCCTCTCATAGGTAAATGATTACTAACACATCCTTCAGTAATGAGCATGCTACATACACCACACAATGGCACCAGCCAATCACAGTAATGCTATTCGGTTACTAATAGAATCACGTGTTCTGTAATACACATTACCTGTGACTGTTTGCGAAGCGGTGATAAGGCACTTTTAAAAAAATTCAAGTCTACAATCCAATAAATACAATATCGTCAGTCCATCTTTATTCTTTCATATTCATAATTATTTGTTGAAAGACTTTTGATCCATGTTATAAAGAAAAAATGAAAATAAATCGGTTATTTAAGAAGGGGAACAAGTCACCCAGATCAAATTTTACAGGAGACACATGGCATGCATTCCATAAACGAAAGATCATATAATTTTACGCAGGAGGTAATGTAAGGTGAATGTTTATTACATAGTTCTGCGTACAGTCAAGCAGAGACTTGGCTCATGCCTTTGCATATGGTACGAGACTCGGCCCCTCGCCAGACTATGAAGTTTGGATTCATCGAAAAGGTGTTGTGTTACAATGTAACATACATATACAAGAGAGGAGATTCTCGTTGCTGTTCGTGGTCCATCCTCTGGACCTGTAGGACATGCGGACTTAGTGGCCACAAGGAAAAACTTTTTCGCCTTCAAAAACTTCTGCACTTTCTTTGGTAGCCTAATATCCCCTTCAAGTAACTAGCGATACTGCATAGAGAAGAAGGCATATTCTCTTCCCTTTTTGCACCAATTTTTTTGGTGTGTGGCCGCTAAATCTAGAGTGCTCCCTCAGGGCAGCATTTCTCGCTTTAATGCGACATTAAATCCTGTTTGTGCATGTGTGTGTCGTTATGGAGATACATATCTCCAGGTACGGCACGAGGTATGTGGCGGGCGCTGCCCTTTAAAAAAAACATACATATACAATTCACACAAATCAAGCTGGTCCCAAACTAAAATATGAGTCTTGTATTGTGGGTATTTATTTATCTTCCGTGCCTTCAAAACATTCGGAAAAGTTATTGTAAATAAAAATAGTTTATTTCACCTCTAGGTACATAATTAAATACACCATTTTTAAATAGGTTTATAATTTCAAATTACATTTTTATTCAAATTGCTTATCTATTATTTTATTATTTTTGTCAGCGTAAAATAGTTGCTATTGTATATAAATATAAAGATGACACGAATGAATTCTATTAATACGTAGCCATGACTATAAAACATATTATAAATATACTATAACTCGTTATTTTCCTAATGCGAAACAATATACAGAGTTATATTTATTAGAAAATATATTTTTTCTTGCTGTAGTATACACAAAACGTGAATAAAATCAAATTATTAGTGGCAATAATTATATGTTTTTAAATTTTAGAATAAGATACAATTTAAAATTTCAGGCTATTTTATTAACATAAATTTAATATAAAATCAATATTGTAACGAATTGTATAATGGTATTGTTTTAATTAAAATTGTACAATTTAATGAACAAATTCTAGTGTATTTATTTATGAAATACCTTGACGATTATAGATTCTAGATTTAAGGCGAATTATAAATTTGCTCCGCAAATTTTAGCGATTCTTAATGCAAACATCGAGTACTATATTATTATTCCTTACTGATTATTTTATATGCAATTCTAGCTCCTTCCACAAATGGGGCAGATAATGAACCTACTACTCTTATTAATAAATTATCTTATATGTATCTTAATTGTCTTAGGCCCAATATATAAATGTGTCATTAAGGTGCTATGAGTTAACTCTTAATATGGATTAGTTTTGCAACCAATAAGCTATTTCTTATTTCAGCATTTATGGCTACATATTTATATCAATAATATCAAAATTAGACTGACCAACTTAAATTGATAATTAATATGATAATAACACCTAGATGCTAGATGTAAGGACGTATTAAAATATAGGGCCCTATCCACACAATTAAGCTTTATGATTCTGAAAATTCCGTTTATATTTGGGCAGGCAGTGACTTCGTCAATAATTTCCGATGCGGCACACCTAACTGAAAACAGTAAATATTGACACAAGGATGTTCATGAGGCGCTCTCTGCGGACCACGACCATCAGAATTTAAAAAACGACTACATACCTATATGTAGGTATTATGCAAAGGAATGAGCTATATTATGTCTCTGTCCGACTATACCAGTGAAATGGAGTAGAACCTTCACCTTATTTTCATATGTTTATTTATTTTATACTTCATTTTACATTGGTTACAATATTTCAAATCAAAACAAAGTTTAAACATCAGTTATACAATACAATGTACCGGGTTAGTTTTCCAACTAACCCTGTATTTCATATTTCATGTGCATGAACAGGCAAAAATATTTATTCTGGTATTGTTTTTCACGTTTTTTTCCAAGTCCGGGTGTTAGCATGAAGGTACTTGTAAGTAGATACGATAATGACAACATTACAAATTCATACTAAATACATACGATACGCCTGTTATCTGCATACACGTAGTTGTTCTGTTTCAAAATGGTGGGTCATTTGTTATGGTAATCAAGTGAAATTTTCAAGTAAAATACAATTTTTCTTATTGTCTCACAATACTACGTATTATTATTATTGTGATTTTTACGTTAAAATATTTACTGTTTAAAATAAAAGAGTATTTTATTCAAAAGCAGCTCGGAACAATAACGCAATTCTTCACGGACCGTCGTTTTTAAATGTGTTTTCGTATAAATTTGCATAATATGTTTTGTTTGGACGTGTCACCGTGTAAAAATGCATGCCCGTGCATGTTAACGAGGATGAATTATTATAATTTTCTGCTAAATCTGTATCCAAATATTGAATATTTGATTGTTTCTAGTCGTCGGAACAGTTACAGGTAATATTTTATCAAGATAACTGAAATGTAATTATTTTTATTTTTAGTCTATTATTTACGACGTGGCGCAGAAGTAACGTTCATACCTTTAAGTCATAAAGTCCCGTGTTCGATTCACGACTAGAGAAAGATGAAAAACCATTTCAAATTATCCTGAGTCTAAATGTTGAATGTTTTATGTTTGGTGTATTATATATGCATCGTCACGTGAGTACCTTCGCAAAATACAAGATTCGTGTTTTAGTTTGGGACAGCTCGATCTGTGTCAATTCTTCCTTTAACTTACTTACTTATATATTAAATCTCATATAGAACTTTCAATACTACAGTACTATCGGTGAGCTACTATCCGGGAATTTTTCGGAATACAATATGTCTTCCACTATTTTATGTAAGTTTTCGTGGCATTCGTAAAATACAATGTAACGAATTGTGCGATTTTGGATATGTGCGAATGCGAATATTGACATGCAGGAACCTGTCGGTGCTGGCTTTACTACAAAAGTTTAAATTTCTGCAATTGCTCAAACATTCAAATTTTTGACCCCCCCCCCCCTAACTTCCGACATATTATTTCGATTAATGTACATAGGTATCTGTAATTTAGCGTAAAATGCCTTGGAAAATCTAAATAGCATATTAAGATTTACATGTAAAGTATTTTTTTAAGAAATAGATATTACCTATGAGAGTTGCAAAGTTGTATGACAATTTATATGGAAATAACCGCAATCGAATAAAATATAAATCTATGCTAACGTAAGGCATATTGTTTCAAACATGGATACAACTAAGAAAATTCTAGGCACGTATTAAAAATACCTAGGTATATATTTTTCTACATAAGTGTCCTATGGAAGTAAAACCAAATAGAAGTGGGTACTCCAATAAATTTATTGGACCAATTATTCTCTTTTTTCAGTGCCGCTGGTGCCATGTGTGACAGAAGTGGGTTCGGTGGAGTTGGAGGTGTAGGAGGTCTCAGCCAGCACCTCGCTATGGGAGGAATGGCAGCCATGGGAGGGATGGGACCCCTTGGTGCACACCAAGCACAAAAGAGGCCTCAGGAAGATCACATTAAAAGGCCTATGAATGCCTTTATGGTCTGGTCTAGACTACAACGAAGAAAAATTGCACAGGACAACCCGAAAATGCACAATTCAGAAATATCAAAAAGATTGGGTAAGCTATTTTCAATAGTTTTTCAATAGTTTACTCGTAGATAAGATGGCAGTATGGAAATGGTGTTTGTCATTAATATAATGTTTTATCTTTAATGTTTAAAGCGGATTTACGTAAATTCCCATGTTCCCATCAATTCAGCGATGACTGTGCTAGCAATCCTGAATGTATTTTTTCTATATACCTCACAAAGAGGACAACTTGCGCTTTTTGCATAAATTAGTCTACTACATAGTGTAACATTCAAACTGTAACATTTCTCCCATAGTCGGCAGATTTCAGTGACTCTCTCAGGGTTTATCGTTGGGTAAATTTATTGTGGTGGTTGTGCTAAGGAAACACTAGCATGATGTTGTATGATCGGTTTATTGACGAAGAATATGGTTACACAGATTATTATTACACCAAACAAAACAATTCACAGTTTTTAATACTGAATTACATTATTATAGCGACACTCACAGTATTTTGTAGAAGAGAAGAGATATTTATTTTTGGAGCGAGCCCCTGCTATGTCTATTGTAAGAAGAATAGCAGGAGACTGGCCAAAATGGCTGACTCCCGGAAAAGGATCAAGAAGAAGGAATCTGTTTTTATGATAATAGCAAAAGGTATTTACGATTTCTCTAGATAGGGGCCAGGGCTTTCACAGGATTTCGATAGATGGCAACACAAGTACCATTTTTTGGATATTAAATTATAAGGGTCCCATGACACCATCTCAAGTTGTCTTTTAAAGAAAAAAAATGAATAAAAAAAAAAAAGAAAAGTTTCAAAGTCAGTAACAAGAAGGATTCTACAGAACTAAGAGTGTCAAAGATAAGAAAGATTTTACAATACTGTGAGTGTCAAAACAAGATAGATTTTACAACACTGTGAGTGTCAAAACAAGGATACAAATTATCATAACAGACATTAGAAACAAATTCTTAACTAATCCTTACAAATAGACATGTCTCAAGCAAGCAAGGGACCAGGGAGATGCACCGACAGAACAGGTCGCGGATACGGAATCGTAGACAATGTTCTCGCCATACTTCTAGGTAAACCTTTACATGCTTAAGACAAACAAAATTACTAATTTCCTTTACATAATACAATAAAAACCTTCAACAATTTTCCAAACACTTTTCCTTACTCCAAGAGGAGGTATCCATTACAATTATATCTGATCTACCTCTATTATAAGGGCGGTAATCCTTTACCCTATAGCATTTTTCTTTTGTGGAAACTTCCCACCAATTTCATACAGGCAAATGGTTAATATCAGGTACCAAACCTATCGCGCAGAGCTTCTCTAAGCGACCTGTATGAATTTTCTGTTTGAGCGTCCTCAAACCTCACTTGGACAACAAGCTTGTCGGGCATTAAAAAATTGAAATTACTAAAATAAATTTGAGTTAGAACTGATTGTATTAGGGTAGGACGCTTAGTCATACCTCTATATCAGTCTAACCCAGGAGATGTACATGGAAGATGGCGAATCATCCAATGACTCCTTAACATTCATACTAGGCAAATAGAAATTACTGTAAGGGTACGCATTCCATACAGTAAAATTGCCGCAAAATGGCCAGCAGGTTCACACCATGTGAGAAACCTTGCCATATAATTTATTTACAAAACCATGCACACTAGAAGTTGAAACACAACAAACTTATTCTAATTTGACTGATGCGACCTTGACCCTCAATTTAAGATTTAGCATTAATGATTTGATAAACTACGGGAATTAGTGGTAGCTTTTCACGCATTTTCATACTTCATCTTTTATCGGCCGTTTTTTCATGTATACTTCATTCTTCCGTACCTTGCATTCATCATCTGTCATAAGTCATTCATCAGTTACCACATAACTCAGTGATTCAAGAGTTCACACAAAATTTAAGGAAAACAACAAAAGAATTCGTATACTTTCGTATACTGGAGGGTCAAAATTACATCAGTTGTACAGTACAAAATTCCTTAAAACTAACATGTTGTATGACTTTTGCCTGCGACAGTGGATGGGTTCAGATTATTGTGAACACGTTGCTAATGAAAACGGCTAGCATATGAGATGATAAAGGCAACTTCATGCATCCACGGGCGCAAACAAAAAAAAGGTGATCAAACATACAAAAAATATTATTTGAGGGCGCCACAAGGTTCAAACAATTCAAAATTCTCACAGAAGCGGAACCTTGAAGAGCCTCTATGAGTTTTCTTAACTAAAAGTTTACAATAACATGGGCTGCAAAAGTTACAAGTACTTTAAGAGTAGAAATACCAAATTTTTGACTATTAACAGTATTATAATTTATTTTGCTTTAAAGAAGAAAGAAAGATAATTCCTTTGACATTACTATGACTGTAAATATAATTTCTTTTGTGAGTCTAACATTGTTATTACATACAAAATTCACTATTAACATTGACCTGTGATGTATAGACATAGTTCCTTTTATTCATTAAAATTGCAGCCCAAGAAAACATTACATTTTTACATAAATTCTTTACATTACCAAAATTTCAAGTTTACATTGATGGATTTACATTCAGAATGAAATATAACAACAAAATTTTTGAGAAACACATACCTAGGACTCAGAACTTAATGATATCCTTAGCATGATAGTTTCCCATTGCTCCAGTATCTACATCGCATAGCTCGTATACGTTAGGGGATATGATTCGGTGAACCTGAGACTTGATGAAACGAGGTGCCAATTTCTTTGAAAAATAATTCGCAGCGTTGCTATGAACGAATGACCTTCTCCAGACAATTTGACCTATGTCCAGACGAAGAGTTTTGCGACGAAGGTTATATCTATCGGCATTACGATGGAAAGCCTTGGTCAATGAGGAGGAAATTTCGTCGTAAAGGGCGTTCATTTCTGATAAACGACGTTGACGTTGTTCGGCAAATGCTTCTAAGGTACCACTATCAGAGGCATTGACAGTTCTATGGAAGGAGGCATGAGGAACATATTCTGTACCATGTACAAGGAAATAGGGAGAGTAACCTGTGGTTACATTTACAGTACTATTAATACAAGAACAGATTTTTGGAAGCTTGGAACACCAAGAACGTTGATCATTTTCTACCAATATAGAAAGAGCAGTAAGAAGAGTAGAATTGTATCTTTCAACGGGGTTATTCTGTGGGTGATAATATGCATTATAAAACAAGTCATTGATACCATAAGAATGTAAAAATGATTTAAATTCTTTAGCAACGAACTGTCGGCCGTTGTCCAAGACAACACACCGCGGAATACAATAGGGAAGAAAAATTCGTTCCTCGAGTAATTTGATTATTTCTTTAGCTGTAGGGTTTCGTAGTGGAAAAGCCCAAAGATATTTAGTAAAGATATCTACAACAGTAAGGATATGCACGTTGCGCTTATATGACATGGGTAATGGTCCTACCAGGTCAATACTCAATGATTCCATAGGTTTAGTAACGGGTTTTGGGTTTTTCATTAATCCATGAGGCGCTTGGTTATTATGTTTATATGCCTTACATGTTTGGCACTGCTTTACATAATCCTTAATGGTGGACAATAAACCACGGCAATAGAAAGTTTGAGAAAGATAGGCATGAGTTTTTAAAACTCCAGGATGGCAATTGTTATCATGAAATTCCGAAATTAAAGGTTCAAGTTGATCAGAAGGCACAACAAGTCTCCAAAATGAAGAATCTGGGGAAGAATTATTAGGTTTCTTATTTTTACAGTATCTATAGAGGTGACCATCCTCTAACATGAAATTATGGCAGTCTTGAGGTCTTTCTTCACAAGATTTGTAAACTTTACGATACCATGGATCGGAGACATTGGTATAAACAGACGGAAAAGTGAAAGCAGAAACAGGAATTCGACTGAGTCCATCAGCAAGTTTGTTTTCACAACCTTTCTTATAAACAAAATCAAAGCTGTATTGTGATAGACGCATAGCCCATCTGGCTAAACGTCCGCTGGGAGAAGAAATGGTTTTTAGATATTTCAAACATCCATGATCGCTCATAAGGGTAAAATGAGTACCTTCTAAGTAGCTACGAAAGTGATGTACAGAATCTACGACAGCAAGTAATTCGCGGTCAGTAGTCGAATAATGTTGTTCCGTATCAGAAAGTTTACGGGAGAAATAAGCTATGGCATGCTCAGTTCCATCAGGAGATTTTTGTGAAAGGAAACTACCTATGCTTATTGCACTAGCATCGCAAGTAAGTATATAAGGTAGCGAATAGTCAGGGGGTTTCAATACAGGGGCCGTTATCATGGCAGATTTTAAAGCAATGAAAGATTGTTCGGCTTCATTATTCCAAGAAAATTGTTTATTAAATTTCTTACTTGTCAATTTGCAAAGAGGAGAGGCAATAGCAGAAAATGATTTGATAAAACGTCTATAGTAAGAACACATTCCAAGGAAACCTCTTAGTTCCTTAGTTGAAGTGGGACGTGGATAATTTAACATTACATTTATTTTTTCGGGGTCGGTAGTAATACCGTCTTGGTTGATGACGTGACCAAGATATTTTAATGAATCTTTACAAAAAACAGATTTCTTTAACTTTATAGTAAGATTGGCTTCATTTAAGCGTTGAAATACGGTCTTCAAGGAGGCAATATGAGATTCAAATGTAGGACTACAAATTAAGATATCATCCAGATAGCAGAAAACATGATCACCAAGATCAGAAAAGAGTTTGTCCATGAGTCTTTGCATTTCAGCAGGTATATTCTTCAGTCCAAATGGGGTGACTTTAAAGTGGTATTGTCCTCTACCTTCCACAAAAAAGGCAGTTTTTGGACGGCTTTCGAGTGATAGGGGCAATTGCCAAAAACCGTGACTTAAATCAAGACTTGTAAGAAACTTGGTATCACGAAGGTTATCTAATATGCGATTGATATTGGGAAGTCTATAGCAGTCGGTCTTAGTGACGTCATTTAATCTACGAGGGTCTAATACAAATCGACCAGTACCATCTTTTTTGGGTACAATAAAAACATTATTTAGCCATGGGCTACGGGCAGGTTCGATTACATCCATTTTTAACATGGCATCAATTTCAGTACAAAGTTGTTCTCTTCTGACATGTGATTGGGGGTAAGTTTTCTGTTTTACAGGCAGATTATCGCCCGTGTCGATAACATGACTTATAAGATGCGTACGACCTAAGCCTTTGGTTTCATAAGAAATCGTTGAGAATAGTTCTTTGACTTCATTCAGTTCAGAACATTGTGCTGGAGTAAGATTATTGGCAGAAACTAGGCAAGAAGGGGACGAAGATGTAACAAATATGTGTTTACTAGCTATTGGATTTGTCAAAGAATTATTATTATTCGGAAAGAGTCGTGGTGCTAAGCCGGAGTTTTCAAGAAATGGGACACCCAAAATTATTCCATGAGAAACAGAAGGGGCCACAATAAAAGTAACATGAACAGTCTTGTTATCAAAGCAAAGAGGAAGAATGATCTTTCCAATAGACTGGAAAGAGGAACTGTTAACACCAAACAATGTTTGAACATAGGGTTGCAGGGTATAGCCTAAGGTTGTAAAAGTTTTATAAGTATCTCTACCCAATATATTTACTGCAGCTCCAGTATCTAAGAGGGCTCTAAAGGGAACATGGCGAATTTTAAAATTGATGTGAGGACGATTGTCCGAACCACTGGTAATGGCAACTTCGTTTAAATGACAGGTAAGATGGAATAGTTCAACAGAGGCTAACCAGTCTGACCACTCGGCATCTCTCTTCCCAGGAGAAGGACGAGCAGAAGACCGGTAGTTTACAAGTTTTTTGGACGTCGAGACAGGTTAGGAGGAGGCATACTTAAATTAGGCATTGAAACTCGTGAGGTGTTAGAAGCATTGACATTAGAATTTGTAGAGAAATGACGGGGTCGATAAAAGGTACGAGGAGTTGGCATTTTTAATTTACAATCTCTGGCCAGGTGTCCTGGTTTACCGCAAGTGTAACAATTATTGTTCCTACGTGTATCATGGGTAAATGCGACCTTTGGGCGAGTAGGAGGAGGTGCATAATTTGAGGTTACAGGCATAGAAGAAGAAGTGACAAGAGTGAGACGTTCGAATCCAGTACATATTTGCTCCAAATCAACTATGTTGGAAGGATTTGCACCAATTATGGCAGCCGCAAAAGTTGTTTTAAGACCTTTCTTAACGATTTTTAGAATTTCCGAATCTCTAATAGGGGATTTCAGACTTCTGTTCATCATAGTGACACGCGAAATGTAATCGGATGCGGTTTCAGAAGGTGATTGTCTGGAACACCATATATTCATGCGTCGTTCAGAAGTTATATTTTCGTTATCAAAGCGGTCGAGGAAGGTGGTTTTCAGATCTTCCCAACACAAAGTGTTGAGTCGAGCAGCTCGATAAAAGGTAAGAGCTTTTTCGGTTAGAAATTCTGGAAGAACAGTAGGCAGTAGAGCTATGTCAAATCTTCGAGACAGACATATTTCCTCTAATCGAGTAAAAAATTCGATGAGATCACCCTCACCGTTGAAGATAGGAATGGGCCAAGAAGAAAAATTGATATTTAAGGGCACACAAGTAGTTTGACGTCGAGGAGTATCCAATGACAGAGTACGTGCAGGAGAAGTGGGATGGCTGAGGTTAACAGTTTCCGTAGTAATGGCACAATTGGAACCGGCGTCACTGGACAAATCAGAACTCTCAATTGATGGAGGCATTTCAGAGATCTTATTGTTGAAACTTACGCACTGAGCTCTAAGATCAGCGAGAGAATGGCTGGGCGTTATACCTCTCTGGGTTAATGCGTGTTTAAGAGTCCGAGAATTGGATACATTGACTCGCGAAATAGGCATAAAAGATGATCCAGACATTTTGAGATTCTAACTTGCAATGACTGTAGAATAATAAACGGTTCTTCTATATAAGTTGATCCTTACACAGGAGAAATAGAAAAATTGCACATGCAAAACGTTTTGAATTGACGATCTGAAAGAAAATTGGCAAATAATAATCAACAAGACAAAAGATTATACGTACCAATATTCAGCGCTGGATAGATTGCGATGGACTTGCAGGAATTAAAAAAAATTCTTTGAAAGAGGAAAAAAAAATTTTTCCCAAAACAAAAAAAATTGAGAAACAGTGGACACCTTGGTTTGAAAATTGCTCTAGGAAATATGGACTCCTAATAAGAATCCAAAAAAAAAAATTCCTCAAAGCAAAAAAAATGTTAAAAAAAAAGTTTGGCAACCTTTGTAACATCAAATCTCAACAGTTGGGAATCATTGGATACTAAAAAAATTGTTTGGAAGTCTTGTCCTTTGATAAGACTCGAAAAAAAATCAATAACAATTATTTCTTTAAATTGTTAAAGTTTGGAAATCGCTGGAAAGTTTGACATTCCCTGGAAATATCGTAGACATAACATTACATACATTACATATCATAAAATTAACAATTCCAGCATATGAGTAAAGAATTATTGGTAATTATTCAAATTTGTTTTGTTAAGCCTCTTCCAGCAATATTGAGGTCTATGATCATTTCACTTCAAACCATACATAAATACATCTACAGCCTGCGTGACACGCACGCTAGGTAGGTACAAGTACAATGAATTTAAATTTGATTTCTTTACTCTTGAGTATATTCAACCAGATATAGAAAAAACTTTACTTGGACTATTTCACAAACTGGACATTTATAAATTTACAACTCTTACTTTGTAGATCCTTCAGTGTAGAATCTTACATCAACAAGCAAATAATTCCGCAAATAATTGTAAAATGATCTTAGCTAGTATCACTTGAATTTATGCAAAATTGAAACTGGAATTTTTACAATCTCTTTGGCACAAAAGGCAAAGCATGGAACAACATGTAAAAAACTGTATCTATAGTAGGTATATAAAATATTTCAGTACAAAATGAACACAACAACACCATATTTTTCCATAAAAACCTGAGTAGTAGTCAGACGATTAAGGTTGTCTATTACTAGTGAAGGAAGCATTTATTTCCTCATCCTCAAAACCATCAAGCATCAAGGGTTCTCTGTGTAGATAAAGAAGGCCTCGAAGAAACGTCAGATCTAGATGACAAAACATGGGACATCCTTCTATTGGAGGTCAGGAACCGTCAAGGAAGAAAATTCCGTCATAGACATCCTTCGTAGTGGTGGTAGCAGGCTTCTTAAGAGATTGCAATGTTGGAGATCTTCATCTCGTCAGAAGGAAATTATCTGGACGTCTTAGGAAAGTTTGGAGTATCTGTTCACAATCTTGTCAATTTCTTGTTGTATATATTTCTTAAATTCTCCATTCATTAACAATATCTGTTCGTACTTGATTATTTATTAATTAAAATGTGGTTATTATTACACTATTTATCAATTCAAATGTTCATTGCAGCACTAACATAACTTTATTGGTTATGTGATGAAATTTACGAAGTACACTTGTTGTAGTGAGGCGAAAATTCAAAACTAGCTTATTTAATTATTAAAATGTTTTTTCTTTATTATTTATAGCACTGTTTATTTAATTCAATTATTCACTGAAGCACCATCATAGTCCTTATTGGTCACGCGGTGAAATTTCTTGAAGAGCAAAGTTGTACAGTCTTGTTGAGATGGTAATGGAATTTCAACCGTTTTTTGATCGAACATTCTAGAGAAGTGTGTGTGTGTTGGTGATGCATGGAAACATGGGTGGGTCACGTGATACGTAACGAACTTATCTACGCACTATTTAATGTTATCATTTATGCATTGTTAAATTCACTTCAAACACAACAAAAACCACAATAATTAGGCATCACGTTGGAGCGCCAAACTGTAACATTCAAACTGTAACATTTCTCCCATAGTCGGCAGATTTCAGTGACTCTCTCAGGGTTTATCGTTGGGTAAATTTATTGTGGTGGTTGTGCTAAGGAAACACTAGCATGATGTTGTATGATCGGTTTATTGACGAAGAATATGGTTACACAGATTATTATTACACCAAACAAAACAATTCACAGTTTTTAATACTGAATTACATTATTATAGCGACACTCACAGTATTTTGTAGAAGAGAAGAGATATTTATTTTTGGAGCGAGCCCCTGCTATGTCTATTGTAAGAAGAATAGCAGGAGACTGGCCAAAATGGCTGACTCCCGGAAAAGGATCAAGAAGAAGGAATCTGTTTTTATGATAATAGCAAAAGGTATTTACGATTTCTCTAGATAGGGGCCAGGGCTTTCACAGGATTTCGATAGATGGCAACACAAGTACCATTTTTTGGATATTAAATTATAAGGGTCCCATGACAATAGCTATGCAGCTATTCCACTAGTGATAGACGCTGTATTGATATAGATAAAGCTCAGCTATTTTAGTATCTTTTAGATGATTCAAATGCACTTGATTACGATTGCCAATTTCCCCTAAATATTGAATCATTACTGAGCATGACATCCAATACAATCCACCTGTCTCTTCTCAAATTGATAAAGCAAATTTTATTATTCTCGAAGAACTATTCTCTCACAAATCATCCTTGCAGGATGCTATGCCAAAAAAGAAAAAAATTATAGTACCTAGTTTTGACTATTATGTGTTCAAATGAGATAAAAATCAATATTTATTAGAAATTCATCATTAACAAAAAAACATTATATTTCCTTAACCTTGATGAAATATTTTAATATATGTATTTTTTTAGAAAATTGTTTGTAGTTAACGTTCAGTGATATATGAATAAATAAATAAATGTGTATTTACAAATAAATAATGTGACAAAGTAACATTCTCATGCACGTAGTACGTAACATTATGTATCAAACAGCCGATAATAATAATATATTGTATCACCTTAAACTGGTTCACAGTATTTGAACACGTCTTGCATAACTTCTCACAACTTTCTATATTGGATTATGTCATTAACCCTTACTTTATCAAGTATAGATACATTCTGCTCAGCCACCTCTTACTATTAGGCGGTTATTCTATTAGTTTTGGTAGTACAATTATCGATAAACTGATTTTACATATTGTGTGATATCTCAAATTTGGTACCTAGTTTTGTCTCTCTTTACTATCGCAGAATTTGCTTAAGACCGAAATAATAATGAAACATAATATACAAATATACATGATCTTTGGCATTAAATACCTATACCTGCATAATATGAAGTAGAACATTTACCTAGCAGCTGGATTCAATACGTACCTATAGTTATATGTAATACCTAGATCTATCTGTCTTTACCGTTACAGTATCATCCACGTGTGGAATAGCGAAAAAACTAATTGCATGTAATAAACATACGTTATCTCTCTCCGTACCATAAAAATAAGACGGTCAGGGTTTGTGGCATATCTAGAATCACCTGCAGATATCCCATTCGTATTGAAAAAAGAATCTTTAAAAATGATCTTTTACTTTTTTCAACTTACGTAGAAAACTTACGAAAATGTTTAGATATCTTCTTTTTTTACATAGACGATTCACACAGATCGAGCTAGTCCCAAACTAAGATCTTGTATTGATCTTGATGAATCTTGTATTATGGGTACTAATACAACGATACATATATATACAATCCACTAAAGACATAATACATGTAACACCCAGACCCAGGACAATTTGAAAATCTGAAGTGTTACATAATTGATACAAATTTTAAACATTGCAGACCTTACACCGACTGCGCAGAGATAAAGCTGTACTTTCATTATTAGTACCTACCTAGGAGTAGGTACCTACTCTGGAAGTTGACCGCTCTAAAGCCACTCCCTGACCGCGGCGTAAAAGACCTTTGTACGACAATAAACCATCACAGGTCGTAAAGTTCTATGTTGAATGTGATATAAAACATTATTTCTTTGCAATTCCTCTTCTGTCTATATATCTATCACAGTATTAATTATATGCTGATAGATTAGTATACGTATAAGACAGAGAAAATGGATTATTGAATTATGTAACTCTACGAAAAATACCAGAATTGAAGATTACACATAGGTATCAAAAAAAAATCTTGTCCACTGAAGAGAGACCCACCTCACACATGGATATCTCATGAGTCCACGACTCACTTATTTATCCGCACATTCAAACCAAAATTGTCCTCATTTCTAAAAAATATTATCCTTCTCTCTCTCTCTCTCTCTCTCTCTCTCTCTCTCTCTCTCTCTCTCTCTCTCTCTCTCTCTCTCTCTCTCTCTCTCTCTCTCTCTCTCTCTCTCTCTCTCTCTCTCTCTCTCTCTCTCTCTCAGAGAGTCAAAAACATAAAATTTATCCAAAGATAAGTTTTTCTTAACATAAGTATAAATGGAAATTACTCTCTCACTCGACTTTTGTCTGTTCTAAGCCAGTATAGTACTATAGAACAGTATTTCCCAAACCATGGGTCGCGACCCACCAGTGGGTCGTGAGCGAATATTGAATGGGCCCTAATGGACGATTCGCCACCGTATAAGACATGAATAAAAAATGTTTTTGGAGCAATGTTTGGATAAAAAAAAGCTAAAAGGCGGGTCCCAAGATTGGAGATTTTTCCTAGATTGGTCGGAGCCCAGTCAACTTTGAGAACCTCTGGTATAGAACATAGAAATATTTCACTACAGACACACCTTATAATTTGTATAGTAATTAAAAAACAGACTATATTAAACTTTTTTTTAATCACACCTGCTCCAAACGGAAGCCGAAACACATCACTTAGTTAAATGGTTACTACGATGTTATCTTTATATCAAATAATATTTATTCATAATACCATCCAGTAAGTGAATTACACATTACAATCTGCTACTATCCTCATATTATGTATAAATGATTGAGTATGTTCGTGAATATGTGTGTATCTAGTTTTGTTTTTATATAATTTATACATACTTTGATTGGATAAGGTGTAAGAAAGACTATAATACCTAAGCTTTATACAAATTTTAATCTTGTAGACAAATTTTTACTTCTAACATTATATAGTAGTTATCTTATTACAAGACTATACATTTCCGCGACAGAGCTTTCGGCTCTGCAGGTCCATTGATGTGGAAAAAGTTGTCTTCTTATTGGGGAGTTTTTTTTTTACCAACACCATTGAGACGATCAAAGGATTGTAAAAATGCGCCAAAGAAACAAACTAAAGAGAAAAATATTTTGTTGAGTCTGGATGATATAAGAGCTTTGCTCTTATATCATCCAGACTCCAGGGGATAGTGGTGGGAAAAACCCATGTATTTTATTAACAAGGATATTTTATTGTTAATTGATTTTTTTGACTCCAAACATTCGTTATATACCAGCAAAGATAGCCAGCAAACCAACTGCATGTAATAAACATGCAAGTTGTCCTTTCCGTGCAAATAAAATAAATGTATTCAAGATAGGTGGGATTATATATTATTTTTTATCAAAACAGTGATAATAACGTGTTATTGTCTTTGATATGTAATTGTGCAAAAACTTTTAAGCTCTTAATAATGACAACTAGACTGCCGTGAAATAATAGATTGTAAGAAATGTTGTCAAAATATTTGCATCAGAATACAGCCAGTTTTAATTTTTTTCCACTTCTTTAGCATTTCTCAAGAAAATGTACCTAATTAATTTTCGTACACTGTTTTATTTATTAATAATTGACCCTTTTATTTTTATATATATGTATATATTCCTTTAGAGAAGTTGACATAATAATAAAATATTATGAGTCAATTTTCAGAGAAGCCGGATTTAAAACTAGTAAATACTAAATTGATAGAAGTTGCTTGTGTCTCTCTTTCAAAACGGTTTATTACCCACAATAACAATCAAAGTCACGTCAAAATCCTTTACATTAAGCTTTTTGATAGAATAAATAATAAAAATAATATAAACGCATAGATACCTGTTTTATAAAGCTACCACACGTTGTCTTGTTCGGTTTGTGATGTTTTGATGTACCTAAATCATCTTGATGTTAGAAGAAAGGATTAAAATGATAAATAGATAACAATATTAAATGCAGTAAGTATTATTATTTACAAGCCACCGTTTGTCGCTTTGTGTTTAAGCCAATGATATCTACATTTTATATTATTTGAGTTATGTATCGGATATCAATATTTTAATTTAAGGACACCAGAATCAAAAGGAGTAATACATTTTTGTACTATTTTTATAGGCCATCCTCTCATTTTAAGACAAACCTTGAAGCAGAATCACATGAAATAAGGTGTTTGATAGTCTGAAAGTAAAAATTTCTTCTTCTTCTTCTTCTTCTGCTTGCAGTAGGTCATTGACCTGTTTGCCCGGAAGTTGTTTCCTCTTGCGACGCTGAAGACCAACTATCCTTCCATCTTTTGGGTGGCCTTCCCGGCAATCTGCGTCCTAGTGGAGTCTCGTTCGCGGCGATGTGGGCTAATCTTTCGCTACTCATGCGGTCCACATGGTCCCTCCAGAACCGTCTTCTCTTTCTGCTCCACCGAACGATATCTTCAGTTTCGCAGATTTTTCTTATTTCTGTGTTTCTGACTCTGTCTCTGAGCGTTTTTCCCGCGATTGCACGTAGAGTCTTCATTTCAGAAGTACGAAAGAGATTTTTTGTTCTGCTGGTGTCTGCTCGCGTTTCAACGCCATATGCCATTATCGGTCTCACGCAGGTTTTGTTAATGCGTACCTTACTATCTATGCGCATGTGTTTATTCCTCCATACCAAATTTCTTAAACAGAAATTTGGTATGGAGGGAGGAGGAGTAAAAATTTAATTAATAAAATATTAGATACCTATGTAATCAATAATACTGTTTTTATCCACAATAAAATACCTACTAGATAATATTAAAATGAAAATCTAAAGAATACACCTACGCACACGGGTGTTGTGGATGTGTATGAAAATGTATTATTATATGTTTGTCTGCGAGCACTATTTTGAACTATTGTAACGATTGGCGCTATTGTGTCATTGTCCTTTTTGAATGGTCCATTTTGTATCACTACCTACTGGTATTATTAATGTTTTTGTAAAACAATAGCAGGTTGTCTGATTGCTTTTCAAAATACGCGTACAATATACGTAGGTACCAATGAACAATACCTATTTGCGATACATACATTGAAGCTAATACCCATCTATTATATTATATTGTTTAATGTATTATTAGGTTTTACTATCAGCGTTTACTATTCATATTGTACGATGAATATAGATAGGTACATCATTTTGAATCAATGGTTCACAATAGGTAATAATTGAAAAATTCATAACTCGACCATCCAATGGCAATGATGAGAGAGTTCAGTCATATTTTTGGGTAATGGCTTACATATAGGTACTTTTTATGGTTTTCTTTATGATATTTCATGAATGATTCATGAAATGAATCAGTTGTAATAATATAACCCCATGGAGTGCCCAATAAATAATAGACATCTCAATCTTATCTCGTCTCGTATTAACTCCAACTGTTTTAGAGTGTCCAGCAAAACTCAGGTGTTTGTACAATCTCATGTAATCATCTACAATTCAGAGATGAAGCATGTCACCAATCCTGAATGTCATCTTTTATTGGCAAGGAAAGAACAATTCGCATTTTTATACTTGTAATTTAGTTTCCTGACTAATAGTCATCCACAAGAAAGTATAATCTGACAGAATCGCGAGCCAGCTTTCAAGAGCTTCCGCTCTCAACACAGACTAACGTAAACTTTAATTCTAAATACTAGCGTAAAATCTTTCACCGAGCCGTGTGGACGCGGCTAGGAACAGATTAGGTATTTTGTTTAAGGTAATATCTGTCGTTTGTCTTTGATATTATAAAATAAAACAGTGTCATATATCAGTTATACAATTCAATGTACAGAGGTCGAGTTTATCGCTATCGATATTAGGTACCTAGTATCAATCAATGTTTTCCATCAAGCATCGGGATTTCCCACAAGTGGGGTAGCCAACGGACTAACTATCTCGTAATGCTATCAAACACAATCCGATTCAAATTCACTTATTTCTCATTTGATTATCCATGCATGGGAATATAAAAAAATCCTTAAATAATTACAATAGATAGGTAGGGACTTTTTCTTCAATAAACTACTTATTTTAGTATTCGGAAGCTATTTTCGTTATTATTATTTTTCATGTTCCTAATACCTATATATATAAGCGTTTAAGTAAGTACGCACTTATCTATTTTCCAAAAAAACTCTCGCTTTTAAAATATCACGTAGCGTCTTCTCATTATAAACAACAATGGTGGTAGCATACAGCATAGGTACAGCCTACCTTTTAGTAGATACCTAATATGTATTATTATTCCTGGATACAATGAAAGAGAAGGAACAGAAGCGTTAAAATAAGGCTCTATAAACCCTAATGAAAATCAATTGCGTGCTGAATTATGTATCTACAAAAATTCAAGTTCTATACGACGGACTAATTATATTCCAGAGCTTTTTTTCTTTTCTAAGCTTCTGTGGTTTCCTCACGTATGCTGTGCTATACTATACTGTCACGGCATATCCCACAAGTGGGGCAGATCGTTCTCATTGTGGCATTCAGGATGGGTGTATAGTAAATATATAAACCACAGTTCTGTAATATTAACATGCAATAAAATTCCACTGAGATCCTCTTTCACAACAGCAGGGCTACTCTTGACACAATCTAAATACGATCTTAATCCAGTCTTGATCTTAATCATACGACGCGCGAAGGGACTATAGACAAAAATACCGCGCTACCGCTACCGCGAAATTGGTAGGGGGAAGTCCTACAGTACCGACACCTTAAGGTTTATTTATAATAAAATAAAAATCCTCTCGGTGACATGCAAAATACCCAGTGATATGTGTAAAGGAACTCTTGTACTATAAATAAAAATAATAAAATATCAATATATTTTGAAATAATCAACTTTATTAACAAAATTACAAGACAAAGAAAAATCAACTTCAAAAAAATTGGCCTCCAGTACCGGCCAGCAAAAATTTCGATATTTATTTAAGGCAATTATCGCAAATATATTGATTTGATAACTCTGATACGTTTGCACAAGCTTCATGGACCCAAACATTGAAGTTTCCACATTTTATCCAATCCTCTTCATTTAATACCACTAATTCCATCATTCAATGTTGTTCTTGGTACATGATAACGATCTGCGGCTTGACGCGCCGCACTCATTTCATTACTCAGTATCTTTTCCACGGCTTTTCGCATGTTTTCAGGATCCCGAGTGCCCTTTTTTCTTCATCTCACCATTGTTGACATTGCCAAGCATCTTGGTGTATCTATAAGCAAAATAAATTACCCAAACATTAATTTAAATAGTGGCCGGTACTGGGGGACAATTTTGTGGCCGGTACTGTAGGGAACGGGGTAAAATATTTATATCAACATAGCATAAGACTGTGCGGATAATAATTGATTTTCAATATATTTTATAATAGTTATATAAACAGTCAATACATACCAAGTTTGATTTCTTTAGAACTCGTCCTCAAAACTATAGCAATCACTCACAGAACTTTAATCGTGCGTCGCATTTCCACTATATTTAACACAAATTTTAGCACTGACAGGAAGCTTGTGGAAATATCTCGCCGCTGTGCAAGGCATATGCTTGTGAAAACGTATTACTTGAATTGAAATAACTGTCTCAGCGCTATCCGTTGTAGAATTTCGTAAATTGCAACTGGCCGGTACTGGGTGCCGGCCGGTACTGTAGGACTTCCCCCTATGTACCTACTTATTTTTGGCCAATAGTCACTTCGCGCGTCGCATGATTAAGATTAAGATCGTATTTAGATTTTGTCAAGAGTTACCCTACAGACCCATCAGATTAGGCATATTGAAGAAAGAATTGGTTCAATTATTACCTAATCTTTTTGACTGGACATGACAGAAACTTTCCTCATGTTTTTATTTCTCAGCTCATTGGAAAATTATTTACCTAATGAGCTGAGAAATAAATAATAAAAGTTGCTAGTGAATGATATTTTATTTAGTTTATTGTAAAAATTAATCATATATTAAGTCTCGTAGCGCAAGTAAAACCAAACCCTATCTGTTTTAATCCCCACTAGCACGAAGCACTCTAGGCATAGCCAAAACACATTAAATCGTTACGTTTTCGTTCGAATGTAGACGACGTTGCGAGAACATGTCAATTTTCGTAGCTAAATACACAAGTAGCTAAGAAAATTGACACGTTCTCGCAATATCATCTACATTTGAACGAAAACGTAACGCTTAAATTTCTTTTGACTAGGCCTACTGGTGTTCTGAACAAAATTCATTCTTTGAGCTTTGTAGCTTTGTAGCTATAAACTTGAGACTGACCAAGAACACCATCATTGGTTACTTTGATGTTATATTGCGACGTAAAAATAGAATGCTTCAAAGAAAATTGTTATACATAAATAATAACAATTTGTAAATTTAGTAGTCTTCGTAGTTCTTGTGTGTCTATAATTATAATTAGTTCCGGCACATCATTGGCTCTGTGACGTTATGTCGTTCAAAATAGACAACCAATAGGATCCTAGCATTTTCACTGGTCATTAGTGACAGATGCAACACGATGAGTCGACGGGAATCCGGCCAATAATAGACATAGACAATGGATAATATATAATAGGGGATTGTTTTATGTACCTATCAGTACAAAGTTCTATACAGTTACAACCCTACACTGTATAGGTATATAACATGAAATTACGAGTATCTGGTAAACCGCACCCTCTATGTTCTATTTTCAATTTATCATTGCCGCGTTTCTTCGATTAGGTACTTACATACAGTATAATGCATTACAATTTTTTAATGGAATCCAATTAATTTATTTTATTTCGTGACTACCAACTAGTCAAAGTAGATCCCTATTCTAATATTTTTGTTATTAACCATTATATTATGCTGGTTTAATTAAATTTATCTGTGATCGAAGCTATACCTAGTTCGCACATCGTTACTTCAGAAAAAGAGCACGAAATAATATTTTTATTATCTTGAAGATCTTGGGTTAGTTGGAAGATATCGCGCCTTTGCGATAAACTCGCCCTCTGTATATTGATTGTATTTAATTTGAATGTATACCTTTTATGTAATTGTTTTTTTTATCAATGTACAGTAAAGAATGAATAAATAAATAAAGTAAACTATCTTAATTCTTAGCTATTGTCCATTGGTACACTGAGAAAAGGTACATCTCCAAATTCAATTGATATTTCACAATAAATTGTTTTGCTCGCCTTACCATTGATATAATATGACATAAAGATCAAATTCAACATAACGTAACATCAAACCAATTCGCTTTTACCATAAACTATACTTCGTTCGGCGCTTACCAATCTTTTAGTTACCCAAACATCCGTGTATGGCGCTAGTTGGTTTAAAATCATTGTCAGGTAAGTACATTATAGCTTGTGAAATTGCCACACGCATAAAAATACATTATGATTGACGAAACGTATTTCAATAGTACAATACTGTTTTATTTATTTGTAGTATTTTCGTTATTATACAAATAACTAAATACTTATTTATTATTATTCAATATAATGAATACACTAGAATGGTTGTAAAATGTGTTATATTTTGATAAAAAAAACAATACTTTGGTCATTATTAATTATTCTAATGGCAACACTAGTATTCGATGACAATGACATTCGTCGGTTTTCCGTTGTGTTTTGTTATTTGTTAATTTCTGTCCGTTTTCGTATTTCGGTGTTTTTTTTTAGTGGATTGAGGATAATTGTTAAAATATGACCGTGCATTTACTCACATTTAAAACAAGATCCCTCATAATATTGCATGATGGGATGAAAAAATAACCTGTCATCGAAATGCAAGGTAAACCTTTGTAATTTCTTCTTATTTACTATTATTTTTATATGATTTAAAGCATTAATATTTTGATATATGTTTTTACTTTATAGATGAAACGCAATGAGGAAAATAACGTGGAATTACAGAATGAAAGTGTACCATCAAATAACCATTTGGTGAGTAACATTGTTCTAACCTTGAGTGCTTGTGGATGGACTAATTAGGTTATTTAATTTAATGAATATTTTTTGCTTTACAGATTACAGAATTTAATGTTAAAAACCATGTGATGAAATGAAAGTGAAACTTCAACCATCAATTTGGTATGTAATATTGGACTAACATTGATTTTGTTTGTGAACGAACTAACTTTATTAGTTATCATTTGGTTTAATAAATCATTTTTGTACTTTTAGACTGTGGAGGAAACAAATGAGGTTGTGATTGAGTATATACATTGAAGGAGACTCACCGTCCACCTGGATAGTTCAGAAATCTGGGGACTTACATTTATCCGACTAAATTTCTACACTAGCAAATTTGTCCACACAAGTGGTGCCATAATATATGTTAAGATCAAAAGCATTTACAGCTCAACAAATAATGAATCTTTATAAAGTCCAGTCCATGATGAGTTGGTATGAGATGTTTAATTTGCAATAATTGTTTTATCAACAAGCCAAATTTGAGTTTTTATTGACGATTAACTAAAATTTGTACTTTACAGAATGTTGCAGAACATCAACAAATTGGTGAAAATGTTGCTTTGGATTTGGTGTCACCTACATCAACATCAAAAGTTTGTATACTTCAAATCCTGTTATTTTAATTTCAATTCTTTTGTTTACAAAAATAACTTTTAGTTATATATATTATTTTTAATTTTACAGAAAAAAGGTCAAATGTAATTATCAAAAGGCTAGTAGAAAACAAATTAGTAGAATTGGGGCATTCATACTCAAACAGAAAGGGTCAATTGTCAGCATGAAAAATTTTTGTTCCCATAGAAAAAAGTTGCAGAGAAGAATGCCAAAATAAAATAACTCCCGTAGAGCAACAACGTGGTATGATTAGAATTTTTATTTTTTTTATTTATTTTCATATAATGAAAACAAAATTGTTTTTGGTTTTACTACGATTTATTTGTTTAATAAGTTACCAGGTTTCGACCTATGAGGTCATTGTCAAACTAAATTTACTATAGGCCGTGTTGTTACTTAAATACTATGTCTTAGTAGGTAGGTATAACAATATATTCTTAGAGCTAAGGTTTTATATAATGCAAAAATTATTGAGGGGAATTCAGAAAGAACAGTTGTTTGTGTTGTATATGATTTAAATTATATTGATTCCATATAATGTGACATTTTATTGGTAAAGATTAAGGAAGACAGTTGGTTAGTATTGTGTAAATAAATGAAATAGTATTTTGACTTCAACTAATAGATGTACCTAACAGATGTACCTAATATTATTAACAACAGAGGAATATTGACAAAAAGCATCCATTTAGGAATAATAACATGTACAACATCTAGATTTACAACTAGTCAATAAAGGTTTGTATTATCTATTGAATAATTCCAGAACAAAATTACACTTTGTTATCCTGGGCCAGGTAATAGTATAAATTAATTACATGTTGTCATACACCAGATAATGATGTAACAATGCAAAGTATAACATAATACAATATTATTTTATTAAAATATAATTTTTTTGGTTTATAAAGAACTTTATGTGGTATTGCTAGATGTCTTAATGTATTCTAGTTTATGGAGTTGATCTTTTACACTGTGTTCTTAATGGGTATATCTATAGGTTTTGTAAGTATAGATTCTATACAATGCAATATCCGTCTTGGGATAATGTGGGATAAAACAAAATTAACTAAAGGGTCATTTAACATTAGCAAATAATATATGATTACAATGAGGTGTTGATTTGAATAAATTGTGATTTTAAGTTTTTTGTAAATGATATAAATATAGCCTTCTGAACAAATATATCTATAAAATTATTATATATTAGTTTATTATAATGTTGTATATAGAAGACGTACAGTACTTACTTACTTTCCGTGTCCATAATCATCTATACTCTGTCCCTCCAGTAGTTCGCAGCCAAAATGGCATTGTCATTAGCTCGCCATAGATCTTCCTCAGAGCACCCCCCTCCCATAAGCGGGCAATTCAGCAGGTGTGTCATGTTCTGGGTTTCCCCACAGTCGCACTTCACATCCTGGCCGGCCTCCAGCATTCCCCATCTGTCCAGGTTCACCCTGACGTACAGTTACATAAGTTGTAAGGATATCTAAAGAAGTATTACATATCTATAAGACGTATACATATCTATAATATTATATGTGAAAAAATATATCTTTAAAAGTATTACATGTTAGTTTATTGTAATGTTGCATATAGATAACGTATGATTATATAAGCAGTGTGTTATTTAGTTGTTGATTGTCTTTTTCAAGTAATACCCATGATTTGATTTAGTCTAATTGTGAACTTGGGTATCAAGATTATAAGGTTTATTTTATTAAATGTCCAACGTTTTATGTTACTTACTAAATGGTTTAAAAATTTCTAGTATGGGTGAATTAATTATATTTGTTTGTTCATTTATTAGTGTGCAATCTAATTTGTTGGCTTTTGTGATTTCAAGTTGTTCTTATACGTTAAGACGCATACCTTTCTTCTGCGAGTGTAATTTTTTTGGAAGGGTGGTATCTCGGATTGAGTGGTTATTAGTAAGAAGGTGTTTGGCGCATTGAGAACTTTCTGGTTTGTTATTAAGCCATGCTTTCTTATGTTCCAGGAACCTACATTCAATATTACATCCGCTTTGCCCTATATAGATGTTATCACAATCATCACAATTCAGACTGTATATACCGTTGTCTTTTAGTGGTGGTTGTGGGTCTTTAGAATTTCTTAACTGGAAGCCTATGTTATTTGTTTTGTTTTTTTTTTCACTTGTGGCATAACATCTGTATATTAAATGTGGTTTTCTTGTTTATTGTATTGGCTATTTTTGAGGATAAATGTCCATAATATGTGATACATCTAAATTCGTTATTATTGAGGTTGACTGTTGGGTATATTTGTGATAAGGTGAGTTTATGTTGTACATGTTATTATTCCTAAATGGATGCTTTTTGTCAATATTCCTCTGTTGTTAATGATATTAGGTACATCTGTTACATCTATTAGTTGAAGTCAAAACACCCAATACTATTTCATTTAATTACACAATACTAACCAACTGTCTTCCTAAATCTTTACCAATAAAATGTCACATTATATAGAATCCATATAATCAAAACCATATACAACACAACCAACTGTTCTTTCTGAATTTCCCTCAATAATTTTTGCATTATATAAAACCTTAGCTCTAAAGAATATATTGTTATACCTACCTAATAAGACATAGTATTTAAGTAACAACACGGCCTATAGTAAATTTAGTTTGACAATGACCTCATAGGTCGAAACCTGGAAACTTATTAAACAAATAAATCGTAGTAAAACCAAGAACAATTTTGTTTTCATTATATCAATATAATGGAGTTTTACAAAATCAACGTCGACTCAATCAATTTATTTATTTTGTTAATACACTTATTACAGATTATATAGTATAACTTGAATATTGTATGGTTTGCAAGCCAGTGAAGTTTGTTAAATTATTTTACACCATATTATCAACACTATGTTCCAGCTATGTTCCAACAACAAAAAGAAATAAAAACAAAATGCACTCGATTGCACCGACCGAGGCAATAACAATGAAGACAAAAAGAAAAACATTCAGTCGTGAAATGAATACGCTATTACAAAAAAAAACACAAGCAATGACTGATGCTCGGGGGGGGGGATCAATCCTCTCTGAATAAAAACTGGGGGAGGGGAGCCTCACCACATTCAAGACAATCATCAACCAGAACCCTGAAGAGATCTAGAAATAGCATCTTTGAATTTTGGCAATGATGAAAAGTAAAATTCAACATCCCTGAAGAAAGAGTTGGAAGAATCCTATAATACTCGTACAATATATTTATTATGTCTTTATAAATTGTCCTTATTTTTATATTTTTTAATTGAATTTTTTAATAAATTATTATATTACATAAGAACTTAATAGAAAAAAATCATTTTAATTTCCTTGCTACTTTTTTTACTTATATATTGATCACAATGTTTATTTGTAAAATGTGAATAATTATTCTAATAATATTATTATTTATGCTAGATTTTTTCAAATAATAATTATAGAGTTATTAGAAAAATAGATCACATTTTACAACTAAACGCGATTAATATTATTGGACTTTTGACAGCTACGAGTAAGGTCATGTATAGGTACCTATATACGTAAGTATGACAAGTAATTCGATTGATTCTTACCAACGATTCGTTCTGCGGCAAACTTCAAGTTGATGACGTCACTGTGAAGAAGTTGTTGGTAAGCGTACCAATGAATTAGTTGCGAAGTCAATAGATCTGTACTAGTGAATCGTTAGTACGAACTCTGGTCCTAATTTGATAGTACGTACCAATGATTCGTTGTGAAATTTCGTTAGTATTTTTCTCAGTGTATGTAAAACTGTTTTCTTGTTATTTTTTTTAAATTTTGGTGGCTTCTCCATTTCTCTCTACTTGTTTCTAGCTCATTGTAATGCAAAATAGCTAATAAGGTATCTAGCATGGTACCTACTCCCCACTTGCTTACCGGGTGCATCATATCTAATATGAAAAAAAAAACAAGGATTGATATTCATAGTATGTAGGTATCAAATTTAAATATGGTATTACAGTATTCTAAAAATGTCACCCTCCACTAAGACCTTAGCAGCTCTTGGCCAAGGCGATCTCAGCAGGAAAAAAAACAAAGCAAATCCAAAATAAAAAAGAGAGACTGATAAAAAAAACATAAAAGAGTCACAATTTGTATAAACTTGTTGTTACTTTAATTCTTGTACTTGTTAACATGTAAAAGGCGAAAGCCGTGAATATGGTTAAATAAAATAAGTAAAATAATTTAAAAAGAGACGACAGAATCAAAAGAGAGTCTCTTTCCTGATGAAAAAATCACTGCAGTATGATGCAATGATCATCACAAGCTATGAATTAATTTCACATCTTATTCAGAAGAAATAGACTTGGATATATTTAACAAGAAATTTAAAAATGGAATATTAACACACACATAGTTCTCCATTCATTAGAAAATAGTAGATTAGTAATGTACCTATAAATAAACAATAGATACATCTAAACTACCCTTCAATAACTGATATATTACCTATATAATGTTCCTACAGTATTACTATCAATGTAGTTACTAGCACTAGTAGGTAGTAGGTACCTACATAACATTATTTTGTGCTAAATGGAGAGAGTGCAATACGGAGGCTATGATGTACACTATCGAGAATATAATATAATATAGAATGGAGGTATCACAATATCCGTTATTAAGGAAGCAAAAGAACAATAACATTACGACTTTTACATTCTTACATAATTATATATTCCAATTGTATATCACTAATGAAGGGCGTGTTAGGTACCTATGCATGAAGAAATATTAAATTACCTACCAAAAAAATATAATAGTCTGAAGCCATGAACGTGGACCCCACTAAAAAGACAGTTCTTTTCATAAAAAAACGTAAACCAATATTTTTACTTTACAAATAGTGTTCTTGTTTGGATTAAACAATAGACACGTGGTGATGTATCAAAAAGTGGCTTATTATCATTCTTCACATTAATTAGTTCTTCTTCTTCGCTTTCGCTTTTATTCCTTTTATTTGAGGTCGGCTCTCCTAGTCCTTATCCTCCAAGTCCTCCGATCCCCTGGACCCTTACTGCAAACGTAGTTCTGCCTCTCTCAAGTCTCAGGTTCATAACAAAACCCAGATATATCTTTTTATAAAAAAATATGTATATTTTCTAAGATTTTAGTTTCTCGTTGTAACTTACTCTTTGCCGTTTCTTTAAACACACTATCATTTTTATTATGATTACAATGTGAACAAGGATTCTAATTGACAATTAAATGTACCTACTCCTACATATCAAGCAATGGTGATTATTATTTTTATGTATCCACCCAAAATAATACCAAACAATGATTAGGTATAGATGTCAACATACTTTTTAAAAAGGGTACTTATCATTAATATTTTCAGTGGTAACTGCGGTATACGAGTATATAATAATACACCCACATGTTATTTTTTCCTATTATTTCAACTTCAAACATTAAAATATCGATGATATTCCATAAATTTAATTCACAGTAGTCTGGAGAACATAATTAACATTTATTTATTTGTAGTGTGTACTTATAAAGACACAATAATAATAATATTGTTCAAATTATAAGAGCAGTAACCAAAAGTTGTACAAACACTCCCACATGAAAAGTAGCGATATACTATGAAGTAAGCGACTACTGTTGGATATATAGATTTTGTATTATTCATTTATAATTGTTTGTGATGTCTATATAAATATGTCAATGATCCTTATTATAAATTATTTAATTCTAAATATCACTGTATAATTTTCACTGCGTTTTCTTTTTATTTACCTACGTACAATAATCTGTTACAATCTGTGATAATTATTAACTTAATATATCACTGTCTATAGCAGCATAGCTCTTCAGGTTGTCCATTGTGAGCAAACCCATGAGGACAAAACTTTTTTTGGAAGGTGTATGAATAGTAGTCCCCCGACTCCTGAGATATTTAGGTATTGGAGGGAGTCTTCAATGTCAGTGTTGCATGTCACTTTTTATTATATCTCACTGATGGGTGTCACATTATAGTAAAATCAATCCAAATTTGACCTGGTAATTTTTTTTTCTCTTTGTCTTTTAAGTGGTTTGGTAAAACTTTACATGCTCTTTTTGGAAATAAGACATTTACGTGCTCTTTTTGGAAATTAAACATCTATATTGCGGAGTGTGATTTTTAAACACACTGAAAACTACAGTCGTTCAAGATTTGATCAATTTATTTATTCGTATTTAACTGTATTTCGATCACATTTTTGTTTAAATAACAATATATTCATATTAAAAACATAATTAAATTTTTAATAAATATAAAGATTATCGATTTCTGCGATCAACTAACTACATTACACTGCGATAAATCTATTTTGTTTTTTCTTTTATTATTTAATTTCTTCTATTGAGCTAAATAGACAAAAATGTAACTTAGAAAAACATCAGCATTTTTCCGAATTCACCGTCATAAATTTTATTCATTTTTTCTGTTCTTAACATCAGGCGTTAAAAATGAACAGTGACTTTAATTCTAATCCACATTTAAAACAACATACTATATACATACAGTTTATAATAATAGGTATACATACAAGTTATACTGTAGTATTTACCGAGTAGGTACTAGTGCGAATATAATAATGAACGTAGGTACAGACAACAACTCAATCCAACACAACACAGCCAGACACTAGTTTCACGTTACAAACTTCTGTATTGTATACTATGTACTAGTATAATACACACAAATACACAAAGCCTTCTCAATTATTATCCATTCAGGGATTCAATATTGAGTTTGCTAACAAGGCGCCATTTTGTAAAACAATCAGGGGGTAAAAATAATGGTTTAAACCCCCCCTCTACCACCTTCCACCCCCACTCCTACTACTACGTCTAACCCCCTACGACACTTCATTATATATCTACAATATGTTTAGCATATACCTACATTCATAATGATATGTTATAATTATATTGTTCTCGTTGTTTTCCATACTCATTCTCATTTGTACAAAACGTAGGTAGGTACCACAGTGAAATAATGATTTGGCGAATTTTCTTCATTTTCCAACGTAAAAGAACATTAGATTTTGTCGTAAATAATTGCCTTCTGTAGATAAAAAAACTTTAAAATAATACGTAAGAAATATTTTGATATATATATTCACTAACAGTGATGATATTTTATCAAAAAACAGTTCTAGGGTTTTTTAATTATGTCTTGTTTTTTTAACGTCTGTATCATAAATGAAACAGTTTACGGTTAACCACCTTACAATATTGTCTTATCTATATATTAGAAATTTCATACAAAGTATAACGTTATCACTTTATTAGAGCAAAAAGATATGAAATATTCATCTGTATACGTAAGTAAGAACCATTTTTTCTTTATTCATAGAACATTTCTTACATACATTCAATAATAATACATTATTTGAATAATAATTAACAATGTGTTAGTATTGCTGCCCCACTAAGAACAATGCACTTGTATTGGGGCTAACAACAAACAATATAAAAATTCCCAATAGATTGACAGTAGGTACCTGCTGATTGTGCTGAAAGAATGGTAAGAATTAGTAATGTAGACATATAATAATAATATCCTTTATCATAAACTGAACGATTTCGTCGTCACATTTTATACAAGAAATATTTCAGTATTTTCTAGAGACTTTCCGCGATTTCACGTTGCGCTTTTCCCGTCAAAGCTACCATATAGAGGTGCTTCTCTCTACTTTCTACAGCTTACTGTTAACAACATTATGAAGCTCTGCCGGGGCGAGATAAGATATTAATTATTACAAGCGGTGTATTGAGTAGGGGCGAGATGAAGGTGACTAGGGGTAGCACACACCCTAAGGGGTGGATTGTCTTCAAAAACGGAAACATGGAACACAAAGGAAATTAAATTCATTCATTTTTTACCCAACATATGAATGTATAATACAATATTCAAGTTTATAATATACCTATGCATTTTTAGTTTTTCCTTTTAGGTATAATATAATCACATATCTACGGTTACAAAACACCAAGTAGGTACTTGGATAGTTCATAAATAGTCAGTATAATTTTCAAGTGATTAAATTGATAAACGGTTTTTTATAGTAATCGTTTATTTAGTTCACATATTCATATGTACCTACTGTATTAATCTTATTCACATATATAGAACTCAAAAATGTAATTAGTGCGATTTATAATGCATAATAAGTTCACCGAAAAGACGTAGATTCTGTTTGAAATCTGAAGTTTCAAGAGAAGAAAACCATTTCATAAAAAAATCAAAAAATTTCAATATATCTAAAAATACAACAAATTTTCTAAATCAATGAATGAACTCAATCACTTACCTAACGGAAAATTATAAAAACGATCTAGATTAATTTAACGCAAAATCGTTTAGATATCTTTAGTCAATCAGAGAAGGTAGTACCTATGCGTTACAATGGAACCGTAATAAAAAAAACTGAAAGAAAATGTAATTTTCATTATACAGCGATAAATAATAGATCGATTCAGTGACGGCATTCAATGAAACAAGGACTGTGGAACTTTTCTTTCAGAAGAACACTATACATAATAATATAGATACATAATACAACTCACCTGTACAGGTAGGTACGACAATATAATACATCATAATACCTATTGAAAGCATTCTTTTCCCACTGTCTCGCCAACAATACCTCGCTTTTACTCAGTCCCATCTCTCTTTCTCTGTCTCTCTTATTTCTATTATTAGATGTTATTTGAAAGAGAAGACTATAGAATAATACAACCTACTACTCAGCTTGGACCGATTGTTCCTTTACAGCGAGTTACAATGTTCCTCCTATTGTTTCATACATAAAGATGAATTCAAATTGTCTTGTCTCCCTTTCATCCAATATTATATACCTACCTATATATATAGGCTGGTATTGTTTTGAGCACATTCGTACGTTTGTAACAATTCAAGCTACTATGTGCCAGTGACGGGAATAGACTTTTTTAGTGGATATGCTTTCGTAACAAATTTATCACTCATCCAGAACGTTTTCTTATTATGTTTGCTTATTATACATATTATGCAGTTAGTCTAATAGCTACTATACTTGTGAGATATACCGTGATAGATTTCGTAATGAATATCATTAGTCATATATACCTAATATAATTATCTTATTTATTTATTTATAATAATACATACAGCTTACGCCTTTAATACACAGTAACAACAAATAATTGCATAACACCACCATCATATCAAATTAAAATTCAAAACAAAAATAAAACATACCTACTGTATCATTTCAAATTATAAAAATAAAAATTAAACACACTGTATCACATCAAATCGTTGAAAAAAATTACAACTCCATCAAACCATAAAACAAATACAAAACAAACTGCATCATATCAAACCATAAAATAAAATTACAACATATTGCATGATATCAAACCATAAATCATAACTTCAACATATTGGATCACATCAAATTATAAAATAAAAATAAAACACACTGTCATGTCAAATCAGAAATCATAGAATGAAATTACAACACATTTTTTTTTTTTTTTTTTCTTTAAAAGGTCAAGGGACCTTACATCCCTTGTGTCACTGCGACCATAACAGATCTATTGTGACATCCTTCTGTGTCATATCTCACTCTCAAGACCTAGGTGCGTCATGTAGCTCACTATTTGTCTTGGTGTGAGAAGTCTCACTTTCTCAGAGTCCAGCAGTGGACCTCCGAGGATGTGACTTCGGTTGCGAGCGAGTGCGTCACAGTTATAGAGGATGTGGATGGGCGTTTCATTTTCCTCTGAACAGAATCTGCAGGTTGGGGTATCTGACAATCCAATTTTTGTCATATGCTTCCTTAGTCTGCAGTGTCCTGTCAAGGTCCGGGTTAGAATCCTTATTTGATTTTTATTAAGTTTTAAAACTTCTGTGGTGAATTTCCGCGAGTACCCTGTCATCAGTTCCTTCGCGTGCTTCAACCCTATGCTGTTGGACCAAATTTCATGGCTTTGATCCATGGCCCAGTTTTTTAGACTAAGCCTGATAGTGCTAGACGGTAATCCGCATATAGGCTCAGGACCTATTGGTAGACTCTCAGCGCCAGTTCTAGCAAGTTCATCGGCAGCTTCGTTGCCTATGACTCCACAATGCCCCGGTACCCAAACCAGCCTTACGGCGTTATTCCCGCCCAGGCGATTTAGAACCTGTATGCATTCAAAGGTTAGTTTAGATCTCACCTCTACGGAACCTAGGGCTTTAAGCGCCGCCTGGCTATCCGAAAGGATATAGATCTTTTTGTTATGGTATGATCGGTGAAGGTTCATATGAGCACACTCCAAAATGGCGCTCATTTCTGCCTGGAAGACAGTGGCGTATTCTCCTAAGCAAACTGATTTGCTCAATTTAGGTTGGGCGCCAAAGATTCCAGACCCTGCCCGACCGTCTTTTTTGGATCCATCTGTATACCATATGATGTCGCCATCTCGAAAGGAGTAGGGATCATTTTCTCGCCAGGTTTCTCTTTCAAGTATTTCTACTATGTAATGTTTAACAAAGCTGTAAGCCACATTCATGGTATCTGAAGGCATATCCACGATGGGAGCTTTGTTGAGGTCTGAATATAATCCTCTCATTATGCTGGAGCGCCAATTGTTCTTGCCTCCCTTTGCCGCCCGTAGCAATGCCATGCGAGCCTCTTTTTGCACATGCACGTGCAATGGGCTCAGACACAACATCGCCTCTAAGGCAGTTGTGGGTGTTGAGGACATAGCGCCCGTTGTGAGAAGACATGCAAGTCTCTGAATCTTATTCAGGACATTTATGCATGTCTTCTGCTGGGTTTTCTTGTGCCATACCACACAGCCGTAGGTGACCATTGGTCTAACCATAGCTGTGTAGAGCCAGAGGGCTTGCCTCGGTTGAAGGCCCCATTTCAACCCAGCTATTCTAAAGCTCGTACCTAGAGCTATCTTTGCTTTCTTGGTGATGTGTTCCAAGTGTGGGTTCCATGTAAGCCGTTGATCCAGGATAATACCCAAATACTTAACTTCCTTGGAAAATGTTATAGTCTCCCCGAAGAGAGTTGGTGCCTTAAGTCCACCCAGCTTCCTTTTGTTGGTAAATGGGACTATAACAGTCTTGTTGGCGTTCACTGAAAGACCGTAGTCTTTACACCAGGTTTCTACCAATTTCAAGGCCTTTTGCATTTGGCTGGATACGGTGCTTTGGAATTTTCCTACAACCGTAATTACCAGATCATCTGCATAGCCCTGCGTGTTGAAATAAGCATTGTTTAGCTTCCATAAGAGACTGTCGACTACGATGGACCATTCCAGTGGTGACAAGACACCTCCTTGTGGACATCCTCTCGCAATTCGAACAGCCAGTGTTTTGTCTAACAGTGTCGTTTTGACAGTCCTATTTGACAGCATCGCCTCAATCCAGTTAAGTGTCGTTCGGTCGATGTTCCTTTCAGTCATGCTTTTAAGTATGACATCTGTTGAGGTGTTATCAAAAGCTCCCTCAATGTCTAAGAAAGCACATAGGGCAATTTCTTTATCCTCTATGGCTTTTTCCAGTCTGTCTGTTAGTTCAATCAGAGCGGATTCTGTAGATTTGCCCGTTTGGTAGGCATGTTGTTTAGCATGTAGGGGTCTTATCTTGAGATATTTCTCCCTTATGTATAAGTTTAGCACTTTCTCCATTGCTTTAAGCAGGAAGGAGGTGAGGCTAATTGGCCTGTAGGATTTAGGCTGTGACTTGTCTTTATCTCCAGCCTTGGGTATGTACGTTACCCTAACCTTGGTCCAATCCGTCGGTATGTATCCCCATGCAAAGCTTGCCCTGAAGATTTTAATTATTACAGGCAGGATACTTTTTGTACCCTGCTGCAGTAAGGCAGGAAAAATGCCATCTTCCCCTTCAGATTTATATGGTTGAAAGCTTTCAATAGCCCATAAAACCTGATTGGGTCTGAATATCTCAGATGCTCTTCTCCAGTCTTCAATGTCCGGTTTGGACTTTTTTGTAGTCTGTGTTTGCAGAGTGTCCGATTCAGTGATATCCGATCCTGGAAAGTGAACCTGTGCCATCAGCTTCAGGGTCTCTTCTACATTCTCGGTAAATGTTCCATCGGTCTTTCTAAGTAGACCCAAATAGGATGGAGGCGCTTTTGAC
Organism: Athripsodes cinereus; assembly: GCA_947579605.1. NCBI lineage: Eukaryota > Metazoa > Arthropoda > Insecta > Trichoptera > Leptoceridae > Athripsodes > Athripsodes cinereus. The sequence continues at coordinate 23,379,973 of OX388305.1, read as the reverse complement.
AATATCTTGTGGATTTTGGCTACATGCGAAGGACCATTGATCTCTTCGCAGAACCTCCTCCAAGACATTCTCTTGGCCTTCCTTAGCTCACGATTGAATTCTGTAAGGGCCTTTTTATAAGACTCCCAGTCACCATTAATTTTTGCTCTATTAAAGAGTCTCCGGGATTCTCTCCTTAGTGAATTCAATTTTTCATTCCACCAAGGCACCTTGCGGTTTGAATTGATGGTTTTTAAGGGACAATTGTCTGTGTATGCGTTCAACATACACAGATTGAGATCTCCTACCGCTGATTCAATCTGTTCGATTGATCTTACGGTTTTTGTTACATTTTTTATGCTTTCCTCTAATTGGTGCCTGTAGTCGTCCCAATTAGTGGCCCTGGGGTTCCGGTAAGTTTCAGATTCTCTTGCTTTGTTAGCTAGGACGTTGAATCTAATGTATTTGTGGTCTGACATGGTTATATCACCACAGACATTACAACACATTGTATCATGTCAAATCATAAAATAAAAATAAAACATTATTGTATCATATCAAACCATAAATTACAACACACCGCATACCACATCAAACTACAAAATAAAAAAACAAAACACACCGTAACATAACATAACATAACATAACATGCATAGACAATTCACACAGACCGAGCTAGTCCCAAACTAAGATATCAATCTTGTATTATGGGTACTAACACGACGATACACATATATACAATGCACTGAACACATATACATGTAACACCCAGACCCAGGACAATTTGAAAAAGGTCATTCTTCATTTTACCCTGACCGGGAATCGAACCCGGGACCTCGTAACTCAAAGGCAAGTGCGTTAGCCTTTAAGCCACACCGGTCGTCATATCATATCAAATTATAAAATATACCTAATTATAACATACTGCATCATATCAAATCATAAAATAAAAATAAAACACACTGCATCATATAAAATTACAAATTAAATCTAAAATATATATCGTATCATGTCAAATTACAACACAAAGACAAGATTAACTAAGTGGGAAGGGTAGGTAAAAAAGGACAAAAGTATTTATTATGGCTTTAAAATTCTCCGCCATTCTTTGCCTGAACTCAAACAGGGAATCCACGAAAACATCCGAAAACTGTCCGTAAATGTTTCCCAACCTATGAATTCTATTCAGAGGTGAATTATATGCATAGTTGGTATCCACCACGTCACTATGAATAGTTATTACTTGGCGAGTGACCCTTGTCGGAACATGGTATGAGATCATCCCTATCTCGTATTATCTGTTTTGAGTTGGATCTGAAACAAATTACTTATTTAGTTATTGTTTTTGCACCTGTCATCAAACAAGAAAGTTAAAAAATTACATAAAACGTTAATATGATATGTGATATAGTGATTTCTGAATGTTTTTAATTTATATTAATACGGAGAAACATGACTTGCATGTTTATTGTATACAGTTAGTCAGCCGGTTACCCACTTGTGGGATATACCGTGAAGGTATAGATAGAAAGACAAAAGATATTTTGAAGTAGTTTAAGCATTTGTTTTGGCGTGCGTTAGCATTTCGCATGGATGGCAAAGACGCAATTTTAAACATTCGGTGCTTTTTTGCATAAATGGATAATACGGCACTGTTTTGTATCTACTATGATTATTATTGAAATGTTTTAGTACAATGATAATGAATAAGACGACATCTAGGGAACGTTTTCATATTGTTATTATTACTATTGGAGAAATGAGAAGAAGTAATAGGTATTTTACCTTCTGTTCTAGTATTACGAAGGTAATAATGGATGCATCCTTTATTTAATGTACTTACCAACTAGATACAAAAGTAGGAACTTATGTCATTACAATGGAAAGGACTACTATCTTTTGAACAACCATTCTCTTTATTAAGTACCTACTAAGAGTTTATTGTTATTTAAACAAGTTTTCGTGGTTAATTTGCATTTTTGACGTGATCATATTTTTAATGGAAATAGAACATTAGATCATTAACGGCTGCATAAATCATGGACGTTAAAAAATAAAAATAATGTATATTTTGAATAAATCTAACTTTTAAATTCTTTGTTTTTTATAAGTTTTATAGAGAACATTAAATAAATGCCAAATAACATATCAATATAAATAAATAAAGAATACATCTGAATTTAAATTATTAGGGACAAATAAATTGTGAAAAAAAAAGTTTTTATGCTCTTCTGATATTTTGCTACAACTGGATTTGTACAGTTTCGATATCAAACCACACAATTATTACTAAAAGAAACTACTAATAATAAGGGCAAAAGTCTTTATTATTTCGAATTTATTTTACGATTTTTATGAAAATAATTGAATAATAGATACCTACTTCATAAACTCAGATATAAACGACAATAATGGTTTATCATAACAATAATAATTGTAATGCTGAAGAAAATATTGTATATACAAGTACCTATATACCTAATTTCATTGTAAGTACGTATATAAAATATTTGTATTTATTTATTTGAATGTCTTTTATTATGTTTGTATGTATTATAATATAAGCAGGCATCACACATGCACATTACAAATACAATATCCATCTTCTATTAGTGTGCACTAGTATATATTGTACTCCATTCCAAATTCCTTTGGCATCACAATAAGCGAATAGCGAAAAGGAAGGAAAGTATAATAATGTATTATACAATGTGAATGTGTTTTGTAGTATTGTATAATATAAATAAAGGATACACATACATGCACATTACGTTTTTACTAGATAAAAGTCTGGCTTTGCTCTAATACTAATCACCAACTTAACAAAAATACTAAGTAGGTATGTTATGAATAACATAAGAATATCAATTGAAAAGTAAGCTGAAAAAATATTTTTAACACCTTTATGTTAATGTTTTAACTATTGCTGATTATGGGACTGGATGATTTCTTTCTTTGGCACCGTTTTACAATCCTTCAACTATCTTACGGGCACCAGTGGAAAGAGCGGCTATCATTTAATTTTTAAAGCCGGTTGCTTTTTCGACACATAATTAAGAGGCACTTCAATCACTTTACAATGCAATAAAGATCCAAAGGCCAAGCTCTTTGAGCTAGGACTGACAGACGACTCGTGGTTTGTTTGTGGGACTGGAGCTCTTGGTTGATAGTATGAGTAATGCTACTCCCAGATCCATCTGGTTTGGGGAACTGATGATGAGTCCGAGGAATTCTGGGCCTTCTTGAAGTTTCCTGATCTCTAGCTTACATTGATGACTGTCACGGGCGAACTCATCTATTCGCTTTATTCTGCTGTTCTGTCCCCCTCGGCGGGGAGTCAGTTGTAACATTTGTATGCATTACAAATTTTATTCATGGACTAATCAATGTGATTCACGTTAATTCACCGCTTTATTAAATAACGAAATCGAAATTTACAAAGTACAAAATGAATATTATAAATATTTCCTCTAATATTATTTACGTAGGCACTACTAAAGGTGACGGTAACCAAAAAGGATGCAATATAAACACATATTTACGAACAAACTCAAATGTTTACATAGGTGATCCAACAAAGAAAAGGAAAAGAATAATAATAATAAATTGTTTGCTTGTGTGTTATTGTGTACGTATTATTATTTTGTTGGAAATTGTTGCATACACATTGAGGAAATTCAAACACATACACACATACATACATACATTGTCCTGAAATCGAGCAAAAATACTCTTCATTACTGTGAAAGCCTCTGATGTCTCCATAAATAAACAGGGACCATTTCAGAAAATAATTCTAACAATATAATTGCCTCCTTTTTTATATTAGTGCTCCATTTCCTTGAGATTTATTGTAACGCTACAATAGCGAATAAGGAGACACACGGAAGCATTATGAAAATAAAGTATTAGATTCATTCCGCATTTTAACGAAGGAGTAATATTTTTTCATTGTCTTTGATGGGAAAAAAACTACGATAATGAGTTTTTTTTTAAATATATAGTATAAGGGTATACGTTTAATAGAAGGTACTAATACAACTCATATCAGCAATTTGTTATGATTTAGATTTGTCTAGCATGAATAATTTTGTACCAGTAGACTAATAATTCCATAAAAAAATAGATTTGTTAGCAACGATGAAAATTTTTATACGATTTTTCAAAGAAATTAATTTAAATATTAAACGTATAAATTACCTGTACCTAGTTCGTCCACTAGTTACCTTACCATTGAGAAACATAGTGATGGTATAAATTTTGTTTAGATCTCTTCCATAAGATTAACTATTGTATAAACTATACCTAATATCAAGTATAGACATAATAACATTCATTGCCAAATAGTACATAAGGTTTGCTCAAACTCATTTATAGACTATCAATTAGTGCATAATAGTCTATGATATGTGGGTATTGAATTGTACCTATAATATTATGTACTATTATTATTATCCACAATACAATCATCAGAAGAGTCTACAGGCTAAACAAAAACAGTACCGTCCCTGGAGGATTCCCTCATTCTCCTGAAGTTAGTTAGATAATACGTAGTAGGCACACTGTGTATATGGATGGGTAGATGTGTGAGTCTGCCAGTGGCACAACATGACTTTTCATAGGGTCATACTTTTGTATGATTGTATGTTCATTTAAGATTAATTGCTGGATTTTCCGTCGAAAATCAGAGATCGCGCTATTGACCTACTCCACCTTCATTACACAAACGTACGAGTATTACTTACTACAAATGTGTTATTCCGGCTCCATTGATTATATTATTTTTCTCTAAGCATGCTTTACAACAAAACACATATTTTTGTTAGGCAAAGGTATGTTATTGAAATGATATACTGCATATTCTTAAAGCAGATATGGTCAACCAAAAATTCACAGAGTTAAAACAGAAGTAAATTTTTGTCCTTTATCTGTTTTATTTTTCAGTGAATGAACACTGGTGAAAAGCACAATTTTTCTTTCACCTCTCAACAATGTCACCGATTAGCTTCTCTAGGTAACCAATCCGACAACGTCAAAATCCTTATCTTATGGAAGATACGTCACTGGAGAGAATGTGTACATGTACCTTCCTATATAACAACAGTAAAGCAGAGAATGCCCATGTTGTTGCTTTTGTGCTGTTTAGATGATGATAATGGAAATGAACGGCGTCGTATGGAAACACAATGGACTCAGATAGAGTCGCCATTGTTGCCTGTATTGTGACGTAACAATCAGAGAGACCGAAATGACGACTCAGGCAAACAATTGGATATCGACAAATACTACCTATCCGCTATTGGAATATATGTACTTATCTAGTATGCTCTATATATGTATACATATTATCATTATTATTGTTATTGGGAGTGCAGAAGGAGTAAGAGGTGGTTGGTATTGAATGAGAAAGATGTTCTATCTATGTACATATTATATTCCATAATAAACCCACCCCACCTACATTACTATACAACTACATTCCACATTCTATATTAGTACTGTCACTAGTGTTTAAACCCGATACATAATATTATGTAAGTGATAGCTGATAACCAATTTCAATTATTCAACTAAAAGAATAATGTTTTGAGACACTGATACTTTATGAAAAACGACAATTCAGCATAGGTAAAAAAAAGTACAGTAAAATAACATTGTAAGAAATCATATGTCCTGTAAAATATTGCTAGTTAGTGATGCTGCGTTTTAATTTTGTTATCTGCCAAAACACAAAAATAATTGTCATTATATGCAAGCTATTATTTTCTCTGTTTCTTTTTCAAAAAAGGATTCTATAGGTGGAATGTAAACAAATATACATATGATCTGACTAAAATATTTATATAATAAATCTATGTACTTTTCTTTCCAATATAATTCTCTTCCCTTCCCTCCTCTTTTCTCTTTCTCTTTCTATCACTCACTCTCACGGGAATCAGTCATCCATTATTGAGAGCAATCGGCTGTTATTTTGTCGATTTTGTTGTTATTTTTTTGGATACGACATTTTTAATTTAAAGCCCTTCCTGCCTACTAATTGCCACGTATTTTTTAGTTTCATTTCGGATTCGATGTGTTCCTATTTTTTATATTTTACTAATTATTAGTGTTCTTTTTTATTTGGAACATTTAATCTTACAATAGTTTTTTTTCTACAGTCTATCTCTTTTCAATATACGTCTAGTTACTTTTTTTGTTTATATAGTATCCTGTTTCCTATATTAATTCATGGCGTACATCAGGAACTCATAACGTCTACGAAATGTCATTTGATTAACTGTGCTTGCTTAGAAAAAAATAATTAATTCTTTAAAATTTGAGTAATCCACAATATTTAACCACGATGAAAACAAAACAAAAATTAAAAGTTCTCCCTATTTTTCACATAGATGTGTATTTAATTATTCTGTAAAAGGCATATATTTATAAAAGATCACGTACCTAGATTTAATATAGAAAATTCAGTAAGGCGGCATACCCTTTATCCTGTAAATATTATTTTACTGCCTTTCAATAAATGAAATAAGTTATCTGACTACCCCATATATGGGGGATTATATAATGGAATGAAATGTACGACCACGTTCTTTTTTTAAAAAATGTATAGGATCCATTTTAATATAGTTTTTTTTTTTAAAAAGATATATCTGGGTTTTTGTTATAAACCCAAATACAACCTTATACACCTTTCACAGTAAGCTACTATAAGCTTGTGTCGAAAAAGGGGAGTTTGCCGGCACGTGGTATCGAACCACAGACCCCATGTTAACGAGGCCGAGACTCTACCTCCAGACTACCGACGAACTCTAAATAGTTAGAACAGATACTTACTTTTATTATGATTATTCGATGATTATTATATTCCAATTAATATGATTTAATAAAAATGTTACCACGTGTCACCCTATAGGTACTCTCTTTATGCCTAATATACAATTTTTCTATTTTTCAGGTGCTGAATGGAAACTCCTAAGTGAAGATGAGAAAAGACCTTTCATTGATGAGGCAAAGAGACTTAGAGCCATGCACATGAAAGAGCATCCAGACTACAAATATAGACCTAGAAGAAAACCTAAAACCCTCAGGAAAGAAGGTTATCCGTACTCAATACCATATCCGTCAGTACCAATGGATGCGTTACGAGCTGGTAAGTAATCATATTATTAAGGTGCTTCATATATTTTTTTCATTCCGTTCTAAAATCTATGAACTATGTATTTTGAGTTAAGAGAATAAACCCAAATATACTCTAAACGCTTGTGCCGTGAAAGCGGAGTATGCCACAGGAGGACCCAGGAAATCTTGAATAAAAGTTCGAAGATATCACGTATTCCAATAATTATTAAGGAACAAGTAATAACGATGATAGAAAATTTCATTCCTCTAGGAAAACAGAGTTGTATATATTTTCTAATTCAAAATGGGGTATAATTATATTCTTGGAAATTTTGGCAATGAATGCTGTTGACGAACACCGCAAGAAGCAAACTTGTCATTATTGATTAGACCTTCGCATATTACAAAACATTATTATTTGCCTATGACATTCACAACTGCTTACAACAATACTTAGAAACTTAGAGTACTTAGGAAATTTCGTAACAAGCAACACGACATACAAAACATATTAGTAAAATATGCAACGCGCTCACATCACACGTATGAATTTAAAGACTTGAAATACAGTCCTACTTCTTCATAACGAATATACATACGTTTAAAACAATCATTGGGAAAAATGATTGAAAACAAATTCAAAACAGTTCGTTTTTGCAGACTCTGTAATCGTTTTAGGTTACGAATTAGATTAATAATGAACTAAAAATTAAACCGGTAGTTTTACTTGACAACAGGTGCCTTGTCTTATAAAAGAATGATCATACGTTTACAGTATATAATATATATTAGTTATGTTGAAATTTTGTGGCTAATTTATTTAGTTTTTTTTTTATTATCAATAAGTCCTACTTTTGACAAAAATATAATAGGTTAATTCTCAATAGCTGCAAATATTTTTATTAACATTTTCTGGTATTTTTAAATCGATTTTCCGTTACAGCTGTTTTCTTCACCAAATCACTATCCAATGTCCTTATCTAGAAAAAAAGCAAAATCTTTGACCACGCTTTCCATTGCATTTCTTGATATATAGGTACTTACTTACATAGGTACATAGATGTAAATGAAGATTTTACTCTATCGTGATTTTATTCTATACATATTATTTTTTGATAATCGTAATAAGCGTTAACCGAATCAAACTTTCTTCACGTTGAAAACATAGAAAGGCTTGTAAAAAAAGCGTACTACACATAATATTATTTACACACACACATACGAATTTATAATATGAATATGAATTTAATGAATCCCAAACTATATTATTATTATTAGACATGCGTCTATCATTAACAGTTGTATGTTGTAATTCATCATAATTTATTATGAAGGCTTTTGTCGGTTACTCGGTGAGTTGGCAAAACTGTCTTGTTACTGATTCAATACGTATAGGTATATTATTTTACTTCGTCCGCCTGCAACGCCCTCTTCTGTCATAAGTACTAAACATAACACCTAACGTATTATAATTTATATTATTATTGTGAGATGTAAACATTAGAAACTATAATAATAATCAACGTATCTTATTATTAATAATAATACAAACTACAATATGTTTCTAAATATGATTTATATCCAACTATGTATGTCTTTCAGCGCCAAACAAATAATGCTGATGTCGTGTTTCACTAATTTGATTAAACGATTCAAAGACAATCAGTTTTCATTTTCGTATAAACTGCTCACTGAGAAATAATACTTACTGTGAATTACAAATGCTAAGTAAAATTATATATTTTATTCTCTAATCAAGGTTCAAAAGTATTAAATTTAAAACAAGGCTCAAAAATCACAGAAAGAAATGTATAAGTTTAATATTCACTATTCCGAAGGCAATCTACAAAATAAATCTTAGAATAAGTACATTTTTAAATATGTTTAACACTTCATGAAATAATAAGCTTACGCATGTAGTTAACAAAATAGGTTAAACAAGAATAAAGAATTGAATAGTTATTCTTCATTATGAATCTGTGCCAGCCAAGCAGTCTAGGCAATCAGTCAGCATCATCAGGCATAGTATACGCATACCTGAGGCATCATCAAACAATATATGACTGAATAATACGTGGAATCATCCTCTTGATTTTTGTATGGAAGATGACGTAGCAGAAATCACACATAAGATACGTCCATCAACTTTAATTTCCTTCTCCTCTTGTCAAATGACCTGTCTATATTATATATTATAGTAGGTACTAGTATTATTTTTATTTATTTATTATATCAAACGTACATTAGTTACACCTGTTATTTTTGAGGTGTTATCTGCTCTTACTAAACAATTTTGGAACACTGCAAAATTAACATTACATACATACATACATAACATCACGACATTTTCCACTAGTGGGGTAGCCAGCGGACTAACTGCATATACTAAACATGCATATTATCCTCTTAGTGCCAATAAAAGTTAAAACATTCAGGATGAGTGGCATACCCCATCGCTGAACTGAGGATGTTGTATATCTTAAACTTGGTGTTAAACAAATACCTGCCCCTTACAGGACTCTCGAAAACTAGCAGAAAAGAGTGAGACACCTTTTCTTTAAAGGGGACTCCACGGGATGAAAAAGTTGTGAATCAATAACAGTTCGTAATAAATAAATATATTATATTTTTAATTCGTTTCTTTTACGTAGATATATCTACACACATATAATCTCCGTTTAAATATTTTTTGTATATTCACATGGTTCTATATTTGAATATAGCATATAAGTATACATTGTATTCTCAATATGAACCAGGAATACTCCCCTCTACGAAAACTATCATCTAGTTAACATGTTAGTCGGTACCTTGCTCTCGGCCTCGCGAACAGGGGGTCCGTGGTTCGATCCTAGGTTCCGGCAAACTCCCCTGTTACGACACGAGCTTTTAGCTTACCGTGAAAGGTGTAAAAGGTTGGTTTTGTTATAAACCCAAATATATCTATTTAAAAACAAAATGTTTCTGGATGGTAAGGTGACCTATATAATTTTTTCAACATAAATATACTGCAGATGCAAAATTATTTCGCCTACAATATTATTTCATAATTTCCCGCTTCGGTAATATTATATTTTTTTTAAACTACATACTTAAACATTTAAAAATATGAAACACCATTCGAATAAACTCCCGCATAATTCACCCGCTATAGTCCATTATCATACATTCACTGCAAGGTACCTACTCCACGAAGCAGTTTGACCGACAGACGGACGACGCATCGGAGCGGTTCGCTAATCGGGGAGAGTTAAGTTGACCTTAGACCCCTGTCCATTGCCAGATGTATGACCCCCGCTGTACAATACTGTGGAGACCCCACACGACTCAAAGGACCGAATAAGGTAGACACCCATTATTGACTGCATAAAGGCCTTGATTATATTTAGACGGTGTTTTCAATGCATTTTATTATATTGATAATATTATACTTTCAAACAAATACCTCTGTAAATAATGTGATAGTTGTAGAATTTCACAACATTATTGGTTGATTTATTTACAAGGATTAATATTTTTTTAAAAAAACAAGACAGTAGGTAATCAAAACGATGAAATATATTTCAATATTGACATTAATACCTCACAAATGCTGTAATTGTCAGCAAAATCTTTGCATTGAGGAAGAAAATTGGCTTTCTTTAGTTACATATTTTTAACATAACATAACATGCAGAGAAAAATCACAGAGATCGAGCTAGTCCCAAACTAAGATGTATATGTGTGAAAGGTGTATAAGGTTGTATTTGGGTTTATAACAAAACCCAGATATATCTTTTTTTTTTAAAAAAAAAGACATGAATCTTGTATTATAGGTAGGCACTAACGCGACGATACACATATACCTACACGGTGCACTAAACACATGTAACGCCCAGACCTAGGACAATTTGAAAAAGGTCATCCTTCCTCTCTCTCTCTCTCTCTGCATATCCCACTAGAGTAACCACTAGACTAACTGGATGTAACAAACAACAAAGTCGTACGTACGTATGTACATGTTGTAAAATAAAGTGTTCAATATTATACACATATACCGACGACGACTTATAATAATTTTTTCATCTATGTATTATATTTACAATATTTATTTTTGTATCTATTTGTATGTATGTATTATTTATTATAGTTTATTACTATTATTATTATTTTTTAACTACTTAATAATATGTATTACATATTTTAGTTTCTATGTTCTTAAAGATTTATTATTATTTTTATTTTTACATATATATTTCTTTTTCCATTTGTTTATTATTTTATTGGGTTAGTTGGAAGATATCGCGTCCCTGCGATAAACTCGCCCATTGTGCAAAATTATTCGTTTATACCATGTATCTTTATCATTTGTGTCCATATATTTTGTACAATAAAGTTTATTATTATTATTATTATACCCAACATGCATTTATCGACAAAGTAATCTAAATATAGATAGGTACACTGTCTTGTTGAATATTTTATTTCATAGAGGGTGGTAAAATCTATTTGCTAATCGAGCGATGAACAAACAACAACAATGGTATGGAACGCGGGTGCTTATTAACAAATAGGTAGGTAGGTACATAATATTATAACGAGGTGGGTTGTATTGGTAGGCAAGGAAAATTGATAGGTAGGTACCTCCCGCGACGGCGGACGCCTCGTCTATCGGGGTCGGAAGCTCAAACGAGCGAGCGTGCGCTGCTTTGACACTCCATGTAGGTAGTTAGTTGCTCACGATACTATACTCAGTGATTTCATATTATTATTATTATGTACCTACATTGCACCTCAGAAATACAATATTGTGTAAGGGGAACTAAACTCTATCAACTGATTAGTTTTTCATGAATAGGTACCCAACTACTCACTAGAAATTCATATGTAAGTAACATCACTATCAACTTGACAAATTAAAAAGAGATAAGTAAGTACTCCTTTTAATATTAATATTGCTAATATACGTTCTATGTAGGTAGTTTCATAATTATTTTTTGATAGATTACAGAATAAAAACGAGCCATCTTTTTCCAAGGGCACTACTGCATCAATTAAATCACCTATTCTACCGATATACCCAAATATTTTATAAAGTGTTTTCATAGACATGTCCAGGTTGTAGTGAGACTGATTCTATTCTCATTAACTAATTTAATTTTTACTTAAAGTAAAGGTCCTATCCACTACTACTATACCATCACAGTATATATCACAAGTGGGGTAGCCAGCAGATCAGCTGGATGTTATAAATATGCAAGCTGGCCTCTCCGTGCCAATAAAAAATCAAGACATTCAGGGTTGGTGGCTGATCTCATTCGCTGAATTCAAGATGTAAAAAGTCTTTTTGAACACCTCCTATTTACTTATACCTACCTAGTATCATTTGGGAATGGGGTGTGAGGAAGCGCGGGCGTCCGAGAACTACATGGCTTGAACCTGTAGATCAAATTCTCAAGGACGGCCGTGTTTTGAGTTAAGAAACCGACGTGCGTGCATGAGAAATTGTATGACTGTGGAGGAAGCGAAAGAAGTAGGTATGTAGGGACAGATCTAATTGGCGTTCCGTTCTCTCTGCTTACCCCACTTGGGATACGGCGTGAGGGAATAGATAGATAGGTAGATAGATAGTATCATTTGGAATTAGTATAAGTACTAACTCATTTTATTTCCAATTTTGATACTTCAAACATTACTACAAAACAAATAAATGAATAATTCTTCAAGGCTTTGTGCATTTACATCGTAAAAAACATATTTTAGAAACTTTTCTAAAAAACGAGAGCTCTCGAATCACCTTTATTATAATTACGATTTGTTCGAATTACGGATGCTTTGCCGTGAAATTAAGCAAAAGTTTTTTTTTTAATTATCGGTGTAAAAAATACAGTGTATCTAAAAACATTCAGTCCCATAATAAAATGTGGATCAATTTAACCAAGCAATTAACCACTAATCAAATCAAAAATTAATAAACATTTTGCTCTGATAGCTATATTAGTCGGTCGCTTGACTAGATTGATCCATAGATTTCAAAATCCGCTGCAAGAATACCTTTTTTCCACTAGTCTTGTACAATACATTTCAAGATACTTTTTCATCATTTACAATAAATATAATATTCTCAATTAAATCACTATTACGTTTAATAATCACATATTATATTTCAATGTTTAAACTGTTAAACCGCGTTGATGGTTACTTCACCACGACGCGGCGCATGGTGAAGTTCAGAATTGTAGAGGGTGGCTCCGTGGCTGTCAAACGCACGCAACCACCCTATTCATTTTTTACTATTATGTAATATTAAAATACACGACACAGGAGTACCTACCCTACCTAATGTCACTAGAAGGTATTATGAAAATAAGTACTAACCACTATACTTATTGTATTAAAAGTTGCAAACAGAAAAGATCAGAGTCCAAAATATATCACCTACTTATTTTCACAAAGTTTTGAACATAAATATAACAATGTTTTATTCTTAATTATGTGATTTAGGTAATAGAGTCAAAAAACAATATCAATTATATATTTTTTATTTATTTTATTTATTTATTTATTTATTTTATGCATAATAACATAACACAAACAGAAATAATTTACAAACTTACACATAAAAAAACACATAGATGACATCCCTTCAAAAAGAGGTATACTCGTGTTTTGAAGGGAGTTACAGTTTCTACCAAAAAAAAAAAAAAGTAAAAATATAAAAATGTTCATATAATACATAATTGAAAAGTATTAAAAAACAAAATACACAAATAAAGTATTCACATTATTAATGATAAAATTTATAGCTCTTTTTTGGGATATCATTTTTAAATAAATAACTTATCTGAAAATACAATTTTCTTAAATAAACTCATCAGATCAAGAATAAGAAAACTATACTTTCCACACAAGAGTCGTGTAATATCTAAATTATCGTAGGTATTCGAGAAATTTATAAACATAACTACTTATGTGTAATGATTTCTACCTACCGTGCCAATAAAAGTGAAAAAAATCATGGTGGGTAGTATACCTATCGCTGAATTTTTACTTTTTTAGTTTTAGGAATACCTGCCTTTTAGACTACACTCGGAAACTTACAGAAAAGATAAGGAGACATTTTTTTGCCAGGATCTCCACGATAGGTACATACCTACCTTTATTTAGTAGGTAAATCTAAGATTAAATTCAAAATGGACTCGATTAATTTTTGCTTCATATCATTGATAAATTTTAAGGTAAGTGAGGACATCATGGTCGAGTGGTTATGACATTTAATAGGCAGCCTGTAAGATGAGGAGTGTGTATGCTGGTTGCTGGTTACTGGTTCGCAAAATAGGATTTAATGCTAATAATACACATACCTACACCTAGTAGATATTATAAAAACGTCATTAGAGAACGCATCAACGATTTCTTTAAAGTCCTTGTTATTCCCTTATTATTCCAATATGTAGCTAACGAGCATTCAAAGTTTGGTCACCCAATTTTAACCTATCTTTGATTTTTTAACCTGTTTTATATGTCATCCTTTAAACTGAATCATCCGTAATTATATTTTTGAATAACAGACTCTAGGTACCTGTAAACAAATCTACCTATTTATACCACCATAGGTTAGACAAACGATTAATTTTATGTAATGAACACGCAGAACATCTTCTCATTGCCAATTAAAAATAAAACATCCGAAATTGATGGCATACCTACCTCATAGCTAAGTTAAAACCTTCAAATGTCTATAGTGAGTGATATTTTCCGAATATTTTACATGTAACTCGAAAACTTACAGGAACAAGTTGGATACCTAAAGTCGTTTGTAGACATTACACAATATTAATTTATTATCAATAGAGGATCAAAAGCCACGCATTCCTATCCTAGCACATCTTTTGTCAGTGACATTAATACAATTTCTCATATTTTACTTCAAATAACTAAATGTCTGTATGTTGTGTACCTATATAAGTGTAAGTAGTTTTATATTAATAAAATAAAACGGATACTTTGCGTGCATTAGAACGGCTAAGTTATACCTATAAACTTGGAAAAGTATTGAATGGAAGGCGGGGAAAGTCATAGCAAAGTAGTAATAATTTAATAATGTACCTAGTATTAAAATAAATGGATTGTCTGTTCTTTAAACCACGCCATGCCATAGGGATCTTTATGGCAAACGGAACTATATAGTATAACAAGACTTTTGTAGATTCAAACTGTACAAAGAAAACTTTTCCAGCGTATACAATACATGAATACAACAAAATAGTTATGTCTCGAATGGAAATACAATATAATGTGCAAGTTTTTTGGATAATGTTTTTCTATAGATTTATTGTTGAAGTATTGTCTATCTTTATATTAGGGGCAATCATATTTTTATTACATTTTGATAAAAACTTCTTTAATATTGGTAGATAAATTACATAATATTCTGAGGTTGCCGTAAAAATACAAAGTTTTTTCATTGATTTAAAAAAAATTAGAAACGGACTCTTTTTGATCCATATAATAAACGGGATTTTCTGTTACAAAAAAACAATTATTAAATATTCTACAAGGACATACCTAATAAAAATACGATATTTAATACTTAACTTGGGTAACTCTTTATATACAAATGTGAAATATGTCAATAAATTATTATTTGTTAATTTTTATACTGAAAAACAAAATATATACACGCGATATGTATTAAAAAAAATTATGATTACTCTAGATGCATATTTTTAAATGTTGATATTATCGAAAATGACAATATCCTTTTTTTATACCATATTTTGGCGACTAAAATAATTAAGTAATTTAAACATGAAAGTATTACAAAAATAAAATAAAAAAACATTATAAATTTTCTTCTCGATTTACGTAATTCTTAGATGTTTTTGAAATAAATCAGACTTATAGGTTGGTAGCTAAATTTCTTCCAGCTAAGTACAATATCGTAACAATATTTTTTGATATAAATAATATAACATTGTATCCTTACAAGTTTATATGATTTGTATTTCTGGAGGGTGTAAGTAGTAAATTCATACCGTCATATACAATTATAATTTATATTGTAGTAGGTATAAGGCTTACACTGTATTTTAATACGGGCCGTGTCACGCGAGTCGTCCGAGTGCATTGTGTTAAATCTTTTAAATTATATCCCACGTATTACTTGTGACAGTGTAAAAAATGCGAACAGTAATTATTATGAATTTTCTGTCAACATATTTATTGAGGCAATATCTCATTCATTATTATTTAACACAGTTGACATATCGCAAGATATTATATTGTGGATGCACAAATTGTACAAGTACCTAAAACCTACATGCATATTTATTATTTTCACACTGTGTCCGCCATACAAGAACAGTTTTGAATATTAACTAGAGAGTAAAATGCACCAAATGTAGTTTTATTCTAAATAGGTATAATACATTTATAAAATAGAGAATGTAGACAATATCAAGGTTTTGAAATTCATTTTTAGACTGCCAATCATTTTAAGACCACATTTTATTTTCATTTTCGTCGACTGCGAAAGCCTCTTTATCTTTTAGTTTGTGTGTATTTATTTATATCTGACTTTTTTTCATTTCTGCATACACTGAGAAAAATACTAACGAAATTTCACAACGAATCATTGGTACCAACGAATTGTTTGCGAAAAGTTAATATTATAGATTCGTAGGTACTAATGAATCGTTTGTAGGTACTTTCTCTGGTCCCAATCTGATAGTACGTACCAATGATTTGTTGTGAAATTTCTTTAAAATTTTTCTCAGTGTATCATTTTCTTCCTAGATAAATCTGGAATATTGTTATCCAAAATCCTTCACAAAATGCAATATTTATTTATACTTTGTGTTATGAAGACGGTAACGGGTAATTCAAACTTTCATATGCTATATTCTATCGATGTCTTCCAGCTAAATTATTAATTTTCGCGCGACTTGGACATAATATAAACACATATTTTAGATGCACACATACCTACCTATATATTTACTTTTTTATGTATAAAATATCTCAAACCACTAATAGATTATAAATTACTATTTTATTATTCAAAAAGGTGTGAGTTGTTATGTTTTATATCATATTATTATTATTATAAATTTGCATATTATTTTATTATTACTTACAAGTATACCAACACTCCCAACGAACATCATGTTGTAAAAATGCCGCATGATTTACGAGACCAAAGATGACATTAAAATATTAGATATAAATAAATAAATAAAAGATACACGAGTAGGCTTCATAAAAGCGTTTCAAAACTTGGGTTCAACTTTAACAATCTAAATAAAGCACTAAGGAATTCCCAAACCGTCTATAAAATAGTTTTCTTTGATATTTGTTTACGTATTATGCCAACTTGTCACATATGATCGTTGTATCTAAAATTTTAGACATATTGGAAAAATTTCATTAATTGTATCGGCATTAACTTTGTAACACTTCATTTTAAATTATTATTAAATACATACATACATACATCTTCTTCCCCTTGTCCTAGTTGGGTCGGGGGCCCATTGCGCCTAGGTACTTCCTCCAGAGATCCCTGTCCACTGCTGCTTCCAGGACCTCTGGCCACTCCAAACCAAACCTTTCAACACACAAGTTTGACACCTGCCCTTGCCAGCTTCTTCTAGGACGGCCAACCGGTCTTCTGCCCTCTCCCACAGCCTCCAAAGATCTAAGTGGTAGTCTGTCTTCTGGCATGCGGAGAACGTGACCCAGCCATCGCAACTGCGACCTCTCTATATGCAGGAATACCGGTTCTACCTTGAGAGCCTCACGAACATACGTATTCCTTATACGGTCTCTCAATGACACACCAGCCACTCCCCTGAGGAACCGCATTTCTGCTGCCTGTAACCTTGATCTCACGTTCTCTGTGAGCATCCAAATCTGGTGTCCATTATGTGAGGATAGGGCGGTATATTGTCTTAAATATTGCCATTTTCGTCCGTTGGGTCAGCTCGGATTTACGTATTATCGGGTTTTTAAGCGCTTTCAGCACATTTCCTGCCGACACAATCAATATTAAATAATATTAAACAATATTAAATAAAATAATAAATATTTATTTTATTTTGTTTGATAATGTTGGAAAAATTCTATTTGTTCGAGATTTAAATAACTTACAGATTTTCCAAATTATTTCATGATGTTTTCTACGATACAAAATGTGATCAATAGCCTTTGTAGAAATTATGTACATACATACCTACCTATTATATTAATTAATATTCACCGATATGCACTCAAAACAACCGATTTTTCTTAATACAATGGAGAAAAATAATATATTATCTACGGTCACCGGAGGTTGTAGGTATTATATTATTGTTATAATTGAGTCTTCTCTGGTGTAACCAAAATACAATTTCTTCCGGGATTCACCTACTAAATATTGTACAAAAACATATATATTAGCACGGAGAGCACAACTTGCATATTTATTACATGCAGCTGATCCGGATATTCCGTAATGGTTTAGTAATAGAATTAGAAATTAAAATATTTCTTCAGTCTCAATTTTGATCTGTAATGTAATTGTAAACACCTATTTCAATCAGTTATACAATACGCCAAAAATATTTGATAACTGTAAATAATTGTAGCCAGATATGTAAGCTAACCAAAAAAATCTTAATCAATTACAAACATTTTGATATTCTGAAAGACTTTCCTTCACAAAATACTATTCTTATGACTAGGAAAACATCAGAACGTTAGGAGCGTCATGAAAAGAGGCTTCTCCCACTTTATTATATTCCTCGAAGTTACAACAACTGGACAAATATTAGTAAAACGATATGAATTTATAGATCAGGTACATTTTGAGATCAAAACTATATCCCGACTTTGACCAACAACAAAATCTTCAACGGAGGTGACACCCTCCATTTACAGTTATTAATGTATCTATTGTAATCAAAACCTGTATAAATAAATTATTATAACACAATCATGTCTACCTTATACTAGTAAAGACTTACTCGACTTCTTTCAGGAAACAATAACCATATTGATAAATAAACACTAACAGATAACATCATCTTCATCATTTCCCTGAGAATTTTGCAGTAGGTAATACGGGACAATCATTTAAAAAATATGCAAATATAAACATTTTTTGACGGGTCAAACATGACATCATTTTTAATATTGATGTCTTATAATTGCATGGTAGAGTATTTATAATCATTTAAAATATTTTATGTTCCGTGAAATTCCCAGTAGGTAAAGAATAGGCCTCTCACTTTTTTGTTGGTTTATGTGTTCCTGCAAGAGGCAAGATTTGTAGAGCATCGCGTTCAAGACATTTAACATCTTCAGTTCAGCAATAAGGTACGCTATCCATCCTGAATGCCTTAATTTATATTGACACGGAGAGAACAACTTGTATGTTGTTAGGTGCAGTTGATTTTATGGCTACCCCCATTATTGGAAATTGCCGTGATGGTACATACCGCACGAATGAATGAATATTTTAATGCAAGAAACAAATTTTAAATATTTAAGTCAAGATTTTTTACCTCCATCTTGATGAATATTGAACAAATGGAATAAAAGAAAAAAAAGAGTAATTACCTATAAGAAAAAACATATTACAAAAGTACCAATAATTTTATACAAGTACAGGCACCAATTAAACCACATCATCTTCTCAATAGTTTAAATATATTGACACTACTACAATATACATACATCAATTAATCATACATACAATCAATTAATATACATCACGCTACAGAAGGTTGCAATTATGAATACTTGTAGAACAGTACACAACTTTTTTCAAATAGACGAAACAAATGCAACTCAAGAATAGTGACACAGAAACGGGTGACACTTGGCACATGTACCCGTGTAACCTGGAGAAAAATCTGAATATAGACAACTGTAGGTTTGCCACCCATCCTGAATGTCTTGATTTTATATTGGCACGAAGAGGACAGTTTGCATGTTTCTTACATGCAGCTGATCTGCTGGCTACCCCACTTGTGGGATATGCCGTGATGGTATAGTAGTAGTAGGTATGTAACAAACAACAATAATAATAGCAAATCTTTATCGATTCTCCTAACATACTCGCATCTATGTGAAGTGATGTCATAATTATAAACTGTAGCATTTTTGTCAATAAACAAGATACTCATAATGAATTCAGCCTGTAACGTGAATAAAGAATGAGACTTCGCACTGAGTGCTATTATATTATACCTCTTAAGCCTATTCCCTTCCACTCCTGGACGGACGATGGTTCCGATCTTGTGCCAATCACATCCAGATAACACTAATATGTTCAACCTGGTCGTCTCCCTATCTCAATGGTTCTTACCTCTGTCTTGTTTAATTACGGTGTCCAATGAGTAGGTACCAATATACAAACATATTTCCGAACAGAGTTAAATATTTACGCGTCGACAATGTAGTGTAGACTGTAGAGGTTGTTGTATGTACATATTATAATAAACAACCTTACAGTTGACGGAGACGTTAAGCCTTCATAAGAAATAGCTTCTCGGATCCGACCCGTGAAAAATATTATTTTATATATTTTGTAGTTATTTTCTTCAATCCATAATAAATTTATGTGCACATGTTTTGGATCGGGAATTTGTAGAACTCAAATATTATTATAATGTTCATATACACGATAGATATAGGTACTTATTTCATATACATAATTTTGTTAATGTATTATTATAGTATACAAACGATATTGGACATATTATTATTGTGGCTTTTAAATGCCGAAATTGTGTGGGTTTTCAAAATTGTATACATACTTATTGTGTTATTATATACCTACACAAAAAATATCATTCACAATAATTCTGTATCTATTAATATATAAATTTTACATAAATATTATTAATTTATCTATTTATTAGGTAGGTACTATAAATATGTATAAAATTTTCGGTAGTCTAATAGTAGCCATCATGGTTACTATAAGGTTCATACCACGCAACCGACTTTCTCCCGCTTTACAGATGTAGGTATCACGAGATATCTTTGACGACAACTTCTAACGCCATGTGAAATGGAGTTTCAATGAAGTCTTCATGAGTTAGAAGAGATCGCGCCTTTGCGGTAACGCGCTGTGTATATTGAATGCATTTCTGTATAAATAAAACTAATACCCAATCAATCTGTAGAAGAGAAATAAATAAAAACAAGACTAATCTTTGAAACACGCATGAGAAATTACCAATATACATAAACGCAAGTGTAGGAAATGCATATGAACCAAATGAAGTTATGCATAGGCTTTGGAAACGCGTAAAATAGAAATGAAGATGAGCAGATTTATTTATTCATCTCGTACTATATTTATTTATAAAACAAAATGTTAGTGTATGGCTTGATAGATTACACCTCATGTATGTAGACTCCCACTCTTTTCTTTATTTTCGAGTGTCCTGTATAAATGCGGAGATATTCGTAAAATATCACGAACAAGATATTTAACATCTTAAATTTATCGATTTGGTATCCCACCAATCTTGATTGCTGTCTTATTTTTTTTTATTGGCACGGAGAAGATATCCTTTGTTTTCATAACATGAAAAACGTCTGCTAATTTACCTGCTTGTGGGAGATGCCTTTATAGTATATCCAAAAAGAAAGAACAATGTGTAGACTGAGATATCACTTTAATATTGTATCAATAGAATTTAAGCTTAAAAAATCCTTACAATCACCCATTATGTGATCAATACTAAGATTATTAATTGTTGACAATTATTAATATTGAGAAAGAACATAGTTAATGTGTGTGACATGGAGAAGTTCTCAATCGTAATGAATCATACATACCCTGATTTCATCTCGCAAGAAATCACTTAGTTTATTTTTCTCTCTTTTCAATATTCCTCCCAATCCCCATCAAAAATGTAAAGTGAATTATGGATTTAAAGTGCATTTTCGCACTTCCTCTTTCACATTGAAAACTTTGTCGGAATCAATGGATCATTCGCTGGCATCGCGGTTCATGGTCTAAGGAAGACATGCCATTGAACAGTTTATTAAAATATTCCGTCAATCAATCGTTTATAATATAAAAGGACATTACTGGTCAAATAATAATATTTAATTACATGTTCGATGCAGATTATTGTGTTCATATAAAGGATGAACAATAACAAAATAATTGGAAAGAGAATATTATTCATTAAACGATTAAGTGATGTACGAATATAATAGAATCACCACGTTTATATTTCAGTCCATTTGTATAAATTAATAAGTTTATTTTTATGTCTTCAATATGCGTAGACTCTACTCTGTAATGAGATATGAGAGAAGTAAAATAATAAAATTTAAATAAGGTTTCACCCTTTGGGCATGTTTTGAGCAAAAAATATTTTACAATATGCATACAATATTTGTGTCAATTTTTTTGATAGAAATATTATAGTTCATAATATGACACAGGTCATTAGATCTGTGATGATATTTTTTCATACCAATTCGGAGTAGGTAGGTTATATAATTCAGGAACTTCCGCACTTATCATCAAGCTAATGACTGAAACTCGACTCGGAACAAACGTGGAAGTGCTATACAGAATTGTTTTAATTTTACTAATGTGGAATATCATGTCATAAAAACGTTGATTTGTTATCTCGGTGTTTATGTAAGTGAAGCTGTGTAAATGTTTACCAGCAATATAATTTATTGTTAAATTTAACGTCTTATTATTGAGATGTTCATTTTGATTGGATCGCTTATTATTATTATAAATATTAGATACTAGAGATGAAATGCTTTAATGATGATCGAGACGTGAGCAAGATTAAGAGGCCGGTAGCGGAGACTTAGGGTTGGGACAAAGAGATAGATAAAGACATTGTCAGATATACAATAGTCCCTCACGCTACCTGATCGAGAGTTTAGCTGTAAAAGAACAACATCTTGTAATGAGTACATATTATAATATGTGTATAAATGTACATAAATATCTACATATTATTTATTGAGTATGGACGGTGATTATGATGATAATGTCAGAAAGATGATAGAGTAAAGAGTACATATATCTGGTAATAGAGATGAGTCAAATCTTCAAATTGAAAAATCACTGAGTGAGTCAGTTCGGAGTATGGTTGTAAATGTAAACAAATCTAAGTTAGCTGAATACATCTGATTCTCAGTTTTTTTTTACAATAACTCGTTTTATTATTCTTTGTATCAGATAATTTAACAAAAAATATTAAAAAATGAGTCATGAATGTGGATCATTGCATTCATGAGTAACTGCAAGCTTGAATTCATATTTCACATTTTTCATATTTTTTTCATCGCCATATGTGTTCAATTCATGTTTAATGAACTTTATTCTTCTTCTACTTTTTTTTCATTTACATTACATTTTTATATGTTCATTATTCTTGTATAATAAAAATGCATCATAATTCACTCGATTGCGGGTGCATTTCCATAAAATAAAACGAGGAGAATTAAAATTCATTAAACCATTAGTAGCGGCTCATGAAAATAAGGTTTTGAAAAAAGATGTTGATTCTACAAGTTGATACCGCTGTATTTCTGTCACGCTATTATGAATCGACTTAATGATGTGGCTCATTTGAACGAATGGATCATACACATTATTATTTTATCCACCTCTACTAGATGCCTACTCAACTATTTAACGGTCAAGTGGAATAATTTTTAATTATTTAAGATTGACAGGACAGCCACTAATAATATTTAAATTCTTTGTATTATATTAATAATACAATAATTACATGGTAAAGGCAATGCCGTCTTTAAAATAACACCTTATAAATAACATCATACGAGTATCGTTTAAGTATTTCTGATTAACGAAGGATTATTAATTATTGATTCTAAAACAAGATAGATACATAACATTTTACTGACGTTTTTTAAGATATTAATGTTCAACTATTCTTTTGTCATATACATCATTGGCTAAAAGGAGCATTGCTCTTTAACTACATGGTTACAGACATTTTAGACGACTCTTTTTCAAAATACACCATTCCTATAACAAGGATATCATATCGTCAGGATATTGTGGAAAGAATTGAGTGAATGGACACAGCTAAGCTCTGAATAGAGTAGGGTTGTTTTTACCTGGTGTTCCCAGGAGGGACGTTAAAGGACGATTGGATTGGATTGCATTGGTCATACTTTCGTTCAGTGTCTATTCGCGTGTAATCTCTCGGATATTTCGAAGCCAAGAGAGCTATCTTCTGCCGACCCCACTGCCACCCTAGAATTTCCCCTTAATTTTAGAAAACTCAATATCATCTTTAAAGTTTAAACAAGTCAAAAAAATATGTCACATTCATTATTCGCGAAAATATTTCTCGAACTCATTAAAATACACAAGAGTTTATGTTGTTCGTAACAAAATTATTGCTAATAGCTGTTGGTATGTTAATGTTATTAGTTGTCTATTAAAGGTGTTAATACAATATAATATTCGACATTCAACAGAGATCAAAAGGTGAACATAACTGCCTTTTAAAGCATCTTGTTTTATCTTAACATTCTTTGTGCTAGTATCACAAAATATAATAGACATTTTTGATTGTATCTTTTGTTTATTTTTTTTAATATAATAAATTTTGTACTTCGTAAAAATCGAAGGCTTAATTGTCAATCATTAAAGCAGTAAAACCTTTAATCATTGATTTCTGATTCTCGTAAGACATTTAAAAGTCATTTACGGTTAATACGTTTAAAATTGATTATCCATGTAAATGGAAATATATTTATACAAAATATTGACACATCATTAGCGACATCATATTTAAAAAAAACCAATGCATTATTTATTATTAAATTCTTCACAGTATCATAAATATTTCATTAGATATATATAACTCAACAAACAGCAATCGTAGCATAACGATATCTTACAACTAACGTATATTCTGGGGATTTTGTATAGAGTTGCTAGAAGAAATTACATCACCAACATGTCAAAAATTAATCAACTATATACCTACCTACCTACATCTCGTTTTCTATGAAAGTTATGAGCCTACCAGACAATCGCCAACTAAAGACGATGATAGGTACACGATGATGACTGTACCTGATGCCTAATTCGTGTATAGTTAGTTGCCTGTCGTCGCCATGCATTGGGCGTATTTGAAATGTCTTCAATTTTTCTAAACACATCAAAAGGATGCAAACATCGACCTCTTTCACTCTCTATATATCTTGTTTGCGATATCGATTACCCTCACTCCATTCATTTGTGTACCTACTTAATCGAATTCGATCAAATTTATGAACCCAACATTAGTCATATTGGCCAACTATACACGAACATACCCAGATACCTACATAATAATAATGATGTATCGTTTCGTATTGTCTCGCCTCGCATATTGTCGTGCACATTCGAAATCTCCAATGATTCGTCTACTACATCGAATGTAATCGACTGGTTGAATGGCTCATTATTTCACGGTCTACGATTGTTTACTGAATATTACTTTTACTTTAACGATAATTCAACACGAATTACCACCAAGTATCGTCGGTCAACAGCATTGACTAAATATAATATCTAATCTTACTACGTATCTCTACAGTGGTAGCTATTGTTTCTCACTGCTATACAAGTCATCATTTTCTTGCTTATATTTATAGGTACCTACATAAAACCGCTATCACAAAACACGATTATATATTTCTTATTCTGCACTAGTGTAATTATTCCCGGCTTCATCAAAAATAACAAATAAATCCTAATACTTTATATACATCAATTATTGGATTCACTTTTGCATAGTAGGTAATCTAGTTTTTACTTCGAGCAGTTAATTGTAATGTTTCAAATACAATTTCTGGGCATTATGCATCAAGATAACAATGTATTTTTAATCTCACCACAATAAAATCAGAATGTCGTTTTTTGATAAAATACAGTATAACAGTAAAATATAAATCTGATGACGTAGTGTAATATAAACCCTGATTACTTAATCTTTGATATCAACTGTAATAAATATCTCAATCAATAGATAATATACCGAAAGAATTAGACTTACCTACTGGTAGTGTTTTATTTTACCTCTGTATTGTCTTATTACTCTGTGTGTTGAGGAAATACAAAGCAATATATTAACGGACTAAAATATATATGTGAAGATTATTTTTTCTTCATAAAGATTGTATTATTGATATTATTATTATTATTTATCATCTTTATGATATTACTTGAATGTTTCTTTATAATATCGTCATAACATTTGACCTCAGCCTTTGATTTGCAAAGTCTTTTGATTTCTTGTTATTTTGTCGATTCAAAGCTTTACATTGTATTATGTATATTATTATTATTATGTATTCTTCATCAAAGCCTTTTGATTATCATTGTTCGTTTTGTGTCTGCGATGTCAAAGCTTATTATTGAAATGGATGTGATTAAATATCGTTACAAACTTTACTTTAATGTGGTATCATTTACCATTATTATCTACTCGTATAAATGTCTTGGTTTCATTTGAAAAACGATTTTATTTATGAAAATCTTATAGTCACTTTTTCACAAATCTTAGTATAGAACTTATCTTAATACCTCTTAAAAATCGTAGTAAAGTAAGCAGAACTTCTTATCATAAAAATGAAGAAGATCGGTAATGCAAATCTTCCTATAATCCTTGAATCTCAAAAATAATTTATTTATAATCTAAAATCAATTATTCCATTCTTGTCTATTATAAATCCAGTTGTCATCAAAGCTCCTCTCAGAAAAGTACGATAAATCATATTAAGCCCGATTCTATTTCATTTTTAGTGTGCACTAACTAAAATAGGAACGTTCCAATTTTAGTTAGTCTACATTGGTATTCTATAAACTCTAAAATTGTTCCTAATTAGTATTATATACAACTTATACCATATAGAATACAAATATTAGTTCAAGTGAACTTGATTATAAAATTTTGGAACGTTCTTATTTTAGTTTGAATCAATATAGAATCTAGGATAATCAATAACGAATCTAGGACACTATGTATCACACACCTACACGGCGTGTAATCTGGCTTTTCGTCATCAAATGGACCATAAACACCTTAAAAATAAGATAATGGTGAAGTAAGTCATACATACATCAACACACTGTTATTTTTTTTAGTTTTATCATAATTAAGTAACTACATATTCAAATGTAAGCCCTCTTAAAATTAGAGCCAAAATATATGCAGTTTGAGTAAATATAAAATAATATTACATCTTTTTGAAGAACGTCTTCAGATTATCAGTAATACATCTGTTAATAAATAATATATTATAAGTATATGCACTATTTTATTATTCATGAACATGCTTAAAGGATGCAAGTTTTCATAGAAGATATTGATTTTCGGGTAAAAAATATACACAAGCACAAAAAACAATAAACAAACGGAGATTGTATTGGAAGTATTGTCTTTACGACTTGTATAGGAGTATAATATGATGCAACATACTATACATCACATTATTGTCTCAATACATTCAGTTATTATCATTACAGTACATAGGTACACATTATACAATATAATGCATATTATTATAATATGAATACTCAGTACCTACTTTACAAACTATTGTTGTGGAGACAATCTCCAATATCCCATACAACAATGCAACACAACAACTCGTTTTGCATATTAACTAACCTATTTATGAACTTATTGTATTGTTATTACATATTATCATTATTATTGTATAATACTAGTGCAGCTTACCTAATCGAAAAAAAAATTATTTTGAATATAAATATACTAAAATTAAACACAATATTTAATAATTCTACTGTGGGCCTAGTCAAAACACATTTAAGCGTTTCGTTTTCGTTTAAACGCGAACGACGTTGCGAGAACGCGTCAATTTTCGTAGCTAATTGTGTATTTTAGCTCCGTAAATTGACGCGTTCTCGCAACCTCGTCTTGTTTGAACGAAAACGAAACGAAAACGTAACACTTAAATGTGTTTTGACTAGGCCTACTGATACTGTATCAAAAAACACGCAAACAGCTTAAGCAATTCCAATCGGAATAACAAAAATGGTGAAATCATTTAAAAACTAACAACATGACATGATGTAATAATATATTGGTGATTTATTTTTGAGTATCAGTCTTGTTTTATTATAAACAGTTGTAATGTTTTTATGCAAATACAAATTTCAGTTACACATCAAGATAATAAGAACCCGTCATCTTGATATAAGTGTATTCAACAAATAGATATCAAAATATTAAGTTCTAACAAAACATGCAGAACAATTTACATAATATATTAAATTACAAAATAAATCCAATCGCACGGTGTCATTATAAACTATAATATCTCTATGTGATATTATCAATATTTTTTCCTCACATAGAGTGCATCTCTTTACCTCTGGTTTGCCTAATTACGCTGTCTATATATTAAGTACATACTTGTGACCAAACATTTACGAACGAACTCAAATATAATTATTATCCTAGATAGGTACATTCATATTGTGATCATATTGTCTTATATAACAAGATGCTGACAACTTTCCTTATCTACTTATAATATCTTCATATAGCTACTTTTAAATACATAATACATTACAAAATAACACTTATATTTTGTCCTTTGTGATATTGTCTTTTGTAAAAGATTCATATCATATTGTTTTGTTGTTTTACAATATATCTCATTCATTTTTCATTCACATACTTAAGAATTAAATCCTTAACTTTCTCAAAAGGACTTACGTAGTAGGTATTTTTCAAATGATAATTTGCAATATTGTTTTTGATGATCAAAGAACATGTTGAATGCATTTATGAATAACAAATTATTTCCGCGTTAAATTTACAGCAATGATGTTTGCAAAGTTTTTGAATAAATTCACTTCTTTGTTTTTTTTTATCAAACAATTCATGAACAAAACTTCTTAGTGATTATTCACAGCTACCAAAGTAGGTAATGGAATAGATCTTGAAAAGCTTCTGCCTTCTAAAGTCTGAGTCTCTGGCCTCCCAATTCAATTATCTAAACTTTCAGTATTCTCTAGAATTTATATTATTCTTCTTGCATAAATCGAAGTGTATATATTATGATATTACTTTTTCTCGTAGTTAATGTGATATGCCTTACAACGCTTACTAATTTAATTATATAAATAATTTATTTTACTCCTACTTTCAATAATTTTTGTAAAAAAAAATGTATAAAGAAACTCAAACATAACTTTTTCAATTATGTAGAATACGATAAAATGCTAATTTTTGGACAGAGTCAAATGCAAATAATATAAATACCTAATGGCAATAATTTGTAGAAAGAATTTTTAATAAAAAAAGTTATATTACTAAACAAGAGTATGGTTATTGACTTCTTGTCCTGTGGCGACAAAATATTACAATAAAAATATATATATAATATAATAATATACAAGCGGCTTATGAATATGTATGATCTAATTCATAAAATTACACGATACCCAAGATGTCTACCGTTTCGGTTGCCGCATTAGGATCACTACACACTTTCTCAGTTCGCATCGACGACCAATATCAGACTAATGTGCAATCTAACTACTCAAAAAATCAGGGCTTTAAGTGGAAGTATGCATCAGCAGAAAAAAAAACAGTATTTCTCTGGATTCAATTTCCGAAACATTAGTATCATGCTGCTGATCATCGTAAATCTTTATGAAGCTATTTTCGTTATATATTAGTCCAAAGCAAGCAAAATCGTCCAACATATTATATGTCGTTTCATGGGAACACCATGCAACTGAGAAAAAGACGAACTAATTTTTTTCTTTACATTTACATAGCTCAAAATATCAGATAATTTCTTTTTCATTATGTAAATTGTTCATAAATATTCCAAACCTGAAAATACATATATCATGCATAATATTGATTTTAAAATTAATAATCTCCTTTTACCCTGTTTTGATTGATTGCCAATATCTTTCAAGAAAAGTTTATTCATGAGCATTTGGTGGATGGACTTGGATTATGTTTTGGCGGTATATTCGATATGCTGGATATTTAAAAACACATTTCCTAGAATTTTATTAAGCAACCGTTTGCTTAACTGTACTGAATATATTTGAAAGAATGTATCCGACTGATCTCTGATGCAAACTCAGCGTGTAAAAAATCTAAAGGAACTTATTATAAAAGAAGTTTTTTTTTTGTATAAAGATGGCTATTACATTTTTCAACATTTTATAAGTAGAAAATACAAAACCACTGGACAGAAGCAACATTTTTTATTGATCAAAATTAGTAATGATTGTCTAAAATTTTATGTTATAAAATTCTTTAGCGACAAGAATTAGCTAAGCCGAGTCAGCCATTTTATTTAAATTTAAATAAGTGTTTAATAAATTATTTTATCCACGAATGTTCACCCGCAGAGGCGGGATTAATGAAGGGCGGATCTAACCATATGTTGATAGCGTTATTGGTAAACTCTCTATGAAAAATAATTTATTAATAGGTTAATAAATAATACCTACCATCCTTTTTATTATTAGAATACAGAATATCGTATTTATTTTGTATAAGTACACACTTAGAATTTATAAAATCAAAAGGTTTTTGTAAATTCTCCACATTGAACCTCTGAAATAATAATTTTGAAGTATTCTTAACACGCAGAAGCTTCCAATAATTTTACGTGCTCTAAACTCTTAATATAATAAAATCAAAAAGGACAACTAGCATGTATATAACATGTGGCTTTCCTGCTGACTACCCCAGTTGTGGGGTGTGCCGTGATGGGATAGTCCTTAGTTAGTTAGTCAAAAAAACATTAGTAAATGGCATAGGTACCTAATATCACCGAAAATAATATATCAGTTTCACAAGACTGTTAAAATAAGTAAGTTCATATTATATTTGTGTAGACATGTTGTCTTTATCAAACATAATATTGTAAATGTTTGAATATTTAACATTCAATTATTGTTATGCAAAATACATTTCTTCTAATGCAGTTTATTTATGAGTTATTTATAAATATTTTTCCATATTTTCCGAAATTTCTTTACTAATCGAATATTTCTATTTATTTTAATGTCCATAACACAGGATAATCCCAAGTTAATTATCTTCATTTTCATCAATAATGAAAAGCAATAATTTAAGTAGCAGCTTATCATTTGAATTAACATGTATATCAGAAATGAATTTTATTATTAATAATAAATATTTATAGGTATATTTCCCATGAATATAATAAAATATTTATTGATCATTACTTGATATCATTTATTATAAGTAGTTCTCTCAAACATATGACATGAATAGATTATAAATTAAAGCAAATTGGATATATCTTCAGATTATTTTATTATGTAAAATGTTTTTGAATTTTAATCATTAATATTATTATTATTCTGAATACTATCTACATATATAACACTATATTAAATAAAAATTACTAAGCATTTAGTTTTTTTTTCATTGATGAAATTTTTATAATAAATTTGAATTCAATGAGCATAATGACTTTCTCCGATGCCTAATTACCAACTGTACTGAGTTTGTATTAAAAGATTAAGCACAACGTGTAAAAAAATGTTCGTTACAATTATTAACATATTCAGAAATAACGTACATACAAAATATTAATTATTTACTTTCTCTATAAAAATTGTAGTAATAGGAGGTCTTCAATCAAACAATCGATCAATAAGAAGAATAAATGAAAAATTTTGAAAGTAGGTTTGATATTTTTAATCAAATTGTGAGTTCATCGCAGATTTTAAATCAAGTAGGTATTGTCTTATCATAAGAGCAAGAAAATCTTCTTACGTTTTAGTTATATAAATCGTAGTAGAATTATAACGTATGTTTGTACCAATCTAATTACGGATTTCTACTGCATAATTTTGCACCAATACGGTAAATAGATCATATTTTGCTTAAGTACCTGTATCTGTCTTTGGTCAAATATTAATTAAAATTTGTTATTAATTGGCTAACAACATCTTAACTTTCTATTTTTACCTTTTCAGTTTTTGAATATTTATTTATTTATTCTTTACTTACACTTATCACAAGCAAATTCACACAAAAATACATTTAAAACAAATGCAATCATACAATCAATATACAGAGGGCGAGTTTATCGCAATATTCAATCTGATGAGAATTTATATGGAAATTTGTCTACTAAATATGATAGGTAGGTATACCAACATGTCATATTCCACAAATAGGGTAGCCAGCAGATAATAATTATCAATATGTAAAGTTGCAATAAAAATATACAGTGTTTAGAATAAAAAATAAATAACCTATCGTCGAAAAATGTATAATATTATGTAGATTTAATTAAAACGGGAGAGAAAATTGTAAAACATTGTGAAAATAATAATAATGAACAAAATAAAATAGCATTAAAAATTTCAATAAAAAATTGTGTATTATCCTATTAAAGTTCATAAACTTTTTTAATTAAATCATGTCTTTTCCCTTCTTATTTTGTCATGTAGGTACAATCGATTTGTTAACGGTTTCTCAGATGGAATAAAAAATGGCATTTTAATTTGAACTTAAAAAAAGAAATCGTTCGATCAATCGAAGCAAGTGACAGAACATCTTGAAATGTCCATTATTAAATTGTCATCCAATACCAATACCGCGATATACACACATAAAATCCCCTATTATTTGTATGAAAAACCCAACCTTTTTCTCATTTTTTAAATTCTTTTTTTTATTATTATTCAAAACACGTGCAGAAAAATAATTAGAAACTTTCAGAATCAAATCATTATTCAATTATATTATGACTTATATGATTTCAATTCTAAAAGATCGAATTCTTTACAATTAATCATGAGGCAAATAATATATTTCTAAGAAAACACATTACATTTATTTCGTTGAATTGCTATTGCATAGAAAGTTTTTTTTAAAAAAAGAAATATCTGGGTTTTGTTATAAACCCAAATTCAACCTTATACACCTTTCACAGTAAGCTAAAAGCTTGTGTCGTGAAAGGGGAGTTTGCCGGCACCTGGGATCGAAAGTTAAATCTGAGGATTGAAAAAAATATCCTCGGGTCATCGTGAACAAATTTATTTGTATCACCGGATTAATGCCATCCACCCTGAACGTATTTAATTTTATTGACACGGAGAAGACGATTAGTATGTTTTTGACATGTGATTTCTACGTGGTGTCATCATATTTACCATCGTAAAGTGAATGAAAAAGCACTCATATACACAACTAGAAAACTCTTACAAATATTTACCCAGTGAAATGACAATGAGGTAGGACCTAATCGAGTCCTGTCTGAAGACGCAAGATGTCTATTTCGATTTCAACAATATTTTATTAGAACAGAGATAACTGCTTTTGTTTTCATATATCTTTGAACGAATATTCAGGAAGGCAACTTTACGTTTCTTCTGATAACAAAATCTAATTTCAAAATACAATTTTTTCATCACTTGTTCTTAAAAAGAATTTAATAAAATAAATAGTTTAAAAAATGTACAAGTTTTTGCGTAACCTTTGAACCAGTGGTTCTTAACCTTTTTGGGGGTACCGAACCCCACCAGTTACATATGCATTCACCGAACCCCTCCTAATTTGAAAAATAAAATTAGATTTTTACTAATTCAAAACATGGTATATATTTATATATAGGTGTACAAAATGAAAAAAAAAACAAAGATCAAAACATTAAATTTTAATGGTTAAATCAAAACATGAAACATATAAATTAATATTTACATAAGTGTGACTTGTGCTGTTGCCTTTCAGAAACCAATTCAGAAATTCGCTGCTTTACCTTGGCAAGTGCCTTTAAAATGATTTTCATCGAACCCCCAAGACTGACTCACCGAACCCCAGTTCGGTCGAACCCAGGTTAAGAACCACTGCTTTAAACAGTTTTCAAATCTGAATTCTATATGTACTTCTTTTTATAATAATAGTAATAGGTACCATATCGCAATCACGCCCTAAAAAGCATCGTATGGGTTCCTACTTATTTACTTAACTCAACGAAAGTGACAGCATTAAAATGCACCATAGACGTATAATACTCATACTGTCTATCTGATAATATTTAACACAACAATTGTCCTGTTATTTGCGAATGTGAATGACATTTATATATCTATGGTTTCGATGTACAATAGCTCTTCATAGATGATGATGTTATATCATGGGGGTGCGCTAATAACATTATTTGAACCAATTTTTCGTCAGTCACCGACGTATTGATTATATACTCTATTCGTTTGTTTGGATTCTTTTCTCGACAATGAAGCAGACCTATAAATGAATTTATCAATTAACCTGCTTATTGCTTTGTTTTTTTTTTCTTGTAAAAATTTTCGTTTTTCTGGCCGCAAAATTTTAGGCGCGCAACATTCTGACTACCTATTTAGGTGTCCATGAAGGATTTCCCCTCATTACAAAAAAAAAAACATCTGAACAACCCTCTTCGCATTACGTCATCCCTATGACAATAACATCAGAACATTAGGAATATTGTAAAAATAAGTGATTAAATTCACCGTGAATAACTTATATCACTAAAACGGTATTAAATATTTTTAATTCTGATTTTGTTTTCATAATCCTTTGGACCAATATTAAGGATGGCTAAATAACATTTCTTCTGATGATAAGAAAAACTTATTTCAAAATATAAAGTTTACAAACTTAAAAAAAATATTCAAAGTAAGTGCTTATTTTTACGTAACCTTTAACCCATCCTGAATGTTTTATTTTGCTGACACAGAAAGGACAACTCGCATGTTTATTACATGCAGTCAGCCGGCTGGTATGGATAGTTAAATGAGTAGAGAAAGCTATTCTCTACGCTGTGCTCTCTAGAGCTATAATTGTCGCGCACCACCAGTGGTACGCGACAATTATTAAGGTGGTACGCAAGCAGCCATAGCCATGGCCATAGGACATACACAGTAAATAATTAGATAAAACGCAAGCAGCCATAGCCATGGCCATAGGACATACACAGTAAATAATTAGATAAAACGTTTTTAAATTCAGTTCAGTGGTACGTTACTGATTTATAATTTCGTGTGTGGTACGCGAACTTAAAAGTTTGGGAACCACTGCTCTAGAGGACGATATTTAATGAACAAAATAGAAAATAATAACGTCTTCCTTTTGTTAAATCAATAGATTCTTCTTCATGGTAAGGTAAAATTGTTTCATCGCATTATATATCTCTTTGTTTCCAGGTATGGCAGCATCCCAGATGTCACAAAGCATGTCGTCGTACTATGGTCCAGCATACGGCTCCCTGAGCGCAGCTTCTATGGCAGCGGCCGCAGCTGCGGCTCAGCAGACGGCAATGTCGGCGGCTCTAACGGCACCTGCTCAGGTAATATATAAAATACTTACCTTTTTATAAATCACAAAGGTAATAGGTTAAAAAAATAATACATGCAAAGAAAAAGATCTAGTGAAATTGGCGGTTTTGCTTAAAATTAGATATGTATTTATTAATATACATCGCCCATACATAATAATTATATAAGCAAACATTGTTCGCAGTATATTCAAGAAGTGGGATATCTATTGAATTTGGTACATGTAATATTTAAACATATAGGTTATCCTCTACGTGCTATAAATCGAAAGACACACAGAATGGAAGGCATGTAACTTCACTGATGAGTGTTATTAAATGTCTTTTATGGATGTCTTACAAATACTCATTGCCTGTTACAGAACCCATTTCTAATGACGGCTTTATTACTGATACGGAGCAGACCGACCGTGTTAAGTTTAGTACGTGCATTACAGATTTACTGACTACTCCACTTGTGTAAGGTGTTATATATAGTGTAATAGATATGAATCATTATGAATGCAAAAAGACAGGAAGATAAATTATAATTCTCATAATAAAAACTCTAGACACTATAAATGTTCTAGTAAATAAGTGCCACTTGCAAACGTGCAAGTACTTTTAAAATTTGTAAACATCATTCAGAATATGAATCCAATATCAATCTGAACAATGATAATAGAATAGGGACAAAACGTGGCAAACAATGAAAGCCCACGTTCTAATTGTCATAGTAAAGAGGAAATATTTGATAATATTTAGGTATTATGAGTTCCATCTCCACAGCGGGAGATGGCTTTGTCGCTGTTTAATATGGTATTGTTTAGCTGTAAATATTGTAAAGAGCAGTCTTCTTTCATGAGCCAATATTTTATACATACTAGCTAAACAACCGGCTTCGCTCAGGGTAACGTAATCTATTTGAATATCAAACACATTGTAGAATACAACACACATTTTGAAATTACACATTGAAATAATAATACAATTTTAGATCTTCATTTTGTAAAACAAATCAATTCTGTGTAACCTGCAAAGTGTCGAAAAATAATAATGTTTAATGTCAAAATTAAAAGATTTTTTTTATTTAACATTTGTGAGTTTTAGGGTGCACGTTTTAATCGGTAAATTATAAAACAGAGTAGCAAAAAAAAACAAAAGTAACAATAAAATATATAATGAATGTATAATAGGTAGGTACTTCATAAAAAAAGAATGATAATATTATAACTTTTCACATAAATAAATGGTCCCACAAAAAGTGTAGGTACTTCATATATTTCCTAATAAATTAGTAAGATTCAAATTCAATTTTATAATCTCGGGACATATTCTAATGACGAAAAGTTCGTATAGAGGGTAATTTTATATATTGTCCCATGGTATGAAACATTCAAACGAGTGTTGGATAATACGAGTATCCAGCAAGCCATGCCGCAGTGATGCTAATATTTATTATATATCTAAAATAGTAAATAGGTAAACTGGTATGTATGCAAATAATAATACATAATAATAAAGGCAATATTGCACGCATGAGATGGCGCATGACACGTGTTCCTCATTTTTTGCGTGGATGATCATTAATTGTAATGTTTCCTAGTAACGCCACCGTTTATTATAATATGTACATTATATTATATTGTGTTGCAGGTTGTAGGTACCTACGTACCTAATCTATCATCGCGCTCACATTATATGATTATGCTCATTATTATAAAATGTAGGTATTACTGTTATTATTGTGACATAAATATTAGAGTACATTCGTATAAACGATCGTTTGTTAATGTATCCACTGAAAGCTTTTTCGTGAGAATAGAAAAAAGAATAGACAGAAAAAAAGCTTTTAAAAGAAGTGTTTAGAATATTTACTATTTTTTTATTATTTAACCGGACTTGGGTACAGATGACATAACCAATCAGATATCTCGATTGGAGAACCATGTTTACACAATCTAACATTGTGCGAAATGTAATCGGAAGAAGTGAGAAAGTTGTCTCAACGTTCCGGAATTGGCTCTAGGCTGGCTTAAGTGATCACTTTTCTGTGTCTATTGATAAACGTTGTCCATGTTCATCTGCTTTTTTAATTAAATGTGAAAAAGTAATGTATGTGCCTTTACATCTAAAGCTCTCATATGAATCGTTTAGTTTTTTTTTCATATAAAATATATAAATCTTTTAAAAAACTCAATTTTTATCATTTTCAAAAATGTGTGATTAATTATGCAAATACAATCAATCATATTAAATGTTTAGAATGTTTACTAATTTTTTTTATTGTTTAACCGGATTTGGGTGCAGATGACAAAATAACTGGTCGAACTAGCAGCTGATAAAGTATTGAACTTAATTGTTCCGACGCCATTTAGACGGGAGATCGCGATCTATTTGAGATCTGAAAAATGAGATCCCAAAAAGATGGTTGCGTCTAAGGATAGCATAAAGCGTCTCTCGATTGGTGGACCTTAAATGGTGACAGTGAAAATGGTAGAATTGGTGAACGTTGTCCATGGACACCGAAAGTGATCACTTAAGCCAGCCTAGAGCCAATTCGTAAGCGTTGGGACACCTTTCTCACTTCTTCCGATTAAATTTTACACAATGTTGCATTGTGTAGACATGGTTCTCCAATCGAGGTTTCTGATTGGTTCAATCATATTAACATTATTTTAATAGCAACGCCAGTACTTAACATAAGTTTCACAATATTTCGTCAAAATAATAATATTAACAACTTACTAATTTCCAAGGAAATGATTCACGCGTTCCTAAAGTAGCTACTAAAAATATTTCTTATGTATATATTACCTACTATACATCTTCTGAAAAACGTGTAAGGTTTCAGAGAACTCCCGATATAGGTATTTATATCTGAGAATTTTCTTATTCGCTGATTTCCAATTAAATTTCTAGTCATTTATGAATTAATTTACTTAACAATGTTCCAAAAAATACATGCATGGATTATTTATTTCCTTACTCGAGTTGGGCCATATTATGTTTAGATTTCTTTTCAGTAGGTACCTATCTACTGACCTAGTTACAAAGCATCTGGAGAGGGTTATTAAAATATCGAATTAAATAAAACATTTGTTTATATAAGTATATAGGAATACTATTCCTATGTATTTCGGTAATATTTTTTGTTTTTTCGTTTTTTTTAAAAAAAATGATATATCTGGCTTTTGTTATAGCCCCAAATACAACCTTATACATCTTTCACAGTAAGCTAAAAGCTTGTGTCGTGAAAAGAGAGTTTGCCGGCACCTGGGATCGAACCACGGCCCCTTGTTCATGAGGCCAAGATTCTACCCCCAGGCTACCGACTAACTGCTGTTATTTTCATAAATTAAATTCAATCATCTTTACAGAAAGTAATGTGCATCTGTCACAGACGTGGACGGAATAATATGAAATCTTTGTGTTTTTATTAATAGCAGATGCATAATTATTTTGATTTAATTTTGAATCTTCTGATTAATCATTCTTACCATGAAAAATAATCACAGTTAGTAAATAATAATAATAAGTTAAAAATTTGCTGCTCTCTTCTAGTCACATTATGTGCAAGGCTAGTTAATACTTTCAAATTCTGAAGTCTGGATGACATAGACAAAGACACTGCTTATGGTTCTGACACATTCATGATTTGTACTAGTGCATGTTTATCTCTGAACATTTATAAAAATAGCAACAATAATTTAAAACCTAGAAACTTTCAAAATATTCGGTATGTTTCTATTATTTTATTATCACAGAATTTCCTATAATCAAATACTTAATGTGCAAAAACAAATGTTACCTACATCCAAATATGAATAGGTTCGTAAATTAGTAAATAAGTAAATAATAAACTCTCTAATATATTCATCCAAAAGGTATTTTTCTAGTAGGAATATTTGTTTATTTTAAATATATTTTTTCTTAATATATTAATTAAATATAGAATTGTTTAATAGTAGGTAGGTACCTACCTGTAATAATAATATTTATATATACTTAGCATTCATAATAATATTTACACTTTATCCTAAGAAATTTCCACTCATCTTTATAAATTCTGACTACGCTGTAAATTATTTCTAACAACTTATTAAAATATTCACAATCATAATAGGCACCTACATAATTGGCATGATTTATTAATATATTAACAATCTAACACAAAATAAATAATTGGAATTCTATGTAGGTAAATATATGTTTACTATGTGTTAAATATATTTCAAGATAATTTTATTATTTATCTTATCTTTCACAATAATTATCCTCTAGGAAATCAACCTCCTTCGATCATAATAATTCTATAGCCTAAGGCACTCATTATTATTATGAACATTACGAATTGCGAATCTTCGATTCTTTTCGTCCGAATCTTCGTTGTGAAAAAATATTTTTATTGACTGTTTATTTTTTTGATTACTCATATAATTGTTTATCTATTTGAATCAATGTGAATAAATCTACAAGAATAATAACCCCTGAGGAGTTCGATGAAAAGAGCCTTCAATATTTCCACAACGTAACAAACGGAAGTCAAACCTTGGATATAGGAGCGTCATTTTACATGCTATAGGTAATATGCTCAAAACTGGCAATAAACATTGTCTATCTAAATCATCCCTGCATTTCCCACGAGTGAAGTAACTCAAAGACTAAATAAATTGAATTATTATTAAACTCGGTCTGCATGTGCCAATC
The DNA here is from genome assembly GCA_947579605.1 of Athripsodes cinereus. NCBI lineage: Eukaryota > Metazoa > Arthropoda > Insecta > Trichoptera > Leptoceridae > Athripsodes > Athripsodes cinereus. Next base: position 23,339,851 of record OX388305.1, on the reverse strand, counting down.
AAAAATACATTTAGGATAGATGGCGTACACCTTTTAACTGAAACATTACCCATCTGAAACGATTAATAAAAAATCTTGTCCCTGTAGATGCCATTTTTCTTCACTTAATGTGCCTTTTATTTAAAAATATTTACATAGGAAGGGGCATTTTAGAAAGATGGTGATTCTCGATATACCTATACAGTATAGATTCCTGACGCAGATTCTTCGTTGAATTATAGAATAGTCAACAGTTTTGTTTGCAAATCGTCCAGTCATGTTTAAACTATCTATACCCTTCAACTGGACAGTCGGACAAGGATTCTAAAGGGGGAGGGGAGTTAGATCCATGGATCTTTTTATTAATCAACCATCTCACTGTAATATTGTAAAGAAAAGGTTTTATGTATTGTGTAGATATCCATACATTACCATACACTTTCAACGGCTAACTCTTATCGAAGGTCTTATAGATTACAAGCGTATTATTTATTATACGTTAGTCTTTTATCAAAGTGTTGAATGAAAAAATAGTTTTTGTATACAAATGATTATATCAACACATTTTTTCACTCTTCTCGAACGTTCCTGATGAAAAAATGTGCATCTTATGTATATAGGTACCTATAATATAAAGGAAATCCTAAGATTTTCTAGTTTTCAGTATATGAATCAAAGTTTCCAAGATATTTCAAGAGAACCTACTTATTACTCTATAGGGATTTAGATAAATTTATCTAAACCATCACGGCGTCTCCGACAAGCCACAAGTGGAAAAGTCAGTGAACTAACTGCATATAACAAACATACAGATAATAAATAGTAAGACATTCAGAATGGATGGCATCTATATAGCTTATCGTTGAATTGAATGTCCCAAATGGCTCTTACGAGACATTTTACAAAAAGGTGCGAACTTTTCACAAGGCAATCGAAAACTTACAGAAAGAGTGGGTGATCTTTATTTTACGGGAGCTTCAGAAATAATCTGTCTGCATTTTTAGTGTACGTCTTTTCTCCCTAATAACAATTTACTTACACATACCTGTCGATGTTGTTTGGTGCCCAATGCTGCACACCAAACACCGTGAACACATTGCATTTCACGCCGATGATGACTGGGGAAATTATATGATGTTTTCCCTACCAACGAATCATGCCTGTTCACTGCTGTTAGACATGATGTATCACACATGGTACATTAATGGTATCAAGATGTAATTAAGTGCCGTATTATATGCGATTAGACAAGCTTCTAAAACTCCTGAAATTATACCTACAAATATTCTTTATTTAGACCCAATAGGGATGTATGTACCTATTATAGTTATAAAAAGAATAATTCTGCTCTTCTTATGTTTTAAACGCACGTTTTCGAATGCTGATGAACTTCATATTTTTGTTGTTTTACTTATAAGTTATTTAATTTCCAATTAACTAGATCATAAATCTCCGAATTGATGCGAATATCAGCTTCCTGAAAGTTTAAAGATATTTATGTTTTCGTTCAGCAAATCGAGATCCAACTTATAATATTGAGGTACCTAGTCTACAATATAAAAACTAAATATTACAATGATATTAAAACCCCGAAAATATTCGAAATGAATTTATTTTAGACCGCTATGCAAAATATATTAAACTTCATGTTCGTCAATTTTTTTCAGGGCTCTTGTTAATTTCTCAGAAATTTACAAAGTAATTTTATCACTATCATTATTTAATATCAATTATAAGTAGCTTTCTGAACGACAACCAAGGATTATATTTGTACCTAATACATAACTATTGAACGCAGAAATTTAGGTAAGAAAATTAATACAAGCCGAAAAAGTAAAGTAAGAAATTGTTATATTGAACGAGTTATATACGAGTATAAATATTTATTTCACAAAGTACACAATACAACTATTTGCAATTAACAATAAGAAAAAACAATCATTATAAAACAATTATTATGGTGTATTGTTTTGTATATACTGCGATTACTATGTTTTTTTTTTGTTGTTGTCATTGTTCCTTAGGTACACTTTTTTGTTAACATGTAAAAGGCTCACGCCGTATATTGTGTAAATAAAATAATAAAATAAATAAATAATTATAATATTCTACCTCCCTAGTAGATATCTCGTGTATAGGGAGTTATATTCATGGATATTTTAAAAAATTTATAGACATATCAATAATTTCAGTTGATGGTCTGCAAATAAAAAAATTACCCCCTTCCGAATTAGTGCATGACAAATAATAATATTCAATATTTATAATAAAAAGGTTTATTAAAATTTTACTCAAATACGCACTCGTAGTAAATTTGGCTGTCAATTTTTTATAATGTTGAGAATTTCAAAATCTTGGAAACAAATTGTGTGATATCCATTTGATACGCAATTAAATTTGATTTACTCTTTCCAACCACTTGATGTGTTAACTCAATAATAATAATAATAACAGAGTACCTACGTACATACACCACCTTCGTAAGCATCACAACCCCTGTTTTTTAGATATACCAAACACTCCATGGGATAAATAATTACATTATTGAGGGTTGTTAAACTACGTAATTTTCAGTTTAAAATCTTTACAAATCCCTTACATTATCTCCGCCCTTCAATCATTTCATCACTCATCATCATCCAACAAACACAATGTTCAACAATCTTGAAATAATAGAGCTGTATTGATCCCAATGAAATAAGAACAATAACATCCAAAAGATATATGTTACCAAACCTAGATATTACAGAATTCATTGAGTTTATCTCTGTATCAATTTAGCAAGGAACATTCAGTGCAAAATATCTGAAATAGTAAATTATGCACTGCTAATTCAGACTGTTTTACGACTAATTTTAGAATAGCATGTAAATTTTAAGTGCTAATGTAAATTATTTACTCACCCGATAGAGAAGAGAATCGGATCTATTCCTTTATTGAATGACTCGAATTCGCAAATTATTAAATATATTGCTTTCTTGAAAAAAAAACTGTTATTTACCGACCTTTTATGACACACTACATAAATGGTCGTAATTGTATCAAATATTGTTTACACTCCATTAACTATGAAAGTGCTTAACCCAATAAATTCAGATGAACAAGTTCATGTCATGATATTATTTGAAATGGATTCATTCAATCGTAAGGGACAGATTAGAATTAGAATACATTATGACCGATTTGATATTGAAAATCACAAAAACTCAAATTCTCGTCGCCGAGAAAATACTCACGATTCATTTTTCATGCTGCATACTTAAAATGGTAATTTATACACTAATTATTTTATTTGATACTCATGACATAAATATAACATAGTTCCTGTATCACTAGTAAAATATCATGGTTACCTTCATAAAGGAACAGTGATTTTATATTATGTTGACATGACTAAAAAATAATTGATTGTAACAGAAATTTACCCAATTTCATGTTTTTTATATCCCACTCATTCCCTTGCTGGAATAACATTTTTTAACGTGTATTTATAGGGAAACATGATTAGGAAGTTTTAAAATGATACGTCATTCGACAAGTTTCATAATATGCTCCAAATATTTCATTATGCTGTTTTCATATGAAACGAATTTGGATAGCAAAATTGGTATACCGGTGTCATCTCGTATTTATTTGATATTTCATATTCGTTCACCGTCCACAACGTCCCAGCAACTCGTCTAGGTGTAGCAAATTAACTATTTAAATATCCCAACTATAAGATATCTGATAAAAAATAGTTCGACAAAACTATTTAACTGTGATTACATTTCGATGAAATTATTAAGTTGTACCATTATTTTCACTGATTATTCCGGGTAAATATCACTTCATCCTCTGTATACAATACACGTACATTTTTCACTATTCGTATAATTTATGTTATAGCCTTAATAATTCTTAATTTTATTTTCAATACACCCAATTTTTTAATAAAAACTATAGTTTAGTTATAAAAATCTTATACATACAACATCAAACAATCGATATTTTGGACAATACATATATAATAATAATACACTCAATGACTGGTATTTTTATTATGAATTATGTCATCAGTTTAGTTTGTATGTATAATATGTATATAACAATATAATATGTATAATAATATATTTTTCATTAATTCTTCTATTCTTTATCGTCAGGCATTATTATCTCACGAATAGACAGGAGCTGTATAGATACAACTTCCAGGAACAGGATGATATTGCATAATATTATTCCATGTTTACATCGTAACGTAACGAACCATCATCGAAATAACCCCTCGAAAGCATCAGCTGCTAATTTGTTGCTTTATTTATAATAAAAACCTGAAGAATTTCCGTACAACCAGCGGTGGCTTGACGAATCGCTTATTAATAATAAAAACGAAATCATCACTCGCGCCTTTAACAATGATATTAATTGGTTGAGTTTTGGATATTTTTTTTGAACACACCGGCAACAAACAGTACCTACAAAATATAAGGGAGCTCATACTTTTTATATCGTTATGCTAGTGAAGTTATACCCGGTTTCGTTCAGGAATGAACAAATAAACTTTCAGATAAAAAAAAATGTTTGGCTGAGAAATGACACCATTGTAGGGAATACAATTTTGAAACTAGCAACATTATGATAAAAGTATTAACAGTTCTATCGTGATCAGAAGACATTGGTAGTTTATATTTGCACAGTAATTGAGTTTTCATTATTAGCAATTGCAATATTTTTATGCAAGTATTACTTTCGGACATTCCACGTAATGATAATAATATCTTTATTTTCGTTGTAATATATTTTCTAACATTGATTAGAATAAAATTATTGTATTTTGACGAAACATTCCAAACAATATATTATAATAATTATGATGAATGTCCATATAAATCTAAAGACACGACGTCATATTAACTGAAATGTCTCTACCAATAAATGAAAAATTATGTTTGTATAGTATTATAATAGCCTGAAACCTTTCTTAAGGATGCAACCTTCTATAAAGCGTATTATTTTTTCTCTGGCTATATCTACTTAAGGACACTACTATATCTATTTAAGGACATACACTGAAAGAACCTCTACACATACGGATATCTCAGTCTTCGACCCCTATTTATCCGCATTTGCAAATCTTCCTATCTCCCATAGAAAGTATACTATTACAAATTACATACATATTAAGGACATACATATAAACATATTAACAAACTAAATTGTTTATGTGGTGATTGTATCCCTCCAGTTATTTGTATTTTACTACCACAGTAAAGCGCGCTATCAAGCGAAATGATTGTGCACTTTTTTACACGGTACAATACCCTTTTGTGGGGGGGCCAAAAACGTAATTAAAATTTAATCAAGAATTGAATTGTTAAGATTTCAATGAAGACAAAACGCCTTCTGAGGTAGTAATAGGTATATAGTATAGTGGATGCTTTGCACAATGGCTCTTATTAATTTTGAATCGCGATAATATCAGAAACATTATGTTCTCCTCCTTGTTGTTGTTGTTTAAAAAATACAAAGTCCCTTTTATTAATTATTATTTTTGTTATCGAATCGCTTTACAAATGCCGCTGAAAATAATAAAAAAAGTTTTGCGCAATTTTTTTTCTACGGCGTGTGCGTCACTATAATAACAATATCAAAAAAAAAAATAATGTTGTTATTATTATATTCACTCTGACAACTGATGTTCTTTTGTCAATGGTGCGACTTGTGTAAAAATATATTTTGAATATGTTATTTGTTTCGCTGGTACGTGTTGTTTTGTTGTTACTGTGATTTTCAACAATTCTACATGCATGTCACTATTTGACACAATGCTGAAATGGTGATTTGTTCTTTGTCTTCATTCTTTTAATTCATCTGAAGTTTGTTTACAAACTCATTATGAAGTTATTCTTTTAGAAAATAAAAGTTTATACCTAATATAAATTATACATTGTTATATGCTTTGACAAATAATAAAGTTATTAAATATTTTGTATTTATCATTGGCGATTCTTCCATCGCTTCTTTTCCGGACAAAAGCAATATTAAAAATTAAGAGGTTCTTAGTAAAATGATAAATAACCCTTTCTGTGGTTTCACTTGTATTCCAATATGAAATAGTATCGCTGCCAAAGGAACACTAGTGAAGTTATATCTATTCATGTTTGAGTATTAATTGGGTCAAACCTATTGAGCTTATAATTTTATAGATAGTGGTTCTTCAGGCATAGCATACCTAATGGAACTAAGAAACCTTTTTGAAATTCTATTGTATAAAATTTTACTGAAATTACTAAAATGGATAGACAGATTAATGAAATCGACCGTTATTATGTGTCTTTTTAATCTAGAATGCTCCCTCAGGGTAGCATTTTTCACTTCATTACAACATTAACTAATCCACCATTATGACATAAGATTATTTACTTACTATGAAATTGTCTGCATGCATTATGGAAATTTTGAATCCAGACACATAATTATAAGTACCTATATATTGAGCTACAAACCATTGGATGGGTTTGCAAAGAGTTTTGATCCATTCCTCGCTATTTTTGCTAGTCTCCTTTGTTCTACGTATATGCTACAGTTCATTTCTTTGTATAGTTACTCCATATATTGGTTTTGGTCGGTTTTGGTCTCTTGGTCGGCCTCTATCAATGATAATTTTCTGCTTTCGGTCTTGCCCTCCGTGATGGTGATGAACAGGCATGGGTTCCTGATGTTGTGGCCAATCTAGTAAGCTCGTTGTTGGCTGATTATTTTAATGAGTTGCCTTCTTTCGCCTACTTTGATTAACTCGTCTTCGTTTTCGACGTGTTGCGACCAATGAATTTTCAACATGCGTCTATAGCACCACATCTAAAAGGCCGCCAACCGTCAATTTTCACTCTTGCTGATGGTCCACGTTTCGCAACCATATAGCAAAATGCTCCATATATAGACTTTAGTAAGGTGAAGGACGTAAAATAATATTTACATCTATCGAGGTATTCAGTACTTCCACCGCTTTCCATATAGAGACTAGCTGTCAAATATGAAACTAATTTGAATCAGTCTACATATCGACTGTGCTCAGGACAAAGGATTCAAACCACATTGGTCAAATTTTATAGGAGAAGCAAAAAACTGTAGGATAAAGAAAATTTCAAATTATTGTCATTATTATTTTACCAACTTTTTGTAATGTCGTTTTTTTATTATGTCATAAAAATTTAAGAGAAAATATTCAGAAATTCCCAAGTTATAAGCAAAAAATTAACAAAAATGTGGATTAAATCCTTTGTCCTGACAAAATTTAGCAACATGTTAAAGAGATATGTATGTCGCATTTTTGGGGTTATGTGGTTTGATGCCTTTTACCTCGCCGTAAAATTATGTCTGGATGATTTTTTTTGGTGTTAATAATGAAACTCATGCTGTTTGAGTCCTTTGTCCTATTAGATATTTGCAATTAAGACCTAGCTAAAAAATATATTTTGCATTTTTTTATAAAAACTAGACATTTGGGAATTGAATGCTTTTGCCAGAATGTGTAAAAGACACAAATGATTGACTTTAAAACATAAAATGACTTTTGTCAAAATTGTGGTTTGATGCCTTTGTCCTGAGCACAGTCGATATATACATACATACAGATAGACACTATTAATAGGCATCAACCAGTGCATACAATATACCTATGTATATGTGAACTTATTGATACAAGTTACAGAAATAACAAATCACTTCCTCTGTAAACGACGTGTTTACTTTAAGGTCAATATTATGTCCTAGTCAGTGACGTAGAACAAAAAAATGTTATTTTAACACGGATGCTTGAAAAATGTTATTAAAACTTGAATCCTTAAAAAGTGTGTATTTTTCATAAAATATGTATTTAGAGAGATAGTTTGCAGTAATATTTATTCACTGATAGACATTGGGTGCGGGAGGGGGACGCGCGGTAGGACGTGGTCAGTATTCCTTTTTCTTGTACATTTGTGTCATAGAATTTCTATGTGTCTGTATTTTTACTGTCATGCTGTTCATTGTATCTTTTGTACAGTAAATAAATAAAATATTATGAAATATGTATGAATGTTCTACACGAATTTTTCATAAATGTGCTTTTGAGTTTTATTTGTACGAAGTAAGTTACATATCATCACCATCATCACATAAAAATAAAACATCTAAATATTTAATATCTTGTAATGCATGTAGGTAAATATATCACATTTCAGGATAGTAGAATTCTTTCGACAGTATACTAATATTTAAATTCACAATACAGAAGTAAAGTCATTCTCTTTAAGTCAATCTTAAAAAACAACAGTTTTGGAACAGTTTAATTTTTATAACAGCCGTTATAACTGATATAGAGTGAATGGTGCCTAAAGCTTTATTATGAAAGATACATATTTAATTACAAAAAAAATATATGGAAAACAATCACATATTATTTTGTTATAACTAATTTATATATTTAACTTACTACCCCATTTGTGAGATAGGCTGTGATGGTATAGAAGTACCAGTAGTAGTGAAATATTTTACAAATAATACTTGTTACGCCACTGGTTTCACACACTCAACAATTTCTACTGCCCCCTATAAGAATATGTTGGACAGCAGGTTATGTTATGTTTATATAGATATAATGTGGTTGTTATTAGTACAACGATTGTAATAACATTAGCGCTGTTCTTATGAAGTGGTTTTGACATCACAACCAAAGCAAAGGTGAAATAACAATAACAATAGCAAGAGAACAACTCTCCCCTAGATAGTAATAATTACAATATTATAACAGGTTGATATCAGTGTGAGTAAAGAATAAATAAATAAATATCACATATATTAGAATATTTTGTGAAAATCAGATATTCTTAAAACACTATTCTTCACCGTCGATACAATACAGTTATGAGAAAAATGCAAAAATAATATATAAAAATAAAAAAGCATAAAACAATGCACCAATAATAAGAAGTCATATGACGACAATAAAATCGAATCGAAAAATTAGCACGTTAGAAACGAAAATTGGCTGGATTGACGATTCATTCTCTCTGAATACCCATCTTGGTATACAACGTGAGGAAAAATATAGGCAGTTGATAAATGTTATTAAAAATAAAATAAAGAACACTTGTAATAATTTTCAATTAATATATCTACAATTTTATAGAACATACATTTGGTGTGATAATGTAAAAATATACATTTGGTGTAAATATTTTTTACCTTCCGATCTATTTTTTTACTTGAGGTTTTTTTTAATAAACAAAACATAGTCTTAGCAAAAAATGGAACTGAAATTTATAGGTATACCTAATATTTATCAATAAGTAGCAAATAGGACAAGAACTTATTACAAATATAAAACTCTTGTAACAGCATGAAAGGTAAAATACTTACTATAGGCAAATATTTAGCAATTTATTAGATATCATTTTGAAATTCTTGAGTGAGAGTATAAAAGATTTATTGAAAATATCACAATAAATGTATTGTGTATCAATAAGGTACACACAAAAGAGACGATGAATAATATAATATTGTGCAGAATACGTTGTATCTGCATATTATTATCATATAGGACGTATATGTATACGATATGTATAGTTAGGTATATACAATATGTGAACCGATCGTAAAGGAATATTGTGATCTCATAATGTGTGCATATTACAAACTAAATGAAAAATTCTCAGAAAGATAGATACCAACTATTAACCGAATACCAAACATCGACAAAACGCTTCCGCATAGATATTCCATTTAAAGAATGACGTATTAATACCTACACATTGTATGAAAAACATTTGAAATTGAAAATATAAAAGCTGTAACGTTGTTTAGGTAGGTACATTTTAATACGGATTTTTACAAATCATCACAAAGTTTTCCTTGTGGGGTAGATATAAAAGATCGAGCGCCATTTACTATGCATATACTTTTCACTTCCATCACTGTCATACAATTCCTCATGCATACCTACTTTTATATTCAATATGCTCAAGACGTGTCCGTTCAGTAGTATTTTACAGTAAACTTTCGAATGGCCACCTCATTCTATCAGCCATGTAGGCATAGTTTCTTAGTCTTTCTGTTCATTCTTTCCACGTAGATACCCAAACCACCATAGCTTATTCACTTTCATTCTTGTTATTATCCCAGCTTTCTTTCTAAACTCTTTTCGTGTGACACTATTAAGCATTCCGTCAGATTTTTACAATAATAATAATAATAGGCAGGTTGTGTATCTCTAGTTACAATTTGTTCCAACAATAATATTATTACTGAGCCATCGTTTATGTAAAATATGTTAGTAATACTCTTATAGTTAAAAACCTCGATTAATAAATTATATTTGCCTACGTATCTAATTATTGTAAAAACTTCAGAGGAATAACGTATTGAGTACATAACACACTTTAATCACAAGTTCTTTATAAGTAATCTAAAAAGGTATATCGAACCTTATTTACGTCAAGAAAACTATTTAATTAGTTAACCACTTACAAGTCTACAGACATACAATTAGGTTCAATATTTTATGCAAAAAGGTGTCAAATTTCACAAAATCATAACACCGTAGGACTTTGGCTGTTCATGTGCCTTTAAATCTAAACAAAATGTGAATTGAGAGTTTAGTATAATTTAAATCTAAATGCGGGACAAAGCACGATACTATTCGCAGTTTATACAATATTTAAAGTTTCCTTCGAGTCAAACAGCATAGAGGGTTTGTTGTTCATGACAGCGAAGTATAATTTATTGCCTTCTATTTTCCCGAGAATATATTGTACAATAAAATAGAACCAGTGGTGTTCTTACCATGAAAACTCACATGTAAAGCACACCTAAGAAAAATTAACAATCTAAGAAACAAACACTTTGAGGATTGTGTTTATATTTTATAGAGGAAATAGTATGCTGCGTTGGTAGAAAGATATAAACTTTACATCTCGTTGATTGAAATATTTTTTCCTATTTCGCTTTTTAACTCTTTCTTAATATCATTAAGTGCAAATATGCCTTTTTTGTTCACAGCGATTTTGCACCTATTGTTTTGTGTCTTATAATACAAGAAACTCTCTAATGTAGTTGTCACCGAAAAAATGCAATGTTCTCACAGCCCAACCAAGACCATCCTATCTACCGTAAAAAACTATCCAAGTATACACTCTTGAAATACCACATTTATTTAAAAGCAAAGAACAAAAAATTAAACAATTAATTTAAACGATGAGGTAGCTATGTCACCCACCCCGAACACCTATTTTTATTAAAGGTGAAGGAACTATCAGTATATTCAATACGCGAATTTAGTCAATTATTGTAGGAGATTGTCCGTTTTCGTATCCAGTCTATATCTTTACACTCCAATAAGTAGTGACAGTCATCGCCTTCAGGAATACAGCCATACCCCATCATTGGGGATATTAGTCAATGTCCAACGTCCTGAATCGTGCCACATTCACATCTCACTTGTAGGAACTTTTATTTATTTGTTTACAAATCCACGGCGTGAGCCTTTTACATGTTTAAAATACACAAAAAAATATACAAATCAAATTTCTCATTCACAAACACAGCTGAAGTAAGATAAGAACAAAAAACTGACGGAAAACAAAAACACAAATGGGAATCAATACATAATATCAATATCAATAACTTCTGTAATGGTATTGATAATAATGGGCAATATTTTGAAAAATCTGTCCCACCACTGAATAACCAAAAGCAAGCACGTACAAACTATTATTTGATGTAGGTAAAGCTTATTCAAGATATATATTCTTATTACTAGATAGGTACTTTATAGGTACTCTACTAGGTATGAGAGTAGATACTGAAACTAGATAGTATGTATGTAGATATGAAATAATATGATTATACCTAAAGATATACAATAAATAATACCCGGTACATCTTGAGTTAATATGATTTATAGCATTAGTTACATGAAAGAGTAATAAGAACGTAGTAACAAGTAGGTATGATTCTTAACACCGCGTGACACGCAACAACTTTTATTGGTTTTATTAAGGTTTTTTTTTATTTTCCATTTCAAGTAAACCCTAGAAATTTTACAACATTCAACTCATCTCTATCTATCTATACCATCACGCAACTTCCCACAAATAGGATAGCTAAAAAACTTCTTAATGTACCTAATAATAATAATAATAACCATACAAGTTTTCCTATCCATGCCAATGAAAAAAAATGTTATTGAGGATGAGTGGTATACTTCTTCGTTGAATTAAATATTTCAGATATCGTACGCGTTATTAAAGGCTTTTGATAACTTCAATTAAGTAATAACATATTCCATCAATTTTGAATGTCTGATATTTACGATTCACAAAGTAGGTACATCTCTATATACTTTATTAATTTTTAATGAATAATCACAAGGATGAGGCATTATTTGTCCATGCGTACCACGAAATGTTAAAGTACCTACGTTTAAGTTTAATCGTTTTACGAATAATAAAGATTTTCTGAGAATAATAAAAACATAAGTTTAGCATAACTATAACTTGTTAAACTTAACACAATTCGTTTTATAAATCACATTATTGCTTCTGATTTCATAAAACGTAGAGGTATGCACCAAGTAGTTTTAGTCTCAATATTCTAATGAGCCCTTACTTAGGTCGACCTTATCCTGATGTTATGATTTAATTCGGTTGAACTTGTTTTTACATTAAATAAGATTCAATATCTCTTAACCATTTTATACTAAAATGACAGTAAAGATAGAGTTTCTTTTATCAATGGTAACTATCAGACCTTTACGTTGAGATACTTACCTACCACTATATTTTATTAAAAATTAAATTTGTAAAATTTTGCATAAAAAATAATTTCTATTTTTCATAAGACAATGAATATCAAACTCAAATCTAACTAATAGTGTATGTAGGACGTAGGTATATCGTTTTCCCACGGTCTTTAAAAATAGAAATATTTATAAAAAGTCTTTAATAATTGGTATATAATATTTCGTTATTATACGACTAGCTTTATAGCCCTTTTTGCCTAGTAAATAGTTAATATTCTGTAGTATAAATAAAATAGGCGCAAACTCCGCCTTTTTTAAATGTACAAAATGGCAAAAACATTTTAAACTATCAAATATTTTTTAATTACTGCGTTATTTATTATTGATAGAAAACAGTTATTATTTACCCAAATTGATAAAAAACAATAGAACTTGGATGACAATATTTAAAAAAAGAAACAATAAATTTGAAACATAATTTTGCACATACTGTAAACTATCTAATTATCCCAAAAATTGTAGTCGCAAATAAAGAATTTGTACATAGATTATTCGTTTGCTTATTTATTTCTTGTCTGATTAAAAACATATTTTGAAAGACGTAATTACTATAGGCAACAAGACGACTTGTTCTGGGATCATTACAGCTGAAGGTCAATGTGATAAAGGTAGACCTACATAAATTTGCTTATTTACAAACTTACGAACAAATTGTAATATAATTAAAAATATAATATTTATCACCTGACCACACAGAACAATCAAACATTGCTATTATATAAACACCGCTGTTATGTATATAAACAATAAAACCACCTGTCATTTATACATTGTCTCGAAATTGCAATTGACATTTAATCTGATAATACATATCTATTGTAACTACATACTTACATATAGATATTTATTTATCAAAGAAACGGCTGTCTTTTTTTAAATATTATAGGAACATTGTAACTTTTATTCATTTAATAATATGTATCTAATCTAATACCTGTTTTCAACAAAGACATTAAGTATAACTAACAAGACTGCGCACTTTTCAACCAAATTCAAGCAAAAATATAATTAAGGTATATCCTGCTATGAAAAAATAAAGCGCAGCACGTGATAATATTGTTAAGGTGGTGATCTTTTCTGATACATTGTCAGTGCACAATAAAATCTATATATACCTAGTACGATCGTGTGTTGGAAAAGCAAAATAGTCTAGCAATTATTATCTCAGGTGGCACGTTTTGTCAATAAAGTGTACAGTCTTGTTATGTAGTACCTATCTTTGGTTTTCATAAAAAAGTAGGTACCTACTAAATAACAGTGTATTATATTAATTGTACCTATTACTGTGCAGATATAGGTAAACTGTATACATAATATTATTATACTCACGTTTAAAAAATATTGAATTATTTGAAATATACCATATGTAGAAATATATTTACTCATTAGTTTAAAGAATAATGAGTACCTATTTGTTTGATATTGTTTTAGGAGTAGGAGTGTTCTTTTAATTTAGTAGCTAGTTTTAATGAAATGAATACCTATTCTAAATTTTAATAAAAAGTTTTACATAATTGTATTACTTCAGCAGTTTTATTAATGAGCAACAAAAATAACAGGAGACTGTTTTAGTACAATTTGCATTAAGCCCGTTAATGTTTTCAATTTTTAGGGGAAGACGTAAAACCTTCTTGAAGGACTTTTCAGTAAAATATTCTTAAATTTTACATCTGTATAAATTCTACATTTAGCAATATACACAAAAAAAATACTACCCCTACCCCACTACCCCTCCCACTACCTGCACCCTTCTCACCACATGAACAACAGCTCTCACAATTTTTAGATTTCAGTTTCCCTGAAGATGCCTACAAGTATAGGCGAAAACGTTCGGTATTTAACCTAACATAGTGGAGATTAAACAGTGCTCAATAATATATTTTTATATTTTATTTATTAAAATTAAAAATGGATTTCCACAGCGTAAACACAAAAACTCTTGAATTATTAATACAAAAAAAATGTTATTTATATATTACTTATTTTGAATATACTCAATACATTTTTACTTAATTTACTACTAGGTACTATACCATCACGACATATCCCAGAAGTGGGGTAGGCAGGAAAAAAGTTGCATATATTTTATTTAATAAATCTAATATTTTTGTTATCTTTATTTTCAGGTTGTATCTACGATGGATGCCATGTCCAAATATTCACTAGAAGCTGAAAAGTATAGAGGAGCATACGGAATGTATCCAGAACCGTCACGTGGTTATTTGGATTCAACACTCTCCAAAGCTTACATGTATATGGAACAACAAAGTCCTAGAACTTATCCAATGGATATAAGTAAAATGTATTCAGAAGCCTCGGCTGCCGCAGCTGCAGGGGCGGCACAATCAAATTCACCAAGATCCAATGTCGATTCTCCCGAATTAACACCAAGAGGGAATAATCAAGCCGATGGAGGCAGTTCTGCTTCTTCAGCATCTACCGCATCACCTGGAGCACTTCCTTCATATTATCCAACAGGTGCTGGACTGCTTCCTGTACCGCAGTATGGCCAACATTATACATCGACAACACAATCTTCGGGTGAGTTTAGGAGACCGCTGACAGTAATATTCTGACCAGATTCTCTCTAATACAATGATAACATTGAAAATTGTAATGCGGACAGAGCCCGAATAAGTAGTAATACTTCTAGTACTAATAACATTATATGGAATCCTATTAATGCATCGCAGCAATGATGAACGTACCAACGATATTAAATAGTATATTTCTAGAATAATTATTATTCATATTATATATCTATTTAGAATAATTAAACATAAAGTTATATATAACGTAGAAAAATCAATATTATGTTATGTACCTACCTAAATAAATAAAGCAATTTAAAGTCGTTCCATAGACGTATTTTTTTTCAATCTTAAGCAATATAAATACACGTATGTGTCGAAATCGAATCCTGAAAATGGCCATTGGTTGTTTCCAATGGTTCGAAATTAATACAATTCCCTTAATTATTTTAGACTCAACTACGTAATGCTTACGAACAAACTCGTTTTTTTTTATTAGGGTACTATTCATACCTATATCTTTTTTGTTTATTGTCTATTATCGCAAGTAAAGAAATTTACCCAAAAATTTTAGAAACTGGTATTCCGAACATTGGTACCGTCAAAGGTCATTTTCTATTCGATTTTAAACATAATCTATTCGTAGTTTTTTTAAACACCACATACATAGAGGTTGCATTTACACACACAATAATTATAGGTACTTAATAAATGCCGTCACAAAAAAACACATTGGGAAGTAGTAATAGTTATTTATGTAGTAAATACAAAATTATTTGAGGTTTTCACATTCAAGGGCGCGTTGATGAATTTTCCCCGTGTATTTAACTACGAAAACAGAAATTTTCATGTTTCGCTAGCTACAATTTCGTTTTGTCAAAACGATGAAAATTTGATTACACTTTTGAGGAAATCAATTTAAAAAACTGATATAATATCAACAGAACAAGTAGAAACAGAAATGCGCTGTTTTGTCAGTTCTAGTATCTATGTGCCTTTGCATGTGAAACTAAATTATTTAAAAAGATTTTATTTGAGTAACTAACAACAAAATATTAGAAAGCAATAAAATACAAAAATGATGACTTTGTGAGTTTCCAAATGAGTTTTCAGAACCTTAGGTACCCTGCTGCCGACATTATTTTCTTTTATTTTATAACGATTTTTCCAAAAATATTCTATTACCAGATTAGATAAAAAGTAATTTATTCCAGTAAATCGGATCCTTTTCTAATTTAATATCTCGAACAGTTTCAGGATTCCGACGGGATCTCATGAATGCAAGACAAGTCTTCTAACCACTGTGTCACCAAGATCTACTCCCCTGATCACTCGTTAACGAGTGAATGGCCTGTGAAGATATTATAATAGAATAGAGAACTTTCTCAAAATTGATTAACACTTGTGGTTCCCCCAGTAATACTATTATCGGCATAGATACCTAAAATTTCCACATATCATAAGTTAAAATGTTTTCAATGACATTCGATTTTTCATCCTAAACTCATCCTGAGTATCTTATTTTTTGTTGGCACGGAGAAGACAGCTTACAACTGCATGCACTTTACATGTAAGCTGTCACTTGTGAGATATACCGTCAGGCTATGGTAGGAGTAGAAAATAATATTATGTCGGTATCAGGACTCGTAACTGTCTTCTTCTACGGCTAAAAAATTTGAAAACCTAATAAGACAACTTGTTACACCCATCATATTATTTATATGCCAATGATTTGCAAATATTCGTTTTTGTTTATTTATTTAATTTTTTTGTGATAATCTCTTTCAGGAATAGATATTAATAGACAATATGAAATTAAATTAGATATTTGCAACGTCACTATTACATTACTTCCATACTAAGATATCAAATACAGTCTTACATATATTACTTTACTACAGTTTATTCATAAATATTATTATCATTCTTATCAATTATATTACAATTAACAACGAATGCGTATCTGTTTTTTTTGTAGTTCTACTATTGTAAATTTTGTAAATAATCTTTTACGAATGTATGTATATAGCGACGTGTTATTAATTATCGTAAATCATTTATACCTATAATTTAAATGTTTACTTAGTTAGTTTTGTTCAATTTAAATTTAAATAAAAATCTTTTATTTTTTTATTTTTAAACGACAAATCTGGATTTGAAACAAATCCAAATAACCCAAGACACTCTTATAGTGAGCAATATGCTTGTGTCGTGAAGGAAGTTTAAGTCGACAGCAGGTAGGAATGAAACTGAATATTTTGGCTTAAAGTCCGAGACTCTCCTATCACCGACCACCTCAGTTTTATTTCATAATTTTGTTGTTTTAGAAAAACGTTTTACGTTTCCTTGAAAACACTTCCATTTTTTTAATTTCCAATAACGAAACACGATTTCGTGTTTTTGTTCAACCCAAATATACATCCTAAATCCATTGAATATAAATCGCTGCAGATATATTTTTCATTGAACTTTTTGAAATTTTTACTTAAAAAATATCACAGAACCCGTCCTTAACATTCTTTATTCTCAGTTTCAAAGTTGTAAAATCAGTGTGACTTTGCTTTCCTACATCTCATATATACTCTTTATAAATTTTTAAACACCCATTCAAATATTTGTTATTTTATGAAAAAGTGTTGTAAAATAGTGAGATTTGTTTATTTTTTTTTTTATTTACTAACAATTTATTATTCATAGTGATATATAAATACAACAGTTATAAATAAATTAATTGTTTTTCTTTTGTTTTATTAATTCATTATATAAATATTATGTAATAGATAATAAAATAAGGTTTTAGTAGATATGTATAATAAAATTAATTAAATAATATATCATTGTATACGTTGTAAATTTTTAACGATATGTTCGTGTACGACTTACTGTAAAAATTTGTTAATTATTTAGGTTAATTTAAGTTATCTATAGAAATGGATCACATCTGACGGCAACTCGACTTGAATTCCGTTAGCAATTTTCATTGAAAATCATCAATGATTATTGTTAATGACTAAGAAATGCACAAAGTAATCTAATTAAAAAAAATGGTAAAAGTTCTAAACAATATACAAAATATTATCATGACAAATATTCTAACAATTCACAAATTATGTATAGTAATTGTGTATTTTCTTAATGAAGAAGTATTATATTCCTGTCCTCTTTAATATAATATTTGCCATTTCGATTTATTAAAACTATTTCTTTCTATGATTTTTCTGACTCCGCACAATGTAGAGCAAAATTTAACTACGTTTTAGAATCCACTGTAGGTACCTACATTATTGTTAACGTAGGTATAAACGTCGTAAATCGATTGCATTTTGAGTATTCATTGCCATATTATTTGATTGTTCCTTGTTGTTTTATATTGAGGACGGCCTGCATATATTTCTTGCATGCGGCTTGTCTGCTGGGTGCCCCAATTGTGGGATATGCCGTGATGGTATAGTATATTTTATATAAGTAGATATGCATAAATTTCCATTCAATGGGTAACAAAGTTAATTTTTATTTATTTATATAATAAATCTGAATGGATTATCTAGTATAGATTAAATTTGTTAAACTGTTTTTTTTTCAATTGTAATATACATGCATACACAATATCTGATAATTATTAACAGTTAAAATAATACCTATAAAATACTTGACTGTTAATCTTTTAACCCGAGACAACACCAGGTGCTAGTATTAAGGGTCAAGTTATATCCACTGTATAATTTATTTAGACATTCATTTTGTTCATAGTCTTTAATTACCACTTTTCCAAAATATTATTTTCTGAATGGAAATTTATTAACATTTTTGTATTTTATAAACATGCTAATGTGATGACTGTATTGCATATTTCACAAAAACAGTATTATTTTATGACATTAATAATTCATTCAAGTATCAATATTATGTATATTAATATCATAATTATAATTAATTCCAATTGAATCATCATTATTTCATAATTAATTTGATGATTGTGAATAATTTGTAATAAAATAACTAATATTTTTAAGATAAATATTATTTTTCTTGGGATTATTATTAATCAATGAGAAATATATCTCCTAAAATAATATCTTAAGTAAGTAAAACCCAGAGCTGGACACTGTTAATCAATCAGTAAGTTGACATTTAATTCGTTAATCAGTTAACCAATAAATTAAGCAAGCAAGTCCCTCAGTGTTTCTCTATATACCAGACCCCCTAGCCCTAGACAAACCGTACTTGGCGATCGACTACAAACGAATCTTCGACAATAACCGCAACAATAACGCATAATTACATGTCGTCCCGTCTAGGGAACTACCAAATAATGTGACGTTATCTTTTCTGTTCTTAAATTGATAGCTTCTTCTTCTTATAAAAATAGTTATGTGTAACAGTTATACATAACTATTTTTTTTATACCGATTAACGAGTTAATGTTAGTGCCTAGCTCTGGTAATACCTAATTACGTAATTAATTATAATATCAAATGTGTAATTTTTATTACGTACATGAAAGTCCTGTAAAAATATGAATCTTTTAATATTATACAATAATGTTAAATCTCTTTTCAATTACATTTTGAACATTATAATAAGTATGTCTAATAAAATAATGATTGTATCCATTATTTATGAATATTAAAGAAATAAAAATAATTATTGTTATTTTATAAACTTTCTTTTATTTTTATATCCAACCTAATTTCCAAAGTTAACGTTATAATTTGACACTTGAAGTTTGCAAAACTGTAATAATTTTTATTTTATTGAACTAGAAACACAATCGCAGTTGTACCATCACGAAAAGTATTCAAAGCCAATGGGGATTTGCACAAATATTTGCTCATTTTTTATTAGAAAACTTTATCGACTATCAAAGCATTTAGATATCTTTTTTATTTCATACACAAACACTTTTATAATTATTTTGTTATTTCAGTCTCATAATATAAAATGAGTGTACTTGATAATTTTCGTTCTATTATTAATTATCTCCCTTTACAAAATAAAGATATCAGTTGCAAAATAGACAATGAATATAAAATTCTACACTTATTTTATTGTTATTCATCTCGCGATTAAACACTCGTTATAAAAAACGTTATAACAACAGTATTATGAATGTGCTTTATTTGAAGTATATTATTTTTATTATCATAATAACAATCGTTATTTTTTAACCAAACATATCCATCCCTACTTTACTATTGTGTGTTGATTTTGAATTATGTTCTATTTATAAAATGGAATAGGAATCATATTATAAAAAATGGGTTTGATATTATGTACTTGTGATTTATTTATCTATGGTTTTAATTTTTCAGTTTGCTTAATGATGGTATTTTTAAAAGCTCTTCGTCCTAAAATAGCATTTTAATATCTGAGTGGCTCACTCTTCTGTCAGGAAAGGATGATCACAATATATTGATGAAATTAAGTATGCAAAAGGATTATATTGTAACCTATCAAAATATTAAAAAGGTTAATAATCACGCTATAGTCTAAAACCTATAGTTAATAAAAAAGCTATCGATGGGCCAAACCAAAAACGATGATAATTTACAATCAAGTCGAAACAAGCATGCATGAAATTAAAACATACAATTTTATGGATGCAGTTTCAATAAACATTCTCCTTTAATTAAGCACTATTAAGCACTATCTATATATTTTAACAATACGATAGTTTCTTTAGCTTTTTAATGAACAAGACTCAAAGAACGAATGACGCTTTAACGTAAAAGATCTAAAAAATTGAGTAAATACAAGACAACTATACAAAAATCTGTAAGGATTAAGGTGTAATGTTCATATTATTTTATTAAAGTAATATTTCAGAAAAAACTTTTCGTTCGATGTCACACCAATTTGTCGGAGGCGAAAAAATAAATAATATTAAATTCAGCATTAATTCAGGAGCAAAAATATGGCAGAAGAGTCCAGAAACTTTAAAATGAGTTTAGTAATAAGTAAAAACATTAAAAGATCAACATAAAAATACAATCTTTCAAAAGGTAGGTACAATATCATGAGGTGGATAATAATACTATGTATCTGTTACAACATTCAATAGCACAATAAAAAATGTCGGCAAACTTCGTTGACCGCAAAGATTCACCGCAGAAATATTATGACGGAGACAACCTTCGCGGTACTGTGTAAGTTAATGTCATTTCACAGTATTGTTGTTGTTATTCCATACAATGCACAGGTACATTATACGAGTACTTACTAAATATTATTCAAAACAATTTATATGTTAAATATTTTAGTTTGTAATAACAATAACGCATTCGAGAGATGAACGAAGATTACTGGCCTATTACTTAGTGTTAGATGTGTACTGTGCATAGACGTCGTTACTCTACAATGTGTCGGAACATAATTAATTGAATTAAGCATTTATGTACATATGTATGTATGTAATCTACAGCAGACTCTAGTATGCAAATCATAAAAGTTTTAGAATTAAACTAGAACTTTATGCATGAATATGATGTTGATGTTACAGGAAGCAAATGTTAATAATCTGGATCAGGCACTATATGAAATTGTGTATCAATTGATTAAATATTTTTTTAATTAAAATCTGCGATTTTTTTCTTTCTTTATTTTTCTGATTTCTTTCCCGTCCACTCCTGGACGAAAGCCTCCTCCATTTCTTTCCATGCCATTCGATTCTACGCCGTCTGCAGTTGACTCCAGCGAGTTAACTGATGTCATCCCTCCTAGTTGCCGCTAGTTATTTTTTTTTATTTAATACCAACTAACTTAGATTAGTAAAAAATCATTTGATTTAAATAGATCACTTTAATACAAAAAGATATCACTGAAGTAGTAGGTAGGTTGAATATGTCTTGAAAATACTTTTTTCTTTGCGTGTGATTTTCAGTATTTCTGTCACTCTGAAAAAGATTTATCTATCTTTGTCTATTGCAACAGAGAACAGTTTACAACAAAATACTGTAGGAAAATACAACATTTTGAAAAACAACGGATATAATAACTGGCTAGTACCTACATAATAACACATTTCTCATTATTCCGAGTAAGCACACGCCTGCATTCATCATCCGAAAAAATAACACAAGTGATAATAGTAATAATAATAATCATAAAAATAACAGTATGATAGCAATAACGGCTACAATATCATAACAAAACCACACGATGAAAAAATAACATTTTGTCGGATAAAAAAATAACTCTTCTGTGTCATTTTATTCGCATTAGCTTTGCAGGAGAGCTCTTATGCTTTATAATCATAGTAATTTAATAATATTGTAATGATGATTTTCCTTTACAAGTATTCGCACATTTTAGAGTATACCAATCATAAAATTTTACTGCTTGCGATGTTGTTGGTACATTACATCACGTTATTTGAGTGATACAAGTGTCATTCTTTATATTTGCTCACTAATATTTTAACTCATGAATTGTAAGGTTTTGTCGATTTTTTGAGATAGTACATAAATTTGTATGAATTGTATTTAAACGAGTGACAGAATAATTATTCAAAGTGAAGGTTGCAAAAAGTACGGAAATGAGAATACAAAATTACTGATCGGGTGACTAAACGTAAACGAAGGTGGTTGGCTGCTGGATAGTACTTTCGATCAAGAAATTACAGGTTTGAACCCTGCTGCCGGCTTACTCCGCCTTCGCGATACAAGCATATAGTTTCATATAAGGATGTACATATTATTTATTTCATAAATATAAGCAGTTCATTTAAAAAATAATAGGTAATGAAAAAGAGTGTATAAATAAATACCTAGGCACACGGAATTAAATTAGAGAACTAAGAATGTTTTCTTCTACTATTGATTTTTATTGAGAGAGATGTCTTTCGACTTCTTAGATTATAACCAATAGATTAATCATTCAATAGATT
The DNA here is from genome assembly GCA_947579605.1 of Athripsodes cinereus. NCBI lineage: Eukaryota > Metazoa > Arthropoda > Insecta > Trichoptera > Leptoceridae > Athripsodes > Athripsodes cinereus. The sequence continues at coordinate 23,316,636 of OX388305.1, read as the reverse complement.
GATGATACCCATAGAAGTCGAAAGACGTCTTTTACTAAAAAAAATGATTTTTAAAGTAGTAGTAGTAGTAGAAAACGTTTGATTAAAATATATTCAATTATAGAAACGCGCTGATACAATATGTAAATAATATAAAATCACTAAGAGTGAATGAGCCTTGTAATTAATATAATGTAAAGGACACTTGAGGCTTCCACTGTAGGTAGGTACTTTACCTACTATGCAGAAGTATCACTGGCATCTCGCTTCAAGCATCGCTGATGATGTAATCAAATTATCAGCACGGCTATTATTTTACATACACTGGCAGGAAAGTGCTATTTTTTGGATGTGCTATGTGATGATATCTAATCTACTTAAAATAACAGTGAACTGTTCATGTTTAAAATTTCCGACTCACGATGTGAATTGAAATGATTCGATAAATTTAAGGTCAATTGAATAAAGAAGTTCACACCAAATTCGCAGACCTGTTTTTTTTTACATTTAAATCATTTTCATGTGTAGCTCCTATTGATAGAATATATTTGAATAAGGCAAAATTAATTTAGGTATAATTGTCAAGTTTACTTTCGTTTACTCAAAATTTTTATCTATACTTATTTTAAACTATGATTCAGAATTTCACCAAAAATATTATATAAAATTTGTATGAATATTAAATTTGTTTATCTATGAACATTAGTACTCGTATCCAAGAATAAGAACAAAAATAAAATCAAGTTAGCAGAGGATAATGAACTTAGTTAAGTAGATAATAGGTATTCAAATACCTCTGTGAGTAATCTATCTAAAAAAATAAGTCTTTATTTTTTTAACGAAAAAAATGTCTGTTCTTTTATAGAATAAACATACATAACTAACATGTGTTTTTTAATCACAGTTCTTTGGAATTTTAATCTCCCAACCTCAGTAACTTAGACAGGTAGGTACTCAATCTTCCCTCCTCTTCAATGTTCCACGGAGCAAACGTAAACCACGCGAATTGTCACAATTTTGCTGTGACTTTATCCAACAACCATGACTGAATATACGAGGTGTGTAATACCGGAACTAATGGAGAACGTATCGTTGTATTAATATCCATACAAAGTATTGAAAGCCACCATAAAAATCTATACTTAACTATATCACAGAATTTCCAAAAATATGAAATAAGCTAATTTCATCCATGGGTTCCCCAGAACCAGTCGATAGTTCTTGCTCTTTTTTTATAAGTCATTAAGCGTCATGTTGAGGTCTGTAGTATTTTTAAAACATTAGTAGAAATACGACACTTGTTAACATTTTCATTGTAGTGAAGAAATTAATTTTTTTTTTTACTATTTTTATTATTTTTTTTCAAATGGTTGGCTGGAAGATGTTGAACTGCAACAAGTCCGCCATTTGACAGAACATTGTTTTTATTTATTATGTGTGTTTGTACAATTATGTACAATTGTGTTCTGTCCATTCTTCTTCGGATAAATGGAAGTCTTCAGACTTCTCCGCTATCCGGTCGGTCGGTGGGTCCTTCAATGTGTGTTCTGTCAATAAAGTTTTATTGTTATTATTATGCTATCCATTTTGAGTACCTATTATTTTTTTAATTACACAGAAAAAGCAATTTGGTTGTTTAACATACAAACACTTACTACGTAATAATGAATGGGAGATATCGTTATAGCGTAGATAGCTTAACTCATTCATTCATACCGTTAGCATCTAACGGACTATCTTCATGTAATAAGAATGCAAGTCGCCCTTTCCGTGCTAATAAAATTTAGACATGCAGGATGGGTGGTAGGTTGAAATTACATTTCTCACACGGAATGTTTTACGAATACATGCACTTTACAGAACACTCGAAAACATTATTTGACAGTTACGTTATTTTATCACAGTTAAATAAATACGAAACATTGCAATGTTTAATTGGTACTTACTTATTATCACAAATGTATAAATTGGAGTGCTTGTAAAATAGGCGTTCAAATAAAAGTTATGAAACTTGGTTGTTCCATGCACACGACAAATAATATTACGTCTCGAGTGAATAAGGTTACAAGGGGAAGTTAAGTTTTGTATATAACTGTATCCATTAAAATGCCTAAAAATAAAATATATGTACTTATTCAGGCTACCTAAATTTTAAATATGCTAATGGAAAATACAACATGCAATATACTAATACAATATGTACTTCTGCTGCTCATTCTATAAAATTTATCCAAGAATGTGATAAACATTGAATAGCATTCTCTGATAGAACATTTACACTCTAGACACACTTATAAATAATTTGAATGTATACCTTCTATGAAATTGTATGTAATCAATTTACACTAAAGAATGAATAAATAAAATTAAAAATATAAATTATAATATTTCCTGATTTTAATCAAGTTTTATCACAATGTGATGATGATTTTTCAGCGTATTCATTTGATCAGAAATATTTATTGGATATTACATTAATATTTATTATTCATTCAAGACATCTTTCAAGAATAATTTATCTATCTATACCATCACGGTATTTCCCACAAGTGAGGTAGCCAGCAAACTAATCGTATGTAAAAATTAAAATATTTCAATAATATACAATATAAAAATCGAGTTCATCGGTAGCCTGAAGATAGAGTCGGTAGCCTGAATGGTGTATAAGGTTGTATTTGGGTTTATAACAAAAACCCAGATGTATATTAAAAAAATAAATAAAAATAAATTTATTCCTCTCCGTACCAATAAAAATTAAGACACTCAGGATTTGTGGCAAACATCACCGTGGCTGAATCGAGGATGCTAAAGTCTTATCCAGAATGCTTATCGCACTTTTCTTTTTCAGTAAGACTTCATATCTTATATAGCAGAAAGGAAAACTTATTTTTTGCTGGCAACTCCACTTGTTCAGAATACTTTATTGCGTAAACACGAAAGCAGTATAACAAAATTCATAGTTTTATAAATTGTTGCAGGAGTTCGTCGGTAGCCTGGAGGTCTACCGACGAACTGGAGTCTCGGCTTCGTGAACATGGGGTCCGTGGTTCGATACCAGGTGCCGGCAAACTCCCTTTTCACGACACAAGCTTTTAGTAGCTGACTGTGAAAGGTGTATAAGGTTGTATTTGGGTTTATAACAAAAACCCAGATATATAATTTTTTTTTAAAATACGAACAAAAATTCTTTTAATTCGACAGTAAAATAAGATTATGCTAAGCGAAATTACGAAAACATTTTGTTTTAACTAAAAGTAAAAGAAAGCGTCAAGCTATGTGAACGTATATTATGTATTATGAAAGAAATATTGCTTAAACGTATTTGATGGAGCAACAGCAAGTCCAAGATGGAAAAAAATGAAAATTGTAGTGGTAATGATAAAAACGATTTCTTCAAAATTGTATTTTCAACACTTATACAAAATTCGAAAAAAATAAGTGATAGCTGATACCCACTATCTACAACTTTCAGTAAAAAGTTTTTCCGTTTACAACAATCGTTGTGTATGGTTTATTGATTTTTATAAAAATGTCAAATTTTCATCCAAATAATAATACTATGTACATATATTACACCACCACAAAGCCCTCTTGTTACAGAATAAGCTTCCTCACCCCTTTACTCCTACTTCTTACCCCTTAGTATGTATGTGTATATACGGAATAATAATATGACAATAATGCCTCCCGTTGCTTTATTCCACCCCCATCTACTCCCTTTTCTTCTCTAAAATATTTATAAGAGATATTCACATAACGGGGTACACGTAGAAATTTTTTAGGAGATCTGTGTTTTAATCTCAACAAAAAAAACAAATAAGTTTGACTTACACGTGCATTTACGTCAAATCTTTTAGAGCTTTGACTTTCAAAACAATATACCTTCAAGCTTCTCGATCTTTGTCCAGTAGTTTGGCAAGAGTCTCAACAATTATTTCCTCTAAAAATCTTTATTGACGCATGATATGAATACAAATATTCATATACAAAGTTTCGTGAACGAATTCAAGGAGTCAAGATTAATTTTAATTTTTGGTAAATCGTACTAAATACATGTTTTGATATAATTATCTTAGTAAAAAAGCAATTTGTGATGGAATAAAATACATAAGTAATCACTATTATAGTGATAAAATTAGCACTGCATATCATCACATTTTTTAATGAAAATAAATTTATTGATTTAATAAATTAGCGTTTACCTAATGTAAAAAAAAATCAATAAAGAGACAGATACATAAAAATTCAATAAAAAAGTATTTGACACCTAAAATACTAATGATAATTGGACAGATTTATACACTATGCATGTTTCGATATCTTCCATCCATAAAATTCAATGATAGGTACCATTTTAGTTTTTATCTCCGATAGATGGCACATATCCCATGATATGAATAGCACCATACTCCATCCACAAACCTACAACAACAACAATACGACACAAACATTTCACATTCAAATATTGAGCACAAACACACTGTTGTGACATATTCAATGGGTAGGTACCCATACAGCATACACAGTCATAATAAAATATATGCATTGTATGTATTATATTATTATTGTATTCTTACATACACACACGTATTATACATATTGTGCTAGAAAAGTCCGCTTTAAACAGACTTAAGCCCCAGTGCGGCGTCGGTTTTCTTTCAGGGGTGCGTGAAATTTGAAAATATACTCACATAATCTGAAAACATAAAAATGAAAAATAAATAATGTTTGAAAATGTCAAAAGATTTTGAAACCTTTAAGTGATGGAAAGCTTTAACATATTCTATTTTACATCATAATTTCGACCATGACCTATCCTAAGTATGTGTCATATCTTGTATATTTTGATTACATATTATATTTATAAGATTATATAAAAGAATGTATATTGGTTAATTATTATATTCTGCTTTACAATAATACAATAGTGTGCGTGGCAAATATTTTTGTGGGAAATTTTTATGTACTAAATACATCACAGCTATTAAAGAATGAGGAATGCTGGGGAACGCTAAAATAAGTCATAATCTCAAAAACGATGCTTATAGAAAACGAACAAAAATAGCAAGCAATCATAACTTAAGGTAACATAAAAGAAAGATTTTTTTTAAGATTTACTATAAACCTTTTATACAATCCTTACAATTATTGAAATTATTACTAGGTGACACTAAAAAAAAATCAAGATTCTAATTATGTGATTTCTTAAAAGCTGCGCCACTGTGTTTATATTTTGCAAGAAAAAGGGCTTAAAGAGGCGCAAGACGTGTTGTGTGTCGAATATGGATATAAGTATTTTAAAATTTCAATACACAACACATCCATAATATTCAAATATTCAGAAGATAACAATGTAAAATCAATACACAATATTCATCCTTACTTTGAAAATCTTCAAAAAGTATTGTGAAAAGTCTTTTTTATCATCCACAAAAGAAATAATTATTAAAACATACTGTCAAATGGGAAGTAAGTTTTCTCTTCTGCGTAAGTTTTCGAGTGCCCTGTAAAAGGCAGGTGTTCGAAAAAAATAAGACATTTTACATCTTAAATTCAGCGATGAGGTTTGCCACCCATCCTGAATGTCTTGATTTTATATTGGCAAGAAGAGGACAGTTTGCATGTTTCTTACATGCAGCTGATCTGCTGGCTACCCCACTTGTGGGATATGCCGTGATGGTATAGTAGTAGTAGTAGTCAAATGGGAGAAAATTTGTATTTTCCTACAAGTTCCCGAAAAAGAGAGAACCATCCCACTTTTCTTTGTTATCGAGTGCAAAATGCAGGTATTTTTCACGAATTAACCATTTAGCGTCTTTATTTTAGTGATTAGATACACTCATTCTGAATGTCCTGATTCTCATAAGCACGGAGAAGACGACCTGCATTTTTATTAAACACGCTTAGTCTACTGAATACCTCACTCCTAGAATATGATATGATATAGATAGATAAATTGTTGTTGTCTGTCATACATTGTAAACATGTAAAAGGCTCACGCCGTATACATGATTTAAATAAATAAATAAATAGGCAAATCACAAGTCAGTTAAGACATCTGTATCAATAAAACGTTTCGAAAGAAGACAATTATTTATTTATTTGTTTTATACAATTCCAAGACGTTTACCTAATATAAATTATTGGATAAACTAACCATTGCGATGTTATTAAAAATTATGACTGTAATGATATTTTTTAAATGTATTATTTTTACATGACTTATGAGTCTAATAGTGCGTTTTATGGAAGACAATATCAAAAACTTTGGCAATTTATTGATGAATAAAAAACCTTGTCAATACAACCGGAAATCGATTCCGTTTTTGGAAATGAATAGAAAATATGAATATGAAGCATACATATACCTACTTGAGCTATTGTCATATAATAGCTATTTACTATTGTGGTACTAAAATAAACCACGTTCGGTACCCCAAACCATATTTCGTAACTCAGGTCTGTCAAAACACCCCAAGCGTCAGTCTGTCAAACAACCGACGCCGTCCCGACAATGCTACCTAAGCGCCGCGACGTACGTTTATTTTTTTCCAGAAGATTATTTAAAACATGACGTTGATTTGAATGGAAAATATGGCGCACCATCCCAACCCACTTCCGTCTGCCGCCATAACTAACGCCCTTGAAGCCAGTGCGAGAATCGGAATGAAAACATTTTTATATTTGCATACTGAAATAAAAATCGTGAGTGATGACGATTTTACCTACTAATTGAAATATACGGAAAAATATTAATAAATACAATGATAACAGCAAAATTATTGGCTTAACGTTTTTAAATTAACGGCTTGGAAAGAACGTGTTACATTTTATTTTACAAAAAGTTCTAGGTGCAGTCCAACAGTTTTTTTTTTAAATCAAAACAAGGTCCTTGGAAATATTTAGCGTTAAGGCACTTTATAATTTTCATTCATAATTTTCTATATTTACTACCTTTTGAGTTACCTACGCGAAGATTTACAAGGATTTCTTTACAGCTAAGTAATATTCACTTTTAATTATTAAAATCTTTTTCAAATGTAACGTGTCCTTAAAACGAAACGGTGCCAAATTAAGTCATTCTTCATCATTATTATCACAGAAATCGAGCTAGTCCTAAACTCAGATAATTATGAATTTTGTATTATGGATACTATCGCGAAAAAACAATACACTTTACACATACCTACCTATATACATGTAACATCCAGACCCAGCACAAATATTTTGTTTTTTATTTGCCTTCGCCGAAAATCGAACCTGGAATACCAAAAGTTTGTACTCAAATAGTAATAATAATCTTAGATCTGTATTATTGACTTTTAATTTCGTTTTATTTTCAAGCACTGGTTCTCAGAAACAATTTTGTTGAAAAACATCTGATAGGAAAAAACCTTATTATCAAAGATTTTCATGATAGTAATATTTTATATTTTTATTTGACAACACGTGCCCATTAACAATTCTGTAAATAAAACTAACCACCATACATTTTTTACTAATATTTCATTACAAGTTACATTTTTTTTTTAAACTTGTGCCGTGAAAAGGGAGTATGCCGGCACCTGGAATCGAACCACGGACCCCTTGTTCTGAAGGCCGAGACTCTACTTCCAGGCTACCGACGAATTTTATTTATATATTTGATATAAATTTCTTCAAAAGCACATAATTAAATAATACATTATTTTTTTTAATTTCTCTATAAACGTAATATATTTTACAGGCATTAAAACTTATATAAATAAAGCAAATGTATAATAATAACATTGTATATGGATGCCAGTCAATAACTTACTAGTCAAAAAGCTAGAAGAATGAATGTATTAACATGATGCCTAGAACACTGGAGTTGAAACCGTGAGAAGATAAAAGACATAATGTGAAATCTCAATGGAAATAGGTAATTAATTGGTTCTTATGGATGGAAACAAAAAAGATAAGATATATAAAAAATAATTAAAACAATACCCAGTAGTTGAGAAATTAGAGACACGAATACTTAAGTCAATATATTCTGGTTGTATCATACGTTGGTTGGTGGTTAAAATCTATCACAAGAGGAGAAAAGTAGCCAGTTAGTAGACAAGCTTAATGTAATAAGCCGAACAAAGTATTAACAAACGAGCAAAAAACAATCAACAGAGAGAAATTATGAAACAAAATCATGAAACAATTATTAATAAAAAATTAATTGACTGGTATTCAAAAGTATTTTACCCAAATTAAGTACTTTGTCAGAGTTACTTGATGTTAATTATTTTCATTTTGAAAGTCTGTAATAGTAATAGTAATATCTAAAATGGCGTCTCGTACATAATAATGATTGAATCGTGACAAGTGATCCACAATACCTAATAATAATATTCTTGGTGTACCCCATACTCCTCCGTATTACAGTGGGTATACAATGGAAGCCTTTCAGACACTGACAAAGACCTTTATCTCCCCAAAACACGACCGCTAGGTGACAACAATAACAAAATAATACCTACTACACCTATAATATTACACAGACATAAGTGAGGGTGTCATACTATATACCTACTAGTCTAGTTTGACCCGATATCGCTCAGAAAACACATATTCATTCACTCATCATCATCATCGCCCTCAACGCTCCTCTTGGGAGCACAGGGCAGAAACCAGCCTCCTCCATTCAGAGCGTCTCTGTGCCAATTGCGTCACCTCTTTCCACGACATTCCCTGCGCTCTGATATCGTTGTCATAGGAACGGATCATTCATTCATATCATCGCAATATTTCCCACGAGTGGGGTAGCCAACGAACCAACTGCATATAATGAGCATGCAAGTAATATGCCAATATACTTGCATGCTTATTACATCCCGATAAAGTTTAAGACAAAAGAACTGACGATATTATATGCCTCATATTATATGATGTTTTATAAATGTTATAGTATCTACAACCTACATACACTCAGTTCAGGAAATAGTGAAAGGCTTATCCTTTACTGGGGACTACACGTGACATAAACATGAAATATGCAAATAAACTATTTCAGATAAAGTAACTTCCTTATTTTGGTCTCCGTGGTAAATCATTCAAATCAAAATCTCCAAAGGTGCACGTCATCCACTCGAAGAAACACCAAAAAGCTAGAGGGACAGTTGGGAATTTACATCACTGGAAAGCTCCTTTGTAAATTCAGACTCTGGGGTATTGAAAATGAAAATGAAAAATACGAAGGTAAAATTAGTACACACCAGAGACTTTGCAATAATATTATGAAAATTATTTTAAAAAACTGACATAACACATCTTGTTATCTCCATCTTTAAAAGAAAATATGCTGAAAAATTTACATATTCAATTCTCATGATAACATTTGATGACATGATGGCATTTGATGAAAAACTGATAAAAAAACTCTGTAGGTCATTTTGTTTTAGTCTGCCTAAAGGATGATATCTCGTATGGAGCGTATTATTTTTCATCTGTCTTGCCTTATTGCTTTTTTCCGTTGAGGAGTATACACAAACATATTATTTATAAACATACTCACAAATTATGATTATTACTATTGTACGAGTACGTACCACAAATATATGAATACATTATTATTAATTCGTAACCTAAAATACCACCCCAATACATCGGTTATATGCTCCTGATACTTTTTGTTAACAAAACATCACCTTCTAAAGCATATTGCACTCACTCACTGCATTTGTCATATCAAATAGTGTATTATTATTATTTGTTGATAGTGAATGGAATAAAGGGGTTGTTTCTTCATTTTGATTTTAAATACCGTGCAAGATTATTCAGAGAAGTGAAAATAATACCTGACGAACCCTCTGTCTCAATCTTACCTTTAAAAAGTACTTAACTGGTGTGATTCAATTTTATGTTCTCCTGTTGACTGTCAATTGTGAAGTTGTTGTAGTTCAGAAATATTAAGGTATGAAATGATATTGATGAGACCTTTAGATCCAGTAGAGAATGGACACGAGCTGAAGAAGATACCTATAAGATATATCCTATTCACGTTTTAGCTAAAAACCTAGGAGTCTCCGCTCTTTTCTGTAAATTTTCAAGTAATGTATGAAATGCGGGTAGGTATGTGTAAATTAGATAACGAAAAAAGTTATAAAAAAACACCTAATTTCAGCGATGAGTTGTGCTACCCATTCTGAATGTTTTTAATTTTTATTTGCACAGATAGGACAACTTGCATGTTTTTTGTTGTCTTCTGGCAACCCACTTGTAGTGGAAATGGCGTGATTATATATGTAAATGAATGAAAGAAAAATATCTCGTGCATATCATTATTTTCTATATGAGCATATGAGAAAATGTTTGTAAATACATAGTAGGCATGTATGTATAGGTAATGTTCGTGTCTGTCTCCAAGGATTCCGCAATTATAATAATATGATGAATCTCCAGGAATTATTCCCCACAGTATTATACATATTGTATTTATTTATACCTACATGTTATAATAGTATACCTACATATTATTGTCACCCTCTACTTCTATACTTATACAATTCCTCCTTGATGCATCAACGACAAAATTTATTAACTTACAATCACACCAAGATCATCGTCCCTTGATAAAAAAATATTTATTAAGGGTAGCCCTCAAAGCACGAGCACTGCTCAATTTTGAGGGTCAAATATGTAATAAATGTGTTTTTTTTAGTGATAAGGTGTGTATGTAATATTATTCAATTGTAAATTATTTTTTTTAACAAAAATATTTGAATTTGAATAGATCACGAGAAAAAGCGTCTTAAAAGTATTGAAAATTTACCAATTACAGGCTTAAGAAATTACCATTAATTTAATTGCACCGAAGAGCTATTGCACCTCGTAAATTAATTTCAGGCATTCAGTGATCGCGATTCGAAATCAGTTAGTGGATTTTGGTTATATAATATATAATTCGCACTCCAAAAGCTAAAACCAAATAAGAATAAATAATTTTTAAAATGGTTTTTCTGATAATGAAGTAGTTTCTTCAAATGCTTTAAATAACTGAAAAAAGTCTGATGGCAGAGTATTCTAAAACGCAAACATACAATTTTGATGTGAATTTAAAACAAATCACCTTTGAAGTATAAAAAAAATAAGTGTACTACATTTATTTTGAAATAAATGTTAATGGAACTTGTTCATCGTTCTCAAAATAAATTAATTCTCATAGATCGATTTATTACCTACATTAAAAAAAACTTATTGTATACGCATCGGACACGTAACCACGCAATAAAATACCCCTACAGTAACCGAATAATATAGATAATTTTAAAAAAGAAAATAACCTTTCCCATTTAGTCAACTCCAGGTTAGTTGAAAAATATCACAGAAATCGCTTAAACAGCTCTTGGTACATTGAATAAATAAATAAATATTTCCCGGTGTGAAAATAAAATACATGAGATAAAAACAAAGTAAGTAAATAATTTATTTAATTAATTAAATAATAAAAATAACAAATAAATAAAGTATAAAAGTAAACAAGTTAGTACCCATAATACAAGATTCATATCTTAGTTTGGGACTAGCTCGGTCTGTGTGAATTGTCTATACGTGTTATATTATGTTAGTGTTCTATTCATTTTTAAAAAAAAAAAAAAAATTATGACCAAATGGCAGATATGTTACAACGGAACGTCTTTCAGCCATCCCGATATGCATTGTGTATCATTAATAATGTAAAAATGTACAGAATAAAATAATCAAATTTTATAAAAGAAAAATAGCTTGTATTATGAATCGTCGTATAACTGTGCAGAGATGTGATCTTGTTTAAAACGGAATAATATTGTCGGTGCGGTGAATCGTACAATTCCATGCTGCTTCTGAATCAGTGATTTAACAAATTAGCATAATATCATCATCCGATCTAGTTGTAAGTGGATTAGCCAACGAATGCAGTGGTTTCACTATACCTACCTTCCTACCTACTTACCAACTTATAGACAATACCTATACTATTCTATGCACCAACACACAGTAATACATATATTATTCATTTCTAATATTTTATTTTTTTATCAACTAACAGACATGAATTATGTAGGTATTTGGTGTTCCAAAAAATATAATATGAATGCTTTTTTTTAACATTCTTTATCAAATATTTTAGGCGACCTAATGATCGGAACGTCTAAATACCTATACACATTTTGTTTCAATTGCTTCACAATTTACTTCAAAAGTTTCCTATTTCAATTAATATTCGAAAATATTTACGAGTTAATTGAAATTACAAATATTCAGATAAATTTACAGTCCGTTGAAATGAACGCATATATGTATACTTCTTCTTCTGCCATTTTAAATCCCATTTTGGACATAGGTTTCCCCATCGGTCTTCGGTCTTAGACGTGCAACATATTCTATAATGCTTTTGATATATCTTTTATAATCGATTTAAATCCTGAAATTCTCCTTGGAATTCCTATGTGGGAAACGCGTTTATCAGATTGGTCGATAGTTTGTGTCGTTCCACATTTGCAAGCCGGTGAATCAATCCATCCACATTGATATACAGTAATTTAGAAGCAGTACAGCATTCGTCACATCTTACACGATTTATTGTACACCGTATTTTCCGCGCAAATGTAAATCCAGGCAGTTCTTCTGAAGGATCTGGTACTAGATTTTGGTTTCTTACTGACTATAATGTCCCTCGTACTGAATGTATGCGGAAAATGGGGATGACTTCTCCTCTCTAAGCTTAGCTGTATTTAAAACTAGTATCACAATATTATTTAACACTAATTAATGAAGTTAAATAAATCATTAGTCTCCCTCAACAATACTTGATAACGCGCAATCATATTTCTAAAGTATTATTATTATTCAAGGGAACAGACCTGTTGAAAAACGAGCTAATTATTTTTAACGTTGACAAAATCTGCAGGAAGGAAAGGGACGGATAAAGAAAGTACAATTAATCAGAGCAGAGCGGGTGATTTACAAAGAGCAATTCAAAACCGAAGGATCGAAAAGTTTTAGCTGTAGTAGTAGTAGTAGTAGTAGTAGTAGTAATAGAAATCAATTTATTATTATTAATAATATAGTGAATATTGAACAGAGAAATTTCTAGAAACAATAGAAAACTCTTGATGTGGAATGTAATCCACGATGGTGATAGTACATGGTAGAACACTATTCACCAATTGGAACGTGATGCCTGTATTAAGCTTGGAATTATATGAACACCATTGTACTTGTGAAAATAAGTGCTTATAAGTGCCTGCATAAGATACAATATTAAATTTGAGTGATGCAAATGTTGCAACTGTCTTGACACTCTAAGTTAATGTTACATAATAAATAAATAAATTATTATGTATTAGGTGTTTCATGATGTATTTAACTGCTATATTCATAATGTGATTTTTCCAACATAGCTCGTTCGAGTATTTGTTGCTCACAAAAAGGAAGAAATCGATAAATAAATTAGTATCAATTGAAAAATCAATTGATAAATAAAGTAAAATTCTTTATAAAAAGAAAATCTTAAAATCGTTTTTGAAGTTAGACACTTTTATATAATATACACCTTCGCCAAACATGTCTTAATATAATATGCTAATTGTATTTTATCTTTGAAAATATTTTAAAGTATATGTTTATTTTGATTTATGAAGTATTTAATAAAATTATATAAACAATATTAGATGTTTTGTAGGAAATATCAACAGAATTATTATAACAAATATGATTTCTCCCTTAAATACAAAAGTCATATAAATATAAATAGTATGTGCGATGTAATTAGACTACGAGTAAATAAACGGTTTAAAATATAAAGATTTTATAAATTTTAATATACTCGTAGGTACCTTCATAATATCTTTGTTGGGTATGGGTAAAACTTTAGATCAGATTAATTGGAAAATATCGCAAAACAGTGCAAAACACACCCTCTGTACTCACAGTACCTAAATATAAATTTCCAATAAAACTTTAGAAGGTGTCCACTTCCTATCGTGGAAAGCAAATTTTCTTTAAATGTACCTACTAGTGGTAGTAACCAAAGTTATCCGTCATCAACTTCTCTGACATCAATGAAATCTCAAATTTCTAAGCTAAAGAAATGAAATATTCAATGTTCAGTAAATCCAGTATAAATATTTCACAAAGCATCAGAACACAAAACTGAAATATCTGAAATTCATTATTATCATTATTATATTCAAAGCTTTTATTCAAGTTTGTTGTTTCCTGAACAATGAGATGAGAGGAATTCGGCTTTTTGTATGAAGCATTGTCGCTATGAATCCATCCTGTGAATAATCAAAGGGACGCAATAAAACAGGTAAAGCTCTATAAAGCTTTATAATATAACCAACCCTATCGTATTATTATGAAATCACAAACTTTAAATGTAGATTCACTCAGAAAGAAACAGCCATTGTTATTTCTCAAAAAAGTTATTAAACTAAATTAACAAAAATGTCCATACAAATTTACATTCAAAACGTCTTCAAGTTTTCATAGGTTATATTTTCCTTCAAATCGGCAGCCATATGTGCTTTTAATAAATGCGTTGTTTTCATGGTGATCATATAAATTTTAGATTAAAAAATTATAACTATTTTGAGGAATGCTTTCACATTACCTGTGTTTATATTATGGCTATCTTTTTTTGTTAATAATTACCTATAATACATTATAATACATTAACTTAATATTTTATTTACTAAATATATTCAATTTATCTTAGAGAACCCTGGTTTTTCCATTACTTGTCGTAAACCTGTCTATGACGGAAGAAATAGAAGTAGGTATGATTTTTTATTAATAATTTCTTCTTCCATGAATGAATGATAGGTGTATTGCATAGGTATACATCCAAAACACAATAATATGATATTATCTACTGAAACGGTACATCTTTTTTGTATCACCACTCATCCGAATGACAATATAGGGCTATTCATGCACCTGCAAAGAACGTAATATTATGTGAACCCATAGATCCATTCATATTAATAATATTATGTAGGTATTAGGTATTATTAAATAGACACCAGACACCCTTCCATTTCATTCATAAAATATAGAATCTTCAAAAAACCTACCGACAATGGCTATTTTTTGAATGGTCGGGCTACTGATTATACCTAAATAGTTGGATGCGCTGCAGTCCTTAAAACTGGGTAGATATATTATTTTATAGTGTATTTAGTAACTTTATAGTAAGTTTTTGAATATCATACTTGATAAGAAAATAATTATCAATTTTTCAATCAAGCTTGATAAGAAAAAAATTATCACTTTTTCAATTAAGTGTTCTTTTTAGATAAAGATGAAGGTACCTACCTGTAGATGCTGATTCCATAAAAATCTATTGTAAATTTCATGTTAGGTTCTAAGTATATCCTTCGCGTAGCAACCGGCAAAAAATAATCCTTCACTCTTTTCCGTAAGTTTCAAGTGTCCTGTAAAAGGCAGGTGTTCGAAAAAATATTAGCATTTTACATATTAAATTTACCGGGTGCTCCTCGGGATAGACACACACACACACACACTCACTCACCTCGCATTAAAAGTAGGGAGATTTTGTATTGATGTTAAATAACTTCATCTTCTTCTACTTGCAGTAGGTCATTGACCTGTTTGCTCGGAATTTGTTTCCTCTTGCGACGCTGAAAACCAACTATCCTTCCATCTTTTAGATGACCTTCCAGGCAATCTTCGTCCTAATGGAGTTTCGTTCGCAGCGATGTTTGAAGGTTTGATTTTCGCTACTCATGCGGTCCACATGGTCCCTGCAGAACCGTCTTCTCTTTCTGCTCTACCGAACGATAAATAACAATTTTTCAAAAATAAAATTCTTAAATTTTAGGAAAAAGTGCAAGGCGGTCCAGTAAATAAATCAAGTAAAAAAATTGGACCAAAGCGCAACATCTTTTTTACATAATTTCCAAAAAGCTATTTCATAAACTTAATTGAAGATCTAATATCAACTGTTGGTTGGCATTTACCTAAATTATTTGTTTATTGCTATACTTATAACATATTCACCTCTGTACAAAGAAAAATAGGAATAATCGTGGCAACCCCACAGGAGGAAAGCATGTAGATACCCACTGTATGTTGGTATAATATGTAATAGTATAGGCTCAGTCATAATTCAATTCTTCAATTCATATTGAGGCAACAATGTTACATAATATATGTGGGTAGGTAGGAACTCGGTATCACAAACGGCCAGTGTGAGGTTTTGTTATTTAAGGTCACGTGACCAGCTCGATGCTCGTTGTTTGGCTTTTCATAATAACGTGATAACAATCACAAACAAAATTATTATCAATCTTATATCATAGAGTTCGATAATTATAATGAGAAAAAATAACATATTATTATACATGACCGAAGGTAGATATTGTGTAATTTTCATACATTTTTATTTAATTTATTAAATTCCTATGGGAACAAATATTTTTTCAAAAGTATTTTAGGAAAAAAGACATAAGTATTCACGATAGAAGTAAAATATCTTGCAAGAATCTTTGACTATGATTAAATATTTCAGATTTTTTTGCTTATCGTATTTAATTTTTTATTCCGTTGTTGAGTAATTTGAGCCCTGTGAAAACAAACATGAAATTGGTTATTGTTTGCAGAATTTTATAGTATTTTGAAAAGAATTGATATTTTGTAGTTATTAATACAATAATTGTGGTTTTTCTTTCCTTCTAGACAAATATTTTCTCACTACAGATGAGGCGTATGAGATCATAAAATCCTAAAAAAATCATCTTGAACTTTGATTCACAAGGATTCATATAGTAAGAAGTCTATAATATAGTCAAACTCGATAATATAGTACTTTAAAAAGTACATAATGTGCATGGACATTGTCATGAATCCCTTTAGGGTACATTATTATATTGTGAGAGACATTGTTGTATTATAGATACCTACATACTACTGAATGTAACGAGTAGGTACAATGTAGGTACTGTGTAGGCAATTGTATAGTAAGAACGGACATCATTGTCAAGCAAGGAATGAAACTAATTGTAAAATGAAGTTTCCACTTAACAATGTGTCACACAGAATAAGAAGCTCTATACGTGAATAATAGGAATGGGTTGGTGGTAGGCAGTATTATTATTACACACTATTAGGTATATACATATCAGTGGCGTACCAAGAAACTTTCATTATAATCATCCTACGATTCCTACCATTATGAATACGTCACAATTAATGTTAAATTTCTATAATTATGTATTTGTAATCATTCCTTTTTCAAAATTCGTTTATAGTTCTTTCGTCTAGTAACAGTCATTAATATCTTGCCTTATCTTTTGTTAATTGAATTTAAAAAGCTTTACCGAGAGGGCAGAAATTTAAGATTTCATCCAGCGATATTGCTTTATTCAATAAATTGTCATTTTATTTCATTGTTTTATTTAGCGTATGTTGGTGCAAAATGCTATTTAATCCAACACGAGTAAAATTCAAGATGTTTTGCGACGATAGTGCAGAAAATTGAGATGTCATTATATCCCGTGTATGTATGTTGGTGCAAAATGCTATTTTATGCAATTTAAGTTAAATCCTAGAATTCTGTGATGATAATGTAGAAATTGAAGATGTCGTTTTATTTATCATACCTATTTTGGTTTGAAATGCCTGTGTTTGAATGAAATGTTTGTTTATTTTTATATATAAATTGTTGTTAAAAATGAAATGTTGAATGTAAGTAAAGTCCAAGAAATTTTGTAAGTATGCGTTTGGCATGTATGGAATATATTATGTTATGTCATTTTAATCATTGTTTTTTTCTGCGTATACGGAAAGCACGCCACTAGCTATACACTATATTGTATGTAGTGTATGTAATGTTAAAGGAGTAAAGTTTACTTATTATTTACTATCAAAGCTGCTTTTATGTATTCCTTCAACCCTTTATACAGTTTCATTATGTTATTACCCGTCAGCTACTTACTTTAAGATTAAACATAACATCAACCGATAATAAATATTTTATTAAAAGAAAGTATTGCAGTTATTGTAAATAGCCTTCCAACGGAATGACGAAATTAGTTTAGTGGTGAAAAGAATAGCAACACCATGCAAATGTCTTTTTTGACATATTGATTTGCATACATTTTTTTTTGATACACATTTTTTTAAACTTTTGCAAAGACAACAACGACTGTAGCTCTACAACTCTTGGTTTTGTAACTTTGATCCTTCTACTCTACTTTGTTCATTAGGACGTATATCATTATCGCCTAGAAGAATCATATTATTATCTCTGTTAATATATATGTAAGTTTAGTATATAAGTAATTGTACTTTTCAGGAACATGCTTCAAGGATTTTAAAAAGGTATTGATTTCTAAATTACTTGCCCGGTAAAAACGGTTATAATTTTAAATATACATATTTAGTAACTTTCCAAGTAAACGGATTTATCTTACAATTACTAAACATAGGTGCTTTGGATAAAAAATCATTCTAAGCAATTTGTCACTTATGTTGTATTTTAATCCTATTTATTTCGAAGAATACAGTATTTTTCACAACGTTCTAGAGAAAAAATTACTGTTTTTTTATGATATTGATAAATTGCAGTCTTCAGATATGAAAAATATATTTGTTCATATTATTAAATTATCATTATTTTTTAACCTATTAGAAATTTCTAAATTTCTGCATACCTCACGGCTCCGTAGGAGAAGACTTCATATTCGTTGTGACAGTGTATTTACAAATAATTAGATATTGCGAATGTTTGAAAAACTTCTATTCTATTCTTCTCAAGGCCATCCACTCGTTTGCGAGTGATTTAGATTTGAAAAACTAATCACCACAGCTTAAAAATCTTTTTCATGACAAATCAATTTATATTCAGATAAATTGAAATCCGTGGAGCACCCGGTAAAGAATTGGTCTCCCACTCTTCTCCGTAAGTTTTCGGGTGTCCTGTAAAAGGCAGGTGTTCGAAAAAATTAAGACATTTTACATCTTAAATCCAGCGATGAGGTTTGCCACCCATCCTGAATGTCTTGATTTTACATATGGCACGAAGAGGACAGCTTGCATGTTTATTATAAGTAACTGATCTGCTGGCTACCCCACTTGTGGGATATGCCGTGATGGTAGTAGTAGTAGTAAATTAAAACAAGTATTTCTTTCTATCATAAATAATTTATCGTTAGAGAGACGTCTTTCGACATATCAGCTGAGATTTTTGTACTGCTCTAGGCAAATTACCCGATAAAGAGTTAGGTATTATATGCTTTCCGTCCTTAGTTAACTATTATACTCAATATCAGAGCCAAAAGTAAAAACATCATTATAAATCAAAATGATTTCAAGAACCCTTATCCAATCACTTATATTTCAAAACTAGGAAGTTCAGTTCATCTTAAAATCCGCATAAAAATCATCTTCAATAACATAATGCTATTATTATAGAAATTATCACGGTTCATATATTTATCAAAATCATAATAATTTCATAACAACAGCAAACTGCAAATAAAATAATAAATATATTTCATAATATTGAGTCGGCAAATCAAATATAATATCATCATAAATAGGAAAATAATGATGCTGAACAAATACATACATATGTACATAGATACTAATAATCGATTTATCAACAACAGTATATTTTCGCCTGATTAGATTTGTTTGAAAACATGTAGTATTTATCATACGATGAATTCCGATAGAAGAATTTCATAGGATGTTCTGTGTAGTGTTATTCATTATAAAAATATAGGCTTAATATTATTTATTATTCCATATATGCAGTTTGCTATACCTAATCTCTTTATCCCTTTTAATATCTGACCTAAATTATTACATTTTATACAAAGATATTACATCGCCTCATTAATTTCATTTCTGTCGAATAAAAAAAAATAAAGATATGTGCTCGTATTCCTATTGTTAGTCGGAGCCATTCTAGAGAAAAAATGTGTATTTTTTATTGAGACATTAATATTATCAATAATAAAATATACATTTATAAATATTATATTTGTTTGCTCATAAAAATCAGTTGATGTTAAATACTGCTAACCACCTATCCTAAATCCCTGAATGTCTTATTTTGTTATTGGCATAAACAGGACAATCTGCATGTTTATTACATGCAGTTAGTCCGCTGGCTATCCCACTTGTGGGTCGTGGGATATCCCGTGTAATAAAATTGTAGTTCTATTTCATAAAAAAAAATTGTATATATATAACATTTTCACAATTATTTTCTATGGGTTTTGAATTCAATTCAAGATAATGGTTTTAATTCAAAGACTTTCAACAAATTTTAATATCTTTGAAAATGAAAATGAATCCCAAATAAAAACTAATAGAATTGCTTTTATTGTATATAGCATAGGTATTGAATAAAAGTTCCGTTTCCACCCCTTTTATAGTAGTAAGTACAACAACACTACTTGACAAACACGAAAAAGCTTCTTCCAATTTTCTCTTCTTCTGTTATTGAAAACAATCATCACCCTTCTTCTCGAAGCTTTTACAGTGGGTGCGGAGTATATAATCCTCACTCAATTACCGGCCAAGCCTTTGTCCTTTACACCCATTCCTATTAAATCCTTTTGTGATATGGACCGGCCCTGGTTCTGATCGAGTGTTAATTATTATATTATTATTACTACGATTCTAAGAATTCTAACACAGAACAGAGCTTTTCAATGAGAACAACTTTACTGGATTAACCACCATTACTAGAAAATACTGCTGCAGCTTTCATTATATTGTTATTAAACTAGATTTCGTACCCTAAGCATAGGAAAAATATGAGTACATAGATACTAACTTACCAACTGCTAGATCTTATCACTGTTGTATATAGGACTTTTTGATATATTGATATACTTTTTGTTATTATATACAAGACTTTTAGAAGCTTGCACGATTGTAGAATTCGAGCAACACTACTGCTTTTTAGGTCTTCTTATACCTACACATCTCCTCCTTCCATAATGTCTACTCTGTCAATTGCCATTCTCTTGTCTTATCATCCCACTGCCATTTAAGCTCACATCAGACTAGGTATATCAAAAATGATGATGATTTTTTGTCTTTCATCTAATGGTCTTACTGTTCATTTTATCTTTTAAGCTAATAAATGCTAGCCCAGCATCTGAATCTTCATGGCATGCTGTACACATCAGAATACATCCTTTGTATGAAAAAGTCCTACCTAAAAAGTGATACCTTTCATTAATTTTACTACTTGATGAAGTTAACAACATGTAGCTACGAGTACAGAAAATCAAGTACTCTCACTAAGAACACGGAAAAAAAAAATATTTTCTAGCTTGTAGAAAATGGATTTATTGACATTAAATGGGCATGTCATTTTAAATTTGAAAACTCATATTTTAAAGTCGAAGGCATAATAATTCTCTAGTGTCCGACCACGTTCATATACATGTACATAATTATGTATTGTAGATATTTATTCATTAATGAAATATGATTTTTGTATGGAGTAGAAGAGTAAAAAAGTAAAGTCGAAGGCATAATAATTATCTAGTGTCCGACCATGTTCATATACATGTACATAATTATGTATTGTAGATATTTATTCATTAATGAAATATGATTTTTGTATGGAGTAGAAGAGTAAAAAAGTAAAGTCGAAGGCATAATAATTCTCTAGTGTCCGACCATGTTCATATACATGTACATAATTATGTATTGTAGATATTTATTCATTAATGAAATATGATTTTTGTATGGAGTAGAAGAGTAAAACTTCGGAGTGTATTTTAAAGTCATTATTATTATTGTTAGTTAAAAACATACATACATATAAACTAAAGGATTTAATATGTATTCTTCTTATTATTATTATTATTAATATAACAAGCTTTTATATCCTACATATTTTACCCTGTAAGCGTACAAATATCAACAGTTGTAAATAATATGTACATTATGACAAATTCAAATAGACAGATCTGCACTGCATATTTCATGCTTCTCTTCTCGTTATGCACTTGACGAGTCCTAGAAATGGAAATTTTGTCACTCTTTATTCTTAGTTTTCAAATAATGTTCAATAAAACATATATGAGCTATTTAATAGCTTCAATCCAGTTTCGAGTACATTACCCGTTCTAGATGTCTTATTTCACATCTCACGAAAAAGACAACCTGGAAATTCAATATAAGCAGTGAGTCCACTAGCTTCTCCGTTTATGAAAGATTTGATATAATAGTAATTAAATTTTTGTTTACCTATGAAGCGAAGAATTCTAAACAAGCAAACAGTTTACACGCAAAATTATTTCATACAATTTATGAGACCGTCCTTATTAATGTAGACATGAGTATTATGTAGGTACAATACTACAATGATGCGGGGTCATTATATGAATAATAATTTTAAGTAATGTATGCGACAAGTTAAATGAGTATCAAATTAGTCCTACTATATGGTATCACTATAATACTGTACACATCTAAATAATACAGTAGGTACCTACACACTGTAGAAGAAAAGGTATCGTTATAATATAGATAGTATAGAAGGAAATGAACCTAACACATAATTCAATGGGTGTGTTCCTACTGATGTTATTATTAATATTATATAATCCGTGGTGGACATCGATCTATACAATGTAATGAATCAAACAGTTTAATGCAGTGATGAGGTGCGGCACCCATACTGAATGTCTAAGCTGTCATTATATAAGCACGTGATGGACAACTTGTATGTTTATTACGTGCAATTGTTCTCTAGCTACCTCGCATGTGGGGAATGTCGTATTGGTATCACTATATGTAGGTATAGGTACTATTGTGTCTTTTCCTACTAATTAGAAAGCCATTAAGCACACTGCTTGTTGTGAATTTTAAATATGTATTATAGATTGTCATTTGGGTGCCATAAATACCTATAAGATATGAGTGCTCTATTTATAGCGCATCGATAATTTGAATTTTTTCAATAGCTTATAATATTATTTTCGTTCGATCGTTCGTCGGTAGCCTGGAGGAAGAGTCTCGGCCTTGTGAACAAGGGGTCCGGGGTTCGATCCCAGGTGCCGGCAAACTCCCTTTTCACGACACAAGCTTTTAGCTTTCTGTGAAAGGTGTATAAAAAAATAGATTAGAACCATTAAAAAAATACTTCGTTCGGCAATGTTTTTTACATCTCACCAATATTTTTTTATTATTTACTAACTACAATTTCTACCTGGGTGTTTCATAACTTTTGCTATGATTAAACGTTTGTACAAAAATATGTTTTTTAACACGAGTTTATATTTGTGAATAAAGGATGATAGTCTGAAATTTGTATCTCCTACCATTATTTTCTCCATCAATAAAATGTTTGAAAATATAAATATGTCCGAATACTAAATATTCTCTTCATTTTCTGAACACGTTACGATCACATGTCCGCTGTTAATCCAAATATATGGGCAAGTTCATAAAACGTTCCGTGAATGGTCGTCCTGATATCCGTAAACTAATAAAATAACACTACAGCGCTCGGTGTCACATCGGATTATGGTAATTTTGAAAAAAAGGGATCTTGCCACAACACAGGCCATTCTCACACAACCACATGCCAAACCTACTCTTAAAATGTCAGTGATAATGTATAAAATTAGACAAATTATGAAACATCGTTCATGTTGTCATCCATTATTTCTTCAAAATATTAAAATCTTAGGTATCTTACATAAACGTGTACGTACTTATACGATACCCAGTATAAATATGTCATATACTTGTTTCAATTTACCTTATTTGCATTTTCTCTTTCGATTTATCAACCGATTAGGGCTGTGGTAACCGATGGTATAACTACGCATAATGTAAATACAAGTTGTTTCTCCGTATAGTAATAAAAATAAGAGTAGATATTAATTATATTAACATATTAAAATTCGTATGATTCGGTGACTAGTATTTATAAAGCAATAAACCAATTGCGATGTGTATGTATGTATGTGTATGTTTTGTGAAAAATCTAACCTTTAACTACGCTTGTAACAACACGAAGACATAGTAATAATAAATTATCAATATATTGAATTAATTTATATTTACCAAGTCCTACAAAATAATTCCTATTCACATGAAATAAACAAACTTCGCATTGAAGTGAATAAAAATAATATTATACTGAGCTGTAGTAAAATACCTTATTAACAATATCACCTCATCTTTGTGTAGATACCTATAGTTATCTCTATTGATGTCTTTGTAAAAGGATTTTAAGATAATGGGAAACAACGTTTATCTTATATAGAAATGCTGCGAAGAAACAAAATTAAACTTGTATTAGATAATAAAAAATTAATGCATATTTATTATGATTAAGATTGTATCTATTCATTTTCAAACTAATAGCTGGCTGATCAAATATTTTTAATTCACTATTCGCCCATGTTTTGCCGATTAGAAAAAATAAAGATTTTTGTTAATGAGTTTACATTGGGTTTTTGTAATAACAAACCCGTAAAAGTTTCACACTGTGCAATTTTCACGTTTCATAAGATTAAAATGAAGAAACTAAACAATACTTTGTCATCAAAAAATTTAGACCACCAGAATGGGTAAAAAACGTCATCTTACTAATGTTTTCACCAATCAGATTCCCTATTATCTCTATGATTTTCTTATTTACAATAAATAAAATAGATCAATCAATAACTGAAATATATCATTAAATATCAAAGTTCTGTAGTACTAAAAGGCTCCTATCTTTATCTACATATAAGATTCATTGAGATAAATGCATATTGTAATTAACACGTCATTCATCCTTCCCGTGCAATAAAAATAAAATATAATAATATATGTATTACCATGATTGTTTCATAAAATATGTATAACCCTATCATGACATGTATCTCTATAGGAAATGTCACAGTGACATGGAATATTGTATGTACGGTTATTATTATGTAGGTAAAGAGATAAGTAATCCTTAGCATAATATACGGGTCATCGATCGTTTGTATCATATTCAATTCAAAAATCTTGATGTTCCTTCCCAGAACTACTTTAGTGAAAGCCTATCAAACTCCCATTCACGCGGGCAGTGTAATCTCTCTACTTACATACAATAAACTGACATTGTGTAAGGCTTAAACTTTGACCCTCGCCTTGTTGAGGATCAGTCACATAAGCTTCTTTTATGGACATCTGTATATCCTTTTGGCTTTCGTTATTGTGTCCACTCACATTTCCCTTTTTGCCTTTACACATTTCTGTGTCAATAAGTCGCCAATAGGACTATTGGAAGCAGGATTACAAGACCCTTTTATACCTTGGAAAATTGGTTCAATGGAAATCTCTAAAGTGCGTGAGAAATTAATCAAAACCATACTTTATCAATTACTTTTTAGTAAATCTTAAACACTATTTGGTCAGTCAGATATTCGATGGGCTACTAAAATAATATTTTACCGTAATTTAACTATTTCACCTTATTCAGAATAAACCTAATCACACACAATTTCTTTATGTTACTGAAATCTATGGTAACAGATTAATTACTAAATAATATCATAAATGTTAGTAGATTTTGCCAATCATAATCATCTGTATTAAAGAAAAATTTACAAAGTTTAACATACTTATTCGAAATGTTGCATAGTACAAGTACTATTTTATTATTTTTCCTTAATTGGCATTTTTACAGATTATAAATAATATAAAACAATTCGCCATATCGCTAAACCAGTTACAGAATGCACATAAATTCAAATATATTTTATTACAAAAGTCTAAAATGAAAAGTACATATTATATATTTACATGATTAGGTACTCACAATACCATCACGGCATTTCTTACAAGTAGAGAAGTCAGCAGACCAGCTGCGTGTTATAAAAATAAAAGCTATTTTCTCTGTGCCAATAAAACTTCACCTAATAAATTCAGTATGTGAGCAAACCTCACACTGAACAGACTAAAGGTCGGGGTGACTAATTGCAGAAGTAACCAGCAGAAGTGGGGCTTTTTGGATGGAGAGGACACTGCTGCGACTGCGGGGAGGAGCAGAGTGATTCTAGCTTATTGCAATGCCCGCTGATGCGGAATGCATGTAATGTGAGTGACCTGATTATGGCGAGTGACAAGACGATATAGGTCGCGGCATACTGGAGTGGCAAAGTTTGAGTTCCGGACCCGAAAAGTAAGTACGTAAGTAATCGCTAAAAAAATTAAACTAAAAGACAAGAAAATGATACCTACAATAAATTAAAAACATTAAAATTAGGAATTTTTTTCAGGAAACTTCTTTTTATATCCCTTAAAGAAAATATCTAGGAAAAAAAACTTAATTATTATGTAGTAAACTATGCTTAATGTTTTTTTTTTTAATAATGTGTAATAAAATGAATAGAATTCGTTACTTCAGAAAAGAAACAATATTATTTTATCCCGCGGTCCATTAAAATATTCTGTTAGTGCAATGAAAAAGTATTTTCGATAGGAAAGTAGGTAGATTCTAATATTTCGAAGGATATTTTCTTATGTTGTAGTATATACATACCTATATATAGATTTAAGGAGATTACAAGTTGACACAAGAAGCAGCGTCCTATATCCCAATCTTCCATTTCTCAAATCACACTTAAGTCGTCTTTTCTACGGTAACAAAAGGACCCTCATTCCCTCGCTTCTTCGTGTTTGAATCTTTTTAGCATGTTAAATAATAGTAATAATAATACGAAAAGTAAGAGAATAATATGAAGAAAGAGGGAGGGAAAAACATTCTTCTTGACAAGAACAGGGAACAAAATGAAACAAGCAGTCATGTGGAAAAGTACTATATAATAATAATATTTATACAAATAGGTAGGTACAAGCTCCTGCGGCGGTTCCTCTTTAGGAGCATTTATTTATTAAGCAAAAATAACCGTTATTCACATTCCACAAAATATTAATATAACACTAAATAATAACACATCAAATGTACATCGTACAACATTAATCCTGAAATTCACTAATTTTAAATAATATCATTAAAACATAAAATAAACTAAAACAGCTGACAAACATGAGGATGTCAAACATTAGTATAAATTGTGGGCTCAGTACTATAACTACTACACATCTCACAATCACTAGTTTTGAGATAATAAGTTAACAGTCAGGAGGGTAGTAGTTATTAATACGTTGGTCTAGTTCTAATATTGAAACTACGATATGTATGTAACGTGATTCTATAACATGTTCAAATTATAAAAGAAAAAACGAAATATCACAATCTTTGGAAAAAAAATCAAAACGATGCAGATTATTATACATTTTCCTTATTGAGAACACGACAAAAACGTATTCAATCAGAATGTTTTTGTTCTTTCATAAAAAAATCAGAACACCTGATTAAATCAGATCCAAAACAGTTTTGGAATTATATAAAAATGAAAAGAAAATCTACATCATTACCAGGGGAAATGCACCTAGACGATCGTGTAGCCACCGATGGACGAAGTATCGCTGAATTATTTTCAGAATACTTCAAATCAGTCTACGTTGCAGACAGCGTTGATGGGACTGACCAAGAAAATGTATATACTAACCATATTGACTGCATCTCAAGTATAGAATTAGATGAGAACCTTGTGGAAAAGTACCTTAAAAAACTTGACACAAAAAAGGGACCTGGTAGTGATCTCATACCGCCTATTTTTGCCGTAAACTGTGCCAGTCAACTAGCATATCCTCTGTATAAAATATTCTCACGTTCCATATCAGAAGGTATTTTTCCATGTACATGGAAATTAGCTAACTTAATCCCAATTTACAAACAGGGAGGTAAAAATCTTATCCGCAATTATAGACCCATATCGATCCTTCCAATATTCAGCAAAATGTTCGAACTAATTATTTATGATCAAATTTATCCAATTATCTCCAAACATATCCCCGAAACTCAGCACGGCTTTATGAGAAAGCGATCAGTTACCTCTAACCTGTCAGAATTTACTAATTATATTAATACAAAAATGGATAATAGAATTCAAGTGGATGCGATTTATACCGACTACTCAAAGGCCTTTGACCGAGTTATACACAAAATACTACTAAGGAAAATACGCCACCTTGGTATACACGGCGATTTATACCGTTGGTTCGCGTCGTATGTAGAAAACCGTCAACAGGCAGTTGTGGTGGGAGGATATAGGTCGCAATACATTAATGTTACATCAGGAGTTCCACAAGGTTCTCATCTCGGCCCTTTATTATTTAATATGTATATATATGACATAGGTGAATGCTTCCATGACTCGAAATACCTACTCTACGCTGACGACATGAAAATTTTCAACGAAATAATCAACGAACGAGACTGCCTAAAGCTTCAATCAGACCTTGACAGACTAAACACATACTGCTTACAGAATAAATTAGATATCAATATTACCAAATGCTTAAATATTTCTTTCACTCGGAACAAAGTACCCATAAAATACGATTACAAAATACAAAACGAGACGATCAAACAAACTGACAAAATCCGCGACCTGGGAGTCATTTTAGATCATAAAATGGTACTAGATCACCATATAAACACAATTATCAATAAAGCTAACAAGATGTTAGGGTTTACAATGCGAACCTGTAAACCATTTGAAAACTCATCTTCAGTTAAAATTGTATACTACGCGTACGTGAGGAGCGTTCTAGAATTTGCATCTTCTATTTGGTCTCCTCATTACTTAACATATATTTCGAGACTTGAACGAGTTCAAAATCGGTTTCTTAAACATCTGAACTACAGGGCCCGTGTTCATTTTGATGACTATACTGACTCCGCAGCCTACCATAATATGCTTACACTAAAGACAAGACGAACTTTAACAGACATGAGACTATTATATGACATAGTACACAACAACATCGACTCTCAGTACATGACTTCCACAATCAAACTTCGAACACCACAAAGACAAACAAGAACACACACGTTATTCCATGTTAACACATTTCAAACAAACTATGGCAGGAACACTATTTTTAACAGAATTTACGAAACTTACAACACATCCTTCAACGACATAGACATATTTCAAGCAAGTAAAAACACTTTTATAAAATCAGTCAATGCAATATTGAGTACGCAACTCAGTACACAGCTTTAGAATAAAATATAATATATCTTATATAAAATTAACATAAATAATTATTGTATGCATAGTACATCCTCATAAATTAATTTACTTTTACTCAAGTTACTCAGATCTTTTAACAAAATCATTCCCTTCCCTTTTCCTTTCCCCTCAATCCTAAAATGCTCACATGTAATTGAATTTATCTCATAGCTTTTCTTCTTTATTTCATATTCTTATACATATACTTTTTTAAATATACATTTATCTTATAATCTTTCATCATAATAATTTTAATAACTGTTTTATATAAATTTTTTTTAACTAACATTTTGTATTATATAACTTAAGTTGTAATTGGCTTTAATTTTGCACTATTATTGTTTCGTTTTTTATGTTATATAAGCTGTAACTTTAAGTTTGAAATAAATAAATAAATAAAAAAAAAAAAAATGTAAAATGCTTATTCCGTGAATTGTTGAATATTTAGTTATGTCTGTTGGCGTTATATTATAACGCCAACAGACATAACATTTAATTTAAATCAGCCAGTTAACTGTATGGCTAATCGATTAATTAAACGCCTAGTTTATACCTACTCTTCCTGCACAATAATGTTTGATGTTTATATGACGCACTTCCTTTATTTCGAAATTTAAATTCGAAAAGCGTAAGTAAAGTTAAAGAGTTCGTCGGTAGCCTGGAGGTAGAGTCTCGGCCTCGTGAACAAGGGGTCCGTGGTTCGATACCAGGTACTGGCAAACTCCCCTTTCACGACACAAACTTTTAGTAGCTTACTGTGAAAGGTGTATGTAGTGTATGAACTTTGTACACTGCACCTGTACATTGACCTTTAGACTTGTTTACAAGCTAAGCAAAGATAATGACTGAGTAGCAATACGCTACTGCCTATATAGGTTAGCCACCTATTGAGAACGACGCTCATTAATTGATAGAACCTTGACTTGCACTGTTAGGCTGCGTGTTTTGACAAATTGTGTTCGACAAATTATAATAGGAATTATTCATTGAATATATTGTGTAAATATAAATTCCGTGTCGTTATTCAAAAAGAACCTAATATTGTTATGCTTGATCCAGTATACAATACGTGGCGCAGTTCGGTAGTTCAAAATTGTCGTAAACATACAACAATAGTCTTTTTTTGCGCGCCGAAAGTTTTGTCGGCGGTACGCGGAAATAAAGAGTTGTAAGGCAGTCTACAGGAGTAGAAAGGAGGCAGGAGTCTCCAAAGCCAGATTAGCCAGCAGTGCAGGTAGCAGCAAAGAGACAGGAGTCTCAGAAGCCAGTTGGGCAAGTTGCAGGTAGCAGCAGGGAGACAGGAAATCTCAAGAGCCAAATTTGAGGCAAGGTGCAGGCAGCAGTGGGTAACAGGAGTCACCCAGCATCCAGGCGGAGCCAGTTGGTGGATCCAGGAAGCCAGGAGAGGAGAGTTCTTGCAAGTCAGCCAGGCGGAGTCCATTGCAGTTGCAAGGAAATCCAGAAGACCGGGGCGATTGGAGGAGTCTCTCATAAGTTAAGTCTTTTTTATTCTTAGTTGTTTTTGCCTGTGATTTTCCGAAATGACTTCGAGAAGTTTAGAGCCGTTTTGTCACAAGACAATGAGTTGGCCTTCTTACAGAACAAGGTGGGAGAACGCCTTATTATTAAATGATGAAAGTTGGACTGATGTGAAGAAGCGTGCTTTCTTCATAACATCGTTGTCCCAAGGCAGTTTCAAGCTACTGTCTGATCTGTGTTTTCCAGCTTCTGTGGAAAAACAGTCTTATAAAGAGTTGATTCAGTTATTTAATGGTTATTTTAAAGAGGAAAAAAGTGTATTTGAATCGCGTGAAATTTTTTTCAAGGCTACTCAAGGTCATTCGGAAAATGTTAAAGATTTTGCCTTAAGATTAAGAGAATTAAGTATAAATTGTGAGTTTGGTACTAGATTAGAAAGTAATATAAAAGATTTGTTTATAATCGGAATTAGAAATAAAGAGATTAAACAGCAGTTATTCTTGAAATGTGATAAAGATAGGGTATCTTTGAACGAAGCAGTTGCTTTGGCTTCTAGTTATGAGCACATACTAGAGAGAAAAATAGAAAAAGAGGAAGAAAATTTTGAAGAAATTAGCCAGATTTCCAGGCGAAACAATAATAGTTTCAGTAGTTCAAGTAGTACAGATAGAGATTATAAGAAAAATAATCGACCGTCAAAATTTTCAAGGTTAAATTCAAATGTAAATACGAGTAGGTATAAGCATAATAAAAATGTTTCATGTTTTATTTGTAAGGCAAATCACTATAAAAGTGAATGTAAATTTAATAGAGAATTTTTTTGTAGAAAATGTAGATCTAAAGGGCATTTGAGTGAAAATTGTTATAAGATACAAGGTATTTATAATTCGCAAGACACCGAAAACGATTTTATAAAATTAAATGTAAGAATTGAGAATAAAAATGTTGAATGTATTTTAGATTCGGGAGCGAATATTAGCTGTATATCTATTCAAAAATTGCAAGAAATATTCAACGATAATAATATAATAGAGAAGTGTGATGAAATTAATTTATCTACGTATAGCGGGCACAGTTTGAATGTGTTAGGTATTAAACATTGTAAAATAAATCATAATGGAATGGAAAAAAATATTAAATTTGTTGTAACAGAGAGCGGGAATAAAATAATATTGGGTACAGATTTTATGCGTAGGTATAATATAGGTTACAAAGTACATAGCACGGAAGGCAGTGAATTAAACAAAATTGTTGCATGTAAGCCCATTGAAAATATTCCGAATTTCAGTGCGAACGCATCGCTTGCGTGTAATGTGAAACAACAAAAATTAGATTTTGTAAATAAAAATAATAGTTTTAATTCGAAATTAATTTTAGAGAGAAGTAAAAGTGATTATACATTGGAAAAAGTTGTTAAATATGTGGGAAAAAATAATTGGCCGTGCAAAAGACAGTTAAATGAATCTATTGCGAAGTTGTTTAATGTGAAGGAACATTTGACTGTGTACAAGGATTATTTATTCTACAGAGATAGAATTGTTATTCCGGAATCAGTTAAAGGTATTGTGATAAATTATTTGTGTAAAAATTATTCAGTTATTGGGAAAATGAAATCATTTGTTAGAAGTTATTTTTATTGGGTTAATTTTAATATAGACATTGAGAATATAGTTAAGAATTTAGTGAAAAAGCGGAATAACAATGGATGTAAATGTTTAAATAGGTATAGATATGAGGAAAGGTATGTAAATAAGGAAACTTGTAAAGATAGTTCCAGGGGTTCGAAATTTGTCTCGGGGAGGAAAAAGGAATTTAATTTGGGTACATCAGTACTTGTCAAAGATCTCAGGAGTGAAAAGATGGTTTTAGGTAAAATTGAAAAGATATTAGGAAATAGAACTTTTCTTATTAGAATCAAAGGTACTGATCAGCTCTGGAAGAGACATATGGATCGGATAGATGTGAGATCTGTGCATTGGGATGACAGTCCCTCTGATTAATAGTAGGAGTTTAGGTCCCCTCCCCCTGTTTGAAGGCAAAGCTCTCACCGGTTCTGAATTTTTCAGGTCAGATTGGAGGCCATTGGCGGGGACAGCTGAGACCCAGGACTTGGGCTGGTGGAAGGCTTCATCTGGTGGCCCTGGACAGAAGGAAGAACTTGTCTGCGTGATGTATTTATAATGTTTGTCTTGTTTATATAGAATCATGAAATAAGTAGAGAACACAGTCACTCGCATAGAATTGTATAAAGATTGGAATATGTAGAATAGTAAGGTTTTCAAGATTGTGAGGGGAGAGTGTAGTGTATGAACTTTGTACACTGCACCTGTACATTGACCTTTAGACTTGTTTACAAGCTAAGCAAAGATAATGACTGAGTAGCAATACGCTACTGCCTATATAGGTTAGCCACCTATTGAGAACGACGCTCATTAATTGATAGAACCTTGACTTGCACTGTTAGGCTGCGTGTTTTGACAAATTGTGTTCGACAAATTATAATAGGAATTATTCATTGAATATATCGATGGCATAGCGCACAGAAGTGGTAAGTACAGTTTTCATAGTTTTGAGATAATCAATGTTGAAAGTTTGAGATGCCATACAATCTAGTACTAACCACACATAGTTTTTGTTAAATATCTCGTGAATGACACAGAGTTACGCAATAATATTCCTAAGGAACATACTTCAGATGATATAGATTCGCATGCGTATAATAACTCATTTTCGGTAAAAACTGCACTTACCACATCTGTGCGCTACACCATCGATATTGTGTAAATATAAATTCCGTGTCGTTATTCAAAAAGAACCTAATATTGTTATGCTTGATCCAGTATACAATAGTGTATAAGGTTGTATTTGGGTTTATAACAAACAAAACCCAGATATATCTTTTTTTTAAAAAAAAGTTCACAATATTATGTTATCTTATTCTTCTTCTTCTTTCTGTGCCATGTCAGGTCCCCCCGACGTTGGCGATCACTCCGGCGAAAACCTCCCTGTCCTGTGCTGCTCTGAACAGGTCATCCACTGTCCTCATTCCGGTCCATTCTCTAATATTACTGTTATCTTATTACAAGGAAGAATTGGTTCAAAATATATACCTATTAGATTATTATCTTTATTCATTTTCATAGTTGAAAATTAAGAAATAAAATCTGTTAGATATATTATCAATATCTAATATTTTTTTGTGTGTGTATCACTGGTGTTTATTGTGTGTGCAATCTTCTTTGCATATCCTTCCCCCACTCCCTTCCTTATACCCCAGTGTGCTCACATAATTGTTACAAAAAACTCTCTCTTCTGCTGAAAACTTTGGTGATGTGCACACGCATACATATCAGTCATATATCAAACAGTTTCAATAGTGTAATTAAGTTATTGTGTTTAATTAAAGTAATTCAATGATTAAGTGCTTGTATTGAATTAAAGTAATTCAATGATAATAATAATCAAATAGTGATATTAAAACAAACAATTATATAAGGTGTTTAAGTGCAATACAAGAAAGAAAATAGAAATTTAGGGTGAGTTACAGCCTCCTATACACAGTCCTAATTTCAGTAGTGATATTTAGCCTTTTAACAGGAAAATATTCTACAAAATCGATGCGTCCTATATGATTGTATTATTATTTTAACCTATAACCGATACTTGGTGGATGTGACTCATGTTAATAAAACCTGAAAACTGGCTTACAACCAGTAAAGTAACCATGGAAGTAAGAAACAAAAGTGTTTTATTTCTAAGTATTTTTATGATTCCTTCGCTCCCCCACTAGTCCAACCTACCAACCGCCTCTGATGCATACAAATATTATGAATAAACACTTGTTATTATTATATTTAGTACAGCAATTTGAAAATGATTTCCATTTTGAGTTTTATATTATTATTATTATCGAATCAAACTGAGAATAAGAACATCACAAAAAGAGCGAGTCTGAACATATAATTAAGCAGCGTCTTTTAACAATATTATTATTATTACATTATTTGAATAAGAAACTGAAAACACTAACAAAAGTTTATAATATTTAGTTATTTATATATAACAACTTTCTCTGACAATTGGTTACACGACACATATTTACTAAAATGAACAATTAACTTATTATTGAACTATAAAAAGTATAAGATTTTCTTGTAACAGTTTGGTTAACAAACACAAAGTTAATTAATATATTTAGTACAGTACTCAAATGTTTCCTCTGTGTACCTAGAAGGTACTTTTAATCTTTGGTTTTAATTGTATAGGTAGGTGTTTATTCAAATAGTTAATTCCTTATTCATTCACATTCATTCAATACATTCAATTGTACCATCACTACATTTCAACAATAAGGTATACCTCTTGTTATTTTTGTATTGTATTTCTTATTAAGGGCTATTACAATAAATAAATTAATTAAATAATTTCCCACAAGTGGAGTAGTCAGACTGACAACTTCATGTAATAAACGCACAAGTCGTATTCTCCGTGCTAATAAAATTTAAGACAATCAGGATGGGAGACATACCTCATTGCTGAATTGAAGATGTAAATTTTACTGAAATACGTGCTTAATATTTATCAAATGCGATCATAATCAAATGAATCACTAAGACATATATACATATTTTTTAATATTAGGCATTTGCAAACAAATTATAAGATAAAATATTACCTATATAGGTATAATTCCTTAATACATACCTACAAACATAAAACCTCTCAAGCAAAAGTCATAATGTGGAAAATGGAGGAGTTATTTCATTTCATCTTGAGCTTATTAGGGGACAAGTTCACGCTCGGTTTAGTATGAGGATGGAGGGGACCAAAAACACGGTCACTTAAGGGGGCCCACTCGAGTCTCTCCAACAAATCCAACTCACAGTCTTGTAAATTGGCTATTAAAACGTATTTTTACCACTCACTATGAAGAAAGATATTAGTAGTAAATGTCTAATACTAATACTTGACGTTCCGCTACGTGGGTTCATATTTGATACATAAACATTTAAGTAAATATTAATTATACAGAACTAAATAATTATTGTTATTACCTCAGACAATAACAATAATTATTTAGTTCTGTACAAAGAGCAGTGTACGTAAGAGTGTATCCACTAAATACGTAATAGTACCTACCTACATTAAGTGCATTTATGTTTATATTAAAAATTCATAGCCATTTTTGTAGTAGGTATATTGAAAATCGCTTAATTTTCTATAATAGTTTATTTCATTACCGCAATGCTACGTGCTACAGATTCGGAAAACTTTTTTTTTATTTTTTATTTTGGCTATCCACCCGTTATCGAGTGACTTGAGCCCTCGGCAAACTTTTCTCGCATATCAAAACTATAAAAAGAACTGCCGAAACAGAATGTTTTTTGATATATTGAGAAAAGGTGTTCAAATGGTCATTATTTTCATCGCAAAATGTAAGATTATACTGAACGGTTATCTATTAAATTGGGATTGACTTGAAAATTAATTATGTGTCATAGGTAGGTACATAGTGAGTATTAATTTGTGAAAGTTCAGTAAATATAAAATAATTAAGACACTGTATAAATCCACAATATTAAACTAATATTAGTGAATTTATGCAGTGTTTTATTACAATAATTTTTAATAATGTATTTACGCAAAGTTACACTCGAAAAGTGATTATTTTTTAAATAATAGTTTCAAAAAAGTATAACGTTTGTTCATTGTGTTAAATTCAAGAGTTTAATATTGAAGTGTGTTGTGCAATATCTATTTAATGACATGTTAATCGTTGTACAACTTTTATAATTACACATTAAGTCAAGTGTCAGAAGGGCTGGAACAGTCATCTTACTCATTCTAAATTATATACGTAGTAAATAAACAAATAAAAAAAAGAATTGCATGCCATGCACTATTAATTACTCATTTATATTCATAATAGTACGTGGTGCAGATATGCACCAAATCGGCTAAAAGTTTAGTTCTGAATGACGTAAAGTCCTTCATATTATGTATTCAAAAATGCAAAATAAACTGTTAAGATCAAAAGCTTATATTTGACTTCACATTTTCCAAAAGATGAGTGGATTTTATATAGACAGACATACCTACCATAAAATCGAAAAGTAAAATAAATTATCTAGGGATACATATCTACTTTTTTGGAAAACTGTGTGACGTTTTATTATAAGGCTCAAGGGTCGTTCACATTTGTGTGAACGGGCGTTTCATCAATAGTGATCACTAGCGATGATGGATGAAAGCGATTACCACCCGACATAATTTCGATGAACGGACCTTTCACTGAAACGACCACAAACAAGTTTTATCGATGAATTTGTATTGAAAGTCAGAATCATGTACAAAATTACCATGCTGTCGAGAATTATATTAACCTACTTGTTTTAATTTTTGGTAAATGATATTTTTAATTTTTTTTATTTATTTAATTATTTTTTTACGTAAATACGTCAAACTACATACAACATGACCGTGAGTGTTGACAGGGCAGTGAAAGCATAGGATGAACAAATTTGAACAGACGTGTTCAATTTCGATGAACAGGTTTGTCCCTGACACTCTGGATGATCATCCAAAGTGAAGCAATGTGAATGCTTCTTTACATTCCTAACTTCAGAATAGTAGGTATATCATTGTGTATACAATTGAAGTGTTGTTTTTAATCGGATACATTACTGGTTATCACCTTTTTTGAAATACCTTGATATAATAATAAATAAATATACCTATTTTTCATCTCAAATTCAGCGATGAGGTTTGCCACCCATTCTGAATGTCTTAATATTTTAGTTGGCACAGAGAAGACGGCTTGCATGTTTATATATGCAGCTGATCTACTGGCTACCCCACATGTGGGATATGCCGTGATGGTATAGTAGTATTAGTATCTATAATATACCTAATGGTACCAAAAGTAAAATTGTGTAGGTACAATTAGATTCCCAATGAATAAGAATCCGTAAAATCATAAGAATATAATGGATCTTAATCTCCCACTCTTTCCTGAAAGTTTCCAGTGTCGTTTAAGGTCACGTAAATACGTATAACTTCATGTAAGTAGGTGAAAAGTAAGTCGCATCATCAATATATTATATTATTACCTATATTCGATTCGAAATATTTCAGATTCAAAGTATTTTGTAGTATGGAGAAACCGATCCTACATAATAAAGATATCTGTGATATTTGATATAACGAACACAAAGTTGTTTTTAGTTTTACTATGATTTATTTGTTAAATAAGTAACCAGGTTTCGACCTATGAGGTCATTGTCAAACTCCTCGTAGGTCAAAACCTGGTTACTTATTTAACAAATAAAACATTGTAAATCTAAAAACAATTTTGTTTTTGTTATATCAAATATAATGGAGTTTTACAAAATTAACGTCAACTCAATCAATAAAGATATCTGTGTTTCTGATAAATATTAAATAGCATGAGGTGAAAATAAAAATGAATGTGAGAAAAATCGTCATAATGTAAAAAGTTTTCTATATTTTCTTTAAAGGTCTACATATATTTTTAATTTTATACAAAAGTAGGAAGAAAAATTGCCACAGTATAATATTTTTACATAACATCTACGCACATCCTGATTGTAGGTTTGTGAATACCTATCATCATTAAATTTATTTATGGTTTAATTATATCCGGGACTTGTTTTCTACTTTTTAGTTAGGTACCTTACGTAATAAAATCAAATAAATTCTTCTCTCCCTTACTCTTTCTCTATATTATCCTTTGGTCAGCAAATCTTTGGTCTTTTATGTAATAGAGATTGATTAGAATAGTACCTACACGTAGGTAAATCTATAAATCTTAACACTTTTGTAACGAACTACGAGTATACCTAGATAATATCTGGGACAGCCAGAGATTTTCCCGAAACCGCGTGAATTGACCAAATGCCATAGGTTTCGTTCATTTCAGGTCGTGATATATTATAACCAGAGAGTTTTCTAATATTTAGTTTAAATAAAAAACATAAAAATTTTAGAAAGAAAAACTTTAGTAAGATATAATTTTGTTGGCTCGTTTCAACAGGGCTCTATCTGCATAGGTAAATCCATAACCCTACCTACGACAGAACATTGTTGAAGGCACGAAACGAATTTGTGGAAATCTCGAAAATTATTTAAAAAATCTTTAAAAAATGAAATGTCATGATTAAGTAATGCATGACTTCAGGGTGCATCAGTCTTTCGCGTCAACTTGGCTGCCTAGTTATGTATGTAGATCACTTTACATGAATTGATCCACAGATGTAAAAAAATCTTACATAATATTTTGTTCCATTTTCATTGAATCACATTTTTTTGCCTGCGCCATTGAGAAAAGAAATCTCCTAGAATCATCATTGTTTAGATGAGAACTAGAACCGCTTCTGAATTTACAAGAAGTATCGATATCTCGTTACCTACGTACAACTATTACAACTCGTTATTCTGTACGAGAGTTCACGGTCGTCGATAGGCGAATCCGATACAGTGATTGAACAATAGTTATATAAAGTATCCATTACTTACAAGAAAATAAGAAAAGTATTGCCTTTATTCGAACACAATAACATCAAAATACTTTGTACACGAGGTTTTAAAGGAAAATCGTGATTTAGATAATTAGTACCAAATGTCTATTCATCGCGTAACAAGCAATTATAATCGACTTTTAGACGAAATTGTTAAATTGATTTTTGGTAATATAGGTAAAAAATAGGTTTAATTTTTTTGTCAACCAAGCATTCCATTTGACAATGACAAAATCTCTTCTATACCTTTATTCTACTTCTACAGAGGATTCAATTTGAAACACTACAAGTGTTCAATTTTAATTTACGTTAGATACCTACATTGCAAATTCCTAAAGTATTTTCGGAAACTTTTGCTAAATAATTTTACTGTTACGTAGGTACCTACTGTTTTAATAGTGATGATAAGTTTGCTCTTCTTTAGTAAAATGTTGGATACATTTGAACCGTGTAGAAGTTTTTTTCAAATGCAAATAAGTCCTTACTCACACCATAGTAAAACTTACAGCTTTGAAAATTCACGGTACTACCAACCTTATTTTTATGCAAAGGAGAGAGAAACTAACATTTTTTTTCAAGCTGCTTTTAAGCAAATAAAGACGTTAATTGCATTCTGTTAATCATCTTGTTACCCAACATATAAGGAAAACCGTTTTTATTTAGATAGAAAGACACCACCCATAGAGTAAAAGTGAAGATCCTGCTTACGAGTCCCTACTTAGTTATTATACGTAGTAGGTATGTATGTATTGTATCCAATATAAAAAAGTCTAATTCTACAGTAAGTTTGTTTCAATAATACAATTTGAGTAAAAAAGTATTTTATGCAAAAAGTTTCAATTACTTAACACAATAAATTGTGTCGGAATCTCTGGTGTGATTGTATCACCAAATTATATTTATAATATACCTACCTATTTCTTTTATTGAGCTAGATTTGGAATAGATAGAAGAAATAAAAAGTTTATTTTGGCACCTTTATTGAAGTCGTGAAAGTAATAATAATAATAATAATAATCTATTAATTTTATTGAAGCATAGGTATTAAGTAAGACATTCTGAGTTAGTTCATTCAATTAGAATATAATATTGTTATTTCTAATTATATTTACAGCAATTTAAATTTAAAATACACAAGTATCTACTGACAATATTTATGCAGAAATTTAAGAACTTTTATTTTGTAGCCTAATGATAGAATCTCGACCTTCGATAGAGAAACCCTGGGTGCGAACTATGCTGCCGACTTACTTAATATACCTATACAACAGTGTTTATAAGGTTCGATTCACGTGTCTCTGTTGAGTCTTATGTATGTATCTAGTATCTACATCTATTATATCTAATAAATAGGTATAGTACAGTTTAAATGTATTATAAATCAGCGGCGTATCTTCCATAACAGATAAAAATCTTGCATCAGAGTTATTAGACGTAAATCATCTGATTTTCAAGAGACAGCGTCTTTTCTCATACAAACCTATTATATTTTCATACCACATTAATTCCTACTTACTAATTGAAACTTTAATAACAATTAGTAAAAACAATATGCAATGGCAGATATTTAACATTGCGTACCTATATATTTATTTCATTCTTAGCTGCATATTGATAACAACATTTATTACTCATAAGTATCGTAGAATAATAAGGTACCTACACAATTCAATGCACACAAGACGAATTTATCGCTAGATTTCGATATCATCCAACTAACTCTTAACAATCAAACAATAAGTATTTTGGTATTTATCAATGTATGTCTTATACCTACACCCTGACCTGGGTATATTGTCTGATATAGTGGAATGGACAACAACAATAACAAAAACTAAAATCACTCACAAACTAGTAGGTAGATAGATAAAGAATGGTAAACGAGCAATTTTTTTTTTACTAAAAATATATAAATATTTGACTATTGAAAAAACACGGGAATGTAAAGTTACGGTAAATTATTATAATAAATAAGTAAAAAATTGATATAATATATAAGAATCTTTTACTGAGCCACCACTGTTCTAATATTACTTATATTCGTGTATTGTGAGTGTTGGTAGGTGCTTATTAAATTTAATAATCTATTGTGATTTTGTATTGAAAATCAATGATCAATTGTTGTACAACATTGTGATTAGAAGACTAGAGTATATTATAATAAGAATAATGATAGTTCATGATACACATATACCTACATACATAGGTAAGTTATGTAGATAAAGTTACCTAGGAGGTAGGTACTTAGATAATATTATAATAATGCTATCGTTCTGAACAGTATCATTTGTTGTTTATTCTTCTCTGTAGGTAGAGTGTTTGTTATAAAAAGAAAAAACTGTCTGATCTTTTAATAATATTTGATAATCATAGCTTCATATGGTAGGGTTATACAAATGTCGCAGGAAAACGATACAACTTATTTTTTATAAACGCGGCGGCAGAATTGCCATCCGCACTTCTCAGCATTATACAACCAGATAAGTTTCCATATGATCAATCAAGTTCACACAAAAACTTAACAGTCGGGAAAAATCACCTATCCAGATATACAGGATATCAAAGGATTAGGCTCCGAACGCGGGATCAAAATACCAGCATTGTGCCTGTTATATCTGTGTTCAGAAACTTTCTAACAATATTACAAGTATTTATTATAAAAGATTCAATAAATATCAATAAAATAATATTATTAGCCTGTGTTTTCTATTACATTATTATGGTTCAGTTCACAATAAATGAACACCATTAATTCATATTTCATTTGGAATACTGTGTTGTTTGCTAATCAGAAAAAACCTATTCTAGTATCTAAATTCCAAATAACATAAAATGTACCTATGGTAGGTATTGATTTCACTTTTTAACTAATCGTGCTGTGCGGCATAAAGGGCGTTTCTCACAAGTCATAGTCAACATCAGAAGGACCCGACAGGACTTTTTTAAGCGAAGATCTTATCTGTTTTTAGTTGCTTATAGGACGTTAGTTAGTATTAGGGTAGTGTGATGTGTCAATCTTTATAAAAATAAATAAATACGAGAATAAAATGTAATTTGCACAACCCTGTTATGGTGCATGAGAGAGTGTTATCTAAAATATTATTTACTTTCTTTTTATAAACCGTCAATAATATTCAAATGTGGCTACTCACCTAATTAAATGTTTTATGAAAGGAAAGATTATTGTATATAGGTACCTACGTGTATAAGCGCATCTAGTTGGTATACATATCTACCTAACTCATCATCATCATCATCATCATCGCCCTCAACGCTCCTCTCGGGAGCATAGGGCAGAAACCAGCCTCCTCCATTCAGAGCGTCTCTGCGTCACCTCTTTCCACGACATTCCTTGCGCTCTGATATCGTTGTCATAGGAACGGTGTATTGTGAAAGAGGGACGCCCTAACTACCTTAATAATAATATAGGTAAGTACCTACCTATACCTACTCAATACCCATATTATGTGTAACAGTCTACGTATACAATTACCTTTTGCATTGCATGAGATGCGAATCACAAGGGTGCATATTATTATTTACTGATTAATATCCCGTGGAGTCGCCGATATAGAACAAGTCTCCCACTCTTTTCTGACAGTTTTCGAGTATCCTGCAAGAAGCAAGTAGGTAGGTGTTCCTAAAACATCACGTTTAAGACATTTAATATCTTCAGTTCAGCTTATGCCACCCATCCTGCATGAACTTTTATAGGCACGAAGAGGACAATTATTTGCATGTTTGTAACGTGCAGTTGGTCTGCTGGCTACCCCACGTATGGGAAATGCCGTAATGGTTTGAATGAATGAAAAGCTGTTAAAATTTTACAAAAAGAATATCAATAATTATTGCAAATGAACCTAAACGTTGTAGGTGGCTTAGGTAGGTACTAAAGGTGTCTCAGATAGATTAATAATATGTAAAGTAAGTTTGTATGATGTGTGTACAACGTTTAAACTGCCTCAAGGCAAAAGGTGAATCGTCCTGTAAAAAGGGATTTATATGTAGGTAGAAAGAGAGTGGTAGATAGATGCGGCAATGTATTGGATTAGATAAAGAGATACATGACTATTTATATGTTATGTTATTATGTATTGCGCATGGCTCCATTGTCCCAATACAATGGAGACTCCGCCCACTGCGGGGAGTTCCCATTGTCTTGCCTATTGTTCGGAAACACCGGATTGGCCTGACAATAAAATCATATCAGTATATAACTGTAGGTACTATACCTACACGAGTAATATCATCCAGAATAAGAGATCCCGTCTTTATAATAAGAATACCTACTTGTATATTGTTGTACCCATACACCTACACATGTAGTGACGCATTTTTACATAATTATATAGGTAGGTACCTATATTTATGTTTAGTAAATAAATAAATAAATAATAATGTGAGCTTTTAAATGATGCACATTTTGAGATTTACGTAAGTGAATAAATGTGTGGTATTTGAGAATCTATTTTTTTTTTCTAAAATAAATAATTGATTTTCTTTCTTTCAAGTTGAGTATAAATATTTAAAAAAAAATAAGATAGTACCTAACCATATTACAGATACCTTATGCAAATTCATAATTAATGATGTAGCATGACGGCCGAGTTTATATTTTCAATAAAGACATACCGAGTTCGATTCCTCCCGCTGCCAATCTACTCCACCTTCACGACACATTCATATTGCTTACTGTGATAATATTTAGGATTATTTGGGCTCATATCAAACCTTGATTCGTATTTAGAAAATATAAGGTAGGTAAGGGCATC
Organism: Athripsodes cinereus; assembly: GCA_947579605.1. Lineage (NCBI taxonomy): Eukaryota > Metazoa > Arthropoda > Insecta > Trichoptera > Leptoceridae > Athripsodes > Athripsodes cinereus. The sequence continues at coordinate 23,272,743 of OX388305.1, read as the reverse complement.
TTCTGACTGAATTGGCACAAAATCACTTTGATTTTAGAAGTAGCTTGTTTCTTCTCTACATTCTATAGAAGGGCATTTAAGTTGGAAAAAGAAGCAATAGGTATTTTCTGGTGTAGCCAGATACTAACTAGTTTAGTTAATTTAAATGTACCCAAGCAGTAGGTACCTACCTAGGTACCTAGTGACTATCAGACTCCTATATATGCCGATGGATGACAATCGAAATTCGATTGATAGGAAGGTAATTACCTACCAACATAACTTACCCAATAAAATTCCCCGATCCTATGCTTATGTTGCAAGGTTGATCAAGCGTTTAGTTACGCATACCCTTTTAGTATATAAACCTATAAAATATATTATTATCTACTAGTAAGATTAATTATCTGGAAACTGTTGTATCTGGATATTATCTACCCACAAACAAGTACATAACTACATACAAACGAACTTAAATAAGGTTATCCTGTAATATTATCTAAGTCTAAGACACTGTTTCTCAAAATTGAGATTGCCACTTATCGCTGGATCCCGAAAAATTGTTTTTTGAATTCGATTATTATTTATTTCAATTTTCTATATTGTACAACCAATAGCCATCAACAAAATTATTAGTTATAGGTAATAAACGTATACTTTATGGAATATGGAATGGACACAAAGGGGTGCATCATAAAAAAGTGTTTATTATTATGAAACTCTATCATTAAATCAATTTGTGAAATAAATTAACAAATTCAAAAAAATATTAAAAAGTTAATTTACAAACAAACAGTGACAAATTTTGACAAAAAAGAACAATAAAAAATGAAGAATATTTAGTAAAGTTGACTTTGAAATAGGTATACTACGTAGACAATGCAGTTGAATTTTTATTTATTTATTTATAAATGAACAGCATTACATTAAAAACCTTTTCGCTGTCATTGTCATTATAGTAAAATACAAAGTTATACTTTATCTAAATAGAGCAGAAAATTGAAATACCTAAGCATTAAAAAATTAAAAAGAAATTAGCATCAAAATCGAATCGAAGTACCTAAATTTGTTAGAACTAATATCTATACAGGTAGGTATACAAAAATAGAATCAAAGAATGAAAAATAACAGCAAAATGGAAAAATAGTATGTAAAATAAAAATGTATAGTTAGTATGGAAAATAAAGCATCTAAATAAGCAGCCAGACCCAATATTTCAAATTCGTACACCCCACAACTCTCCGTTGAAAAAAATCATTACAAACGTTATAAACTTTTATAAATACGTATGAGAACCACTGATACACCAACCCATTTTATTATATAATAATACCCTTTGATTAGAAATATTTTTTTACATACCTATACATTGTAACATTTTCTATTCTTTCTGAAGAAGCCGCACAAACGGCTATCACTTTGGGGATGAATACCAAACTATTGTGGGTAATTTATCAAACATGGGAACACAAACCCTTTAGAATGCATTAGATACTATGTATTAACGATATAGTGCTTTTTACCAATTTATTTAGGTATTATTGTTATCGACGATAAAGTCTCAATGTGCAAATTGACTCCCACTTTCTTATGGAGAAGAAAATTATGGAAAGTGTGAGTGCAAGAATGGAAAAGATATCTTCAAAATTATGTTATTACATGTGAGCATTAGGTATACGTAATTTCAAACAAGTACTTGCGTTTATATTTCCAAATAGATACCAACCTAGTACCAACTGATAAAAGTAGGCACCTAATAAATAATGTATTCAAGTTGGTATCGAATAAAGTAAAAAAATAATCGTAAAGTCAACCCATCTTATAGGTAATAGGTAATAATATGAATATTATTCAAACTATTATAAGTCAAATAGTTCTTTCTGTGCATCACCCGGCAAAGAATTGACCTCCCACCCTTCTGCGTAAATTTCCGAGTGCCCTATAAAAGGCAGATGTTCGGACACATTTTATATCTAAATTCAACGATAGGGCTCACACAGGTGACAGTTTGCATGATTATTACATATAGCTTCTGCTTCTGGTATACCTATGCCGTGATGGTATAGAAATAGTACTATTAGTAATTACAATGCTATTATTGAAATTCTGTGGTGAATTATTAGGTCTCCAATTTGTTAGACTTTATTTTATTTTAAATCATCATTATACCTAAGTTAAGTATTTTTCCGTTTTCATTACGTGTAGTAGGTACCTACGTAAGTTCGAGTTATACCTCACACAAGATAACATTTTTTTTATCATTTAAAATAAAGTACCTACCCAATGACACATCCAAAAGATCATAAAAAAGTAACTTTTGAGAGTAATTTATTATTATTTTGTTCCATTTTCCAATATGAATCACCCCCTACCCTCTATTGAACCACGGTAAAACTTTTAATCCGCTTATCATAGCAACGTTCCGTGCTCGACAACAAAGCGAACACAGTGACATCTATAGAAACACTTAAAAATCAAGAAAGCGTTCTAGCGGAGACTTGAACCGTTTTCCTTTCCATAAATGCCTTTCATAATATAATTATGAGATTTTACTAGATGGCGTTACGTACCTACGTTAAAAAATAATATGTTCCTACAATTTCAAACACTAAACATGAATAAAATACCTACAAATTGGTGCATTTACAGAAACAAAAATTCGACCACGAACTTTCGCAATGAAAAATACGAAAAAAAAATCATTCTCATTTATCTATGTATTTATCTATAATTATAATATGACGTAGATGTAATGTCCTAGAATTTATGAATTGTACAGTGTCCTTGAGGTGCTTCGGCACGTAAACGACACTTTAATATTGTCCAATAATAATAATAATAATTGTACGAAAAAAAGAATTAGTAGTTCAGAATCAAAGGATAGGTAATAAGTCAGAAGTCTTAGATGCCCTCATTTCTGTATTCTTATTCTTCATTGCTGATAGTTGTAGCTACTAGCATTCATCCATTATTTATCATTTAGGTATATATTTTTAGGTAATTCTTTTTTCATTCGCTAAAACCGATTCCAGACCAGTGTACCTCTTGCCAAGATATCTATTCCTAAAGCCCTATAATATTGTTATCATTCGACGGAAAAAACCAAATGTCAAAGAAAATTTTCCGTGCCGTCACATAAGAAATCTCACTCATTCATTCATACCTTCACGAAATTTCCCACAAGCAGAATATCGAATGGACTTACTGAATGTAATAAATATGCAAGATGTCCTCTCCCTGCAAATATCTAACTGTTAAGGCATCCAGAATATGTGATAAACTTTATCACTGAATTGGAGATATTAAATATTTTATTCGGGATAATTTTCGAAAGCCTGCCTTACACAGGACACTCTAAAACTTACAGAAGAGAGTGGAAGATCTGAGAGACCGGGAACCACAAAGGCAATCTTACCTTTTCAAAAGATATTACAATTTTCACAATGAGAGAGTAAATTTTCCGGAATATAACTTAATTTAATCCGTAAATTATTTTTTAATCTGCATTCAACCACCCGTACAAATAATATTAGTAATACTATGTAGATAGATAGGGTGAGTAGGTAGGTACCTACCTATATCTAATATAATCTACAGTCGTCCTCCATTCTTTGTTATAATACTAAATGTAGATGATTAAGAACATAAAGCGAAGGTTTAAATGCCGCCTCTACTTGCAATAACAATAAGTTACAGCTTATTCTACGTGTCTCAATGAAACCGGATGTGGTGGGAAACTGGGATGGTATAGTGTGGTTGGATAGGGTGGGTGGAGTGACTGCCAGTGCCAGCCTCTGGGATGAGGTGTGTTTTCCAATGAGGGGTGTACCCACTATACTTAATAATGTCGTGTGAATGTGGATCTTTAATATATTGTTGTGCTCTGTATCATCACTCTGCACTTTTATTTACTTGCTTGATATCTTCAAAATAAAGAAGGGGTGTAAGAAAGCGAGGATACCCGAAAACTATGTGGCTCAATCATGTGAATCAAATTAAGTAAGGGAAACGAGAATTTTGGAGGAAGGAATAGAAGTATGTAAGAATACCTATATCAATACTGCATTCCGTTCTCTCTGCTTACCCCACCAGGGATACGGCGTAGAGATATAGCATGGTATATCTAATATTACATTAATTTATAATTCGTAATTATAGTCTTGACGTTTATTTTATAAGGTTATGTATAGGTTGTTTGTTTCTAGAATAACATCATTCAGGGTTTGGAGAAGCTAAATGCTATAAGCGACTATTAATATTTACTGCACAACATAGAAATTATTAGAGATCTATTGTATTGCAGGCTTAAGTACTACAAGAACAGTTATGGTACATTCATTGTATAAACAAATACATATTAAGTTATATAGTTAACAATAAACTTAATTGGCGATGTAAATTATTAAATGTATATTATTTGTATTATTCATTGTAAAAGCTGTTGTATCTATTAAAATAAAATAAAAAAAAAAATAGATACCTACAATCTTCATCCATTCAAGAGAAATTTGCACAAGTATTTTGTAATTTTGTAATTAAATTTGTAATTTTTTTCAAATCAAATATCGTATATTTTGATGGAAAAGTCTCCAAGCATCGTATCTCTGCATAAATCTCGCATAAATCTCTGAATGCGTATCTGGCAAAGATGGTGATGGTGGAAACCTACATTTTTTTAGTAAAACGTAGACTTACAAATAGAAGACCATGAGATATAGAAAATATTGATAGAGGTAGGAACATCTGAAAATAAACAGAAATTAGTGACATTGTACATGTGTCCGGGAAAAAGACGAAACGTACAACATTGAAGACTCCATCGCATACTTAGTATTAATTGGGCTCCAATTTGTAAAAAAAAATTAAGGGTAATTAAGAATCTGGTAATCAGAAAAATATTGTAAAGACTATACAAAAATAAGAAATTAATTGAATTATTCTCTAAAACTAAGCCATTGGGATTCATTGGAGTCTGAAAAAATAAATGAAAAGTTTAATCACTATCCCACTGGGTCCAACAAATGACAAGGTGCAGTAGAACAGAGAACAGCTACTATCTCGGCACAGCGACAAAATAGCTCCATTCTGCTTCACATAAAAAGGAATTATATCCCACTCATTCGGGGTATGAGATGAAGACGAGAAAGGGTGGCACCTAAAGGGTATAAATAGAAAGAGACAGAAAACTCAACTACCTATTTAGGTATGTTGTAGGCATGATATTTTATACTTGAATGAAGATTGGGCATAAAAATATCAGTTACCTACTATGAATTTTATTATTTCGCAGTACGTATGAGAAAGCATATTAAAAACGAATGTATAAACTCTTCCTAAAGGTAATTGGGTGTTCTTGTATTATGAAATCAAAAGAAGTTTTGAAGACAAGACAAGATACTTAATTCTTCTATGTGGAGATATGTACACTTCTCCCATAACTTTTGTAGGCTGTCATGGTTTTTGAAATGGCACAAATAGGAGGGCGAAACGTAAAGATATAGGAACAATACGAAGATACCGCGGTTTAATTGAAAAAGCGTGAACGCTACCAGCCCACAGACCAGATATCAAAATTCGACTCCGAAAATTTCCAATTATAATTGACCAGAATGAACCCTGTTTTCATGTCCACAATTTTCTCAATGGCGAATTTGACCTCGTTTGCATCTTAGGCTCCCGAACAAGGAGAATATATTGCTACTACTACTGCTATACTATCACGACATATCCTACAAGTAGGATAGCTAGAAGACCAGCTGAATATAATAAACATTCAGCTGGTCTTCTAGCATTCTGGATGGATTGCTAACCTCATCGCTGAACTTAAGATTTCTTTATGTTTCGAACACCTGCCTTTTACAGAACACTCAAAAACTATCGGAGGAGAATGGGAGACAAATTCGTTGCCAAGTGCTCAATGGAACAATATGTTACCTTACGTCTGGAAAGATTTCTCCCAAAAAGACAGTAATAAGAAAAATAGGATAACATGAGAAAATCACTGTTACCAATGTTGCTTCATGAGATCACAATCAGGAACGCAATAAATTCACTACTTCACTTCACGACTGTTATTCTCCCTACTAGAACACTGGCGCTCACCCAATATCAAACATAACATACCTACTCTGTAACAATAATACCTACTTATTTTACGTGTAGGGTAAATAGTACGGTAACTAGGCACACGGACAATATGCAGAACATATTCTTTGGGATTGCAATTTGATGTCGGAGGCCAGAGATGATATGATTCGGGGTTTGAGTGTGGACACTCCAAGACCAGTTTGATTTGGAGAATTAACCCTTAATGCTACAAACTTCAAATGCTTCAAAAATTTTGTAGATGCCTGGAAGCTTAAGTGGGATGATCTTCGTCGATCTGGACTGCCACCAGTGGATTCATCCTGATAATTTGGTGACCGAGCCGCTGAACTCTTACTTGTTTTGTGAATGTCCACTCCTGTTATTGGAGGTGGCTTTTCAAGCACTCTGTCCCTTGGTTTTGTCATTTTATTCTTTTTGTTGTTGTTGATCAATTGCTTTTTTGCTTCCCCTTTCATACTCTACCCTTGGAAGTCTAATGTGTTTCTTTCCCTTTCAATTTTTTTTTTTTATTTTTTTTTTTGTTTCTTTCAAATTCAATAAGGAGGAAATTTTGTGTTTGGCAGTGGTGAGTATGATCGGTAAGCATTTATTTTTATTGTCTTGAATACTCTACTACTTAGATAATAAGCTGTAAAGTGCTGTCTTTAGTGTTAAGAATTTTAGTACGTAGCAATACGTAACTGTAAGAACATAATTTGTAAGAACATTGTAGTAGTGAGTAGTGCCTTGTAGTGAGTATCTCCTCCAAGGGACATTAAGGGTTGTAGTTTCAGGGAGGATTTTGTCGGGGGGAGCCCATAAGGCAAATCCTGAGCCCTCCCTTTGAATTTTTCTTTTGTTTCGTTGAGTCTGGATGATATAGGAGCTCAGCTCTTAAGACATCCAGGGGAAAGTGGTGGGAAAACCCTTAATGTAGGCACACGGACTCTTTACACTTTTATAATTTACTCACAATTTGATTTGAAACATCGCATAGAAATATAAGAAGAGAAAGACCTCCTATACGATAATCTAATTTACTTACTTTACTTACCTACTTTAATTGTTTGCTGTTTCCAGAACAGACATGACTGATGAAGTTTTATGAAGGAAGATTATGATGATTTGTTGACTGGATTAGCAACATAAGTAAGTATTTAAAGGATTTGTTTGTCAATATCCTGGCTACTTCACCAATAATCTAGAGATTATTAATTGTTAGATACGAAATTTAAATTAATCAAAATTTGTAGGTACCACTAGTGGCTTTATTAATTTGCGAGCCGGCTTTCGAATGCTTTTTCTTGTAAAGTACCTAAACTTTACATTTGACTAACGGTGACAGCAGAACCTTTCAAAAGCCGGCTAGCAAATTACTAAAATCACCAGTAGTTTTGCTATACAATTTAATTCGCTTTAATTTCTTACTGAAATGAATTTTCAATAGAACCATCGGTTAATGAATTAAACTTTATCATTTGTAAACATTTGGAAGAAATTTAACACTACCAGCTGAATCGTCTGGAAAAAAGAAAGACCAATAATCAGTTTCTGTACCATTTACTCTACTATATAAGTAGATATTATGTTCCTCCTTACTCCTACTACCCATATACTCGTACATGTGGCAACAAGAAAGTATTAAATTAACAGTCATTTAGATACATAGATATAGGCACCTACTGCAAAGTGTGCATGGTGCTGGGGTGTACATTGTGTTGTGCAAGAGTATGATGGCGTCAGAAGGCACCTACGTGTTGAAGATACCCATTTGAAGTTGCAAACTGTTTCAGTTAATGTTATATTTATTTCAAACAACTCGTTATAATAATAGCACATGATTATAAAAGGGCTAAATCATATTTACACAATACTGTATTTTTTACCGTGGAGCGCCCGGCAAAGAATTGATCTCACTCTTTTCCGGAAATTATCTAGTGTCGTGTGAAAGGCAGGTGTTCGAATAATTAAAGTGTCTCAAATTCAGCGACGAGGTTTTCCACCCATCCTGAATGTCTTATTTTTTTTGGCGCGTAAAGGACAGTTTGCATGTTTATTTAATGTGAAATATGTTATGATAGTAGGAATACTCGTAGTAGTAGTAGTAGAAGTATTTTTATAACAAAACATTTTTGTGTAAGTACCTGAGGTACCTTATAGCATTCATTGTGAATAAGCCAGAGGATCGATCTATATTATCATCACGGTATATTTCAGAAGTCGGTAACCTAATAGATTAGCTGCATGTAATAAATATACAGATTGTCTTCTTTCTACTTACCAGTGAGATAACCAACTGCAGTGGACGGCATGTAACGAGCATTCAGGCACATAATGTTCCATTTCATTAAAAAATTGAAGACCTGCTGAATGGGCAGCATATCTCATCGCCTAATTGAAAATTTTAAATGTCTTACGATGTCTTCATGATGTTTAACGAACACGTAGGTACTTTTTATGGGGCACTCGAAAACTTACACAAAATAATTGGAAATCTATTATTTCATAAACCAGCAGGGCTACTCTTGACACAATCTAAATACGATTTTAATCTAGTCTTGATCTTGATCATACGACGCACGAAGGGACTATGGTCAAAAACAGCACGCTACCGCTACCCCGCGATAGGTAAGCGCGCATTTTTGGCCAATAGTCACTTCGCGCGTCGTATGATTAAGATTAAGATCGTGTTTAGATTTTGTCAAGAGTAACCCTACAGGACAAACACGCTTATATGTGACGAAAGTAAGATATTTAGGATAAAAGAAAAACGAAGAATTCTTCCCATGTCCAGGTATCATACTTTCAAGAATCTATCAGCAGGGTTACTCTGGACACTCGCTTCCAATCCCAAAATTGTAAAATGTACTTATTATGATTTTTATTTTTTTTAAATAAATTTTACAGAAATGATTGATACACCCTTTTAACAGAATACCGACGTTATGACATTATATACTTATTGTAGATGTAGATAGATAGGTGTTTATTTCTTTCAATAAAAACGTCGAAATGTATTCATATTTTATCAAATAACTGAAATAAATATTTCCCAACAATGGTTCTGTTAAAATTTATCATAATATGTTTTTTCTACATCTTAATCTTTCAGTTGTAGGTATAAGTATTTCATAAAGGTATTATTCTCTGATATTCTGTTCAAGTCAAAAACTTTGATAAGAGAAGATGTGACAATTTCACAATACACACTATTATAACGTAGGTATTTGATATCTGTTCATATTCCTGTACCTATTGATAAAAATTTATAGAGATGGATCGAATATCCGGATTCCAATTTATCTAGTCGGTTTTCTGACGTCAGCATTTTATGCGTTTTTTTTTTACAAAAAATGTTTTTTCTTCCCTATCTTTTCGTTATTTATTCGCTCCACATGTCCAAACCATTGCATTTTACAAGCATTCTATCCATAAATAACGTATACACGTTGACTTACATTTTTTTCGTATTCATTTTCTTCAATAGTATTCATGCCTACATTTTATTTTATTTTTATTATATTCCAAAATATCATTTAAAAAAACATAACTTAATTAATCATAACAAAAAATTATATATTATAGAAAAAAAAACATTTTACACGCATACTCAGAAAGCTTTCATTCTCTTACCAATCAAAAAGTTACAATTTTTCGGAATAATAATATACCTACGTTAAATTATACGAAATCCGACCAAATCACTATCCGTTACATCACTAATAATGTAGGTACATAATATATTAGAAAAACTGATATTATTGTAATATTGATATACAATATTATGAATATAGGTCACAATGAAACTATGTTAAGTTTTTATTATATTTCTAGACAAAAGTACTTTCAATATCAAACTATTTTTATTTACATAAAAATATCTACTTACAATCCTGGCTGAAAAAATACACGTTTCTTTGGCGCTAAATAATTTTGTAGAAATTAGTAAATAATTTTGCACAGAATCGTTTTGTACGGAGACTATTTTTTGTAAAGTTTCTCAAGGTGAATTCCTGAAAGGCAAAGGAAGAAGGAAAAAGTTATTTTATAATGCTAAATAAATAATAATAAATAAATATACTTATACCTATATAATTATTCATAGAAAATGATGACTTTTGTGGTTGTTACACTGAGTATAGATGTATTGTGCATGAGTCCTCTTATTTATATAAAGAACCTATGACTGTCTACAGTGATGGAATTAAAAAGGAGAACACCCTTACTTTCATATTACCTACCGTGCTGTCAAACAATAAAAATTATTTTGATTTATTTAAAATCCTTATATTTTATAAAAATGATTTTTGAATTTACATACTAACGAAGACCGGGCTATACTCGCCCATTTCAAGGAATTTGCGTTCCATTGACCTGACCATTACAAGATGAGGTATCTATTTCAAATAAAAACCCACTAAATGCCGTACTTTCTTTTTAAGAAGCGAGAAAAACAGCAAAAAAGAGTGTAAAAAAAAAGTGTGAATGAGATAAAAAATACGTTTTTTACGTCAGTTTGAAGGGGTAAGAAAATATTCTTTACCGCCAAAATTGTGTAGCATTATATTGCCATATTAAAATTAATTATGAAAAGTACTATAAATATTTATGATTAATTTCTAAAAAATAAGCACAATCAGACTTTTTTTAAGTTCATGCAAATAAAAACATTTAAAATATTTTTAATTTCGTGCAAATAAACACATTTAAAATATTTTTTGCGTAAATAATCCAATTTAAAAATATTAAGCACGTGCTAATTGAAAAGCCAAAAACAATATGTTATTCGTCTGGCAATTATTTGTGTCATTATAACATTCCAAAATGGCGATTAATGAACGATGTGTCAAAAAGTACGTTCAATATTTAATTTAACATCAGGTGAGAATTAATTTACGTTTTCTATCTAATTAATTTTCTATCTAATCTATTAAACCTGCTTTACATTTTTATTACTAAAGAGTTAACAGTATATTTTTTTGCAGAAACACAAAACGGTGCATTGCGATCTGGATGCTCATTTTTCAATGATGAAATTAATGATTAAGAAATTAGAAATTAAATTGATAATAAATTAATGACAACGACATTATGGCTTTAGGAATGTCGTGGGAAGAAGTGACAATCATTGCAAAGAATCTGAACGGAAAAGACTGTATTCTCTTCTCTTCGTTCCCAGGAAAATCTTGAAGGTTGATCGAGTAGTTGTTTTATGAATTTTTGATGCAATAAATGAATTAACATAATAAAACTTTCTCTTTTCCTATGATGTTTTATAAAATATGTAGTTGAATAGGAAATTAAGAAAAAATAGGTGAGTATCCATTATTTTTTTGCAATGATTACGTTCTGGTTATATTTTTTGATGTGACATGACATGATTTATATTTTTGCAAAGTATCTTAATTACAAAAAAGGAGAAGGTATGTATTGTTCTTCTATTTTAATGTTCCCTTTATGCTTTGTGTGGAAAGATGAAAATTTTGACTCATTTTGAAATGCTTTTAAGCCTCAGATTTCAAAAATATAGTAGACCTTTATTATTTCTTAGTATTTGTGGGAATCGGCACAAATATTTGAGCCCGTACATATCCCTAATTTAGGAAAGGCATGTTGAATAATAAACTCTATACATAAATACAGACTTCAGGCCAAAAATATTTCAAATATCTTATTTATTGACAAAGATATCAACATTTTAATGAGGTAATGAATGAAAATTTGACTTCCTGATTGCCGAAATCGTAGACAAAACATTTTCATCATATTGAATTAATTTCAAAATGGAAGTGATAAAAAATACAACAAAACTGAATCTTAAAGCTTGGAGATTATTTTGGTTTAAAACATCATGCTTGCACATAATGAAAACTCCTAATTTGTGTAAATTAGAATTGCATAATTTCGGCATATTTTCATTCAATTTCATAGACCACATATGACAGACTAAATATGACACATGAGAAAAAAAAACAAAGAAAAATAATTGTGAAAATGGAATTATGAAATTCATAGACAATATTGCAGGTATGCGTTTTCCAATAAATACATAGGTAGGTACTTTTCTCAATCAACGATTAGTATTTATTTTGACATAATATTTTCATGAGTCTTTAAAAAAAATCTGATGGAAGTATTTCAATTAAAAATATAATACTTCAGAATATTGAAGAATGTACATTCATTCATCAAGGTTTCTTTTGGGAATACAGGGAGGGAATGCCTATATAGGAAACATTAATTGTTTCGTTCCTTTTTAAGAACTGTTTTCCTTATAGGTACCTATGTATATATACATATATTTTTTTAGTACTTTTATCCACGTAGGTACCTACCCATTTTTTTTTATTGAAATATGGCCGTGTGGGATGTCAAACTTCAAGATTTTACAGTGGGAAAAGGATTTCAGTACTTTTATCCACATAGGTACCTACCCATTTTATTTATTGAAATATGGCCGTGTGGGATGTCAAACTTCAAGATTTTACAGTGGGAAAAGGATTTCAGTACTTTTATCCACATAGGTACCTACCCATTTTTTTATTGGAATATGGCCGTGTGGGATGTCAAACTTCAAGATTTTACAGTGGGAAAAGGATTTCGGTTCTTTTATCCACGTAGGTACCTACCCATTTTATTTATTGAAATATGGCCGTGTGGGATGTCAAACTTCAAGATTTTACAGTGGGAAAAGGATTTCAGTACTTTTATCCACATAGGTACCTACCCATTTTATTTATTGAAATATGGCCGTGTGGGATGTCAAACTTCAAGATTTTACAGTGGGAAAAGGATTTCAGTACTTTTATCCACATAGGTACCTACCCATTTTTTTTATTGAAATATGGCCGTGGGGGATGTCAAACTTCAAGATTTTACAGTGGGAAAAGGATTTCGGTACTTTTATCCACGTAGGTACCTACCCATTTTTTTTATTGAAATATGGCCGTGTGGGATGTCACACTTCAAGATTTGACAGTGGGAAAAGGTTTTCAGTACTTTTGTCCACGTAGGTACCTACACATTTTTTTATTGAAATATGGCCGAGTGGGATGTCAAACTTCAAGATTTTACAGTGGTAAGAGGATTTTACTACTTTTATCCACGTAGGTACCTACCTATTTTATTTATTGAAATATGGCCGTGTGGGATGTAAATCTTCAAGCTTTTACTGAGGGAAAAGGTTTTCAGTACTTTTATCCGTGAAATATGGCCGTGTGGGATGTCAAACTACAAGATTTTACAGTGGGAAAAGGATTTCAGTACTTTTATCCACATAGGTACCTACCAATTTTTTTTATTGAAATATGGCCGTGGGGGATGTCAAACTTCAAGATTTTACAGTGGCAAAAGGATTTCGGTACTTTTATCCACGTAGGTACCTACCCATTTTTTTATTGGAATATGGCCGTGTGGGATGTCAAACTTCAAGATTTTACAGTGGGAAAAGGATTTCAGTACTTTTATCCACATAGGTACCTACCCATTTTATTTATTGAAATATGGCCGTGTGGGATGTCAAACTTCAAGATTTTACAGTGGGAAAAGGAATTCGGTACTTTTATCCACGTAGGTACCTACCCATTTTTTTATTGGAATATGGCCGTGTGGGATGTCAAACTTCAAGATTTTACAGTGGGAAAAGGATTTCGGTTCTTTTATCCACGTAGGTACCTACCCATTTTATTTATTGAAATATGGCCGTGTGGGATGTCAAACTTCAAGATTTTACAGTGGGAAAAGGTTTTCAGTACTTTTATCCACGTAGGTACCTACCCATTTTTTTATTTAAATATGGCCGTGTGGGATGTCAAGTTTCAATATTTTACAGTGGGAAAAGGATTTCAGTACTTTTATCCACGTAGGTACCTACCCATTTTATTTATTGAAATATGGCCGTGTGGGATGTCAAGTTTCAATATTTTACAGTGGGAAAAGGATTTATTACTTTTATCCACGTAGGTACCTACCCATTTTTTTTATTGAAATATGGCCGTGTGGGATGTCAAACTTCAATATTTTACAGTGGGAAGAGGATTTTAGTACCTTTATCCACGTAGATACTTCCCATTTTTTTTATTGAAATATGGCCGTGTGGGATGTCAAACTTCAAGATTTCAATACCCATTTTTTTAAATTTACATAAATATGAGCTGAAAAGGATGTGTAGTAAAAGTCTGAGAGATTGTGTGCGTAACAGTAATATACAAAAGGAATGTGGAATGAAAGTTGGTGTAATTACAAGGATGAATGTGAATAAGTTAAGATGACAAGCTCATTTAAATCAAATTCTACAGGACGGTCACGTGTTGAGCACATTGAACAGGAGAGCATGCATGAGGAATTGTATGACAGTGACGGAAGCGAAAGATGTATGCAAGGATAGAAGGAAGTGGCTCTCGATCCTTTCTGTCTACCCCGCGAGGAAAGCGGCGTAATGGTATGTATGTATGTATGTGTATGTAATGTAGGTATATTGTTATAATTTTATATACTGTTAGTCTCACTAACATATATTCTATTATATGTTCTCTACTTTAATGTGACACTGTGTATATAGTTGATACAAAAATTATTGCTGCCTACATAAAATAATTTTTATTTATATATCGTTGCCGTGGATGTGAAGTGATCCAACCCACAAGACAGACATTCCGAGAAAAAGGGTGTTGAAGTTACGCTGTTACATCCGAAAATACTAATCTTACAATAACTAAGTTATTTTTGCATGGATTTCGCTAAAAAAATTACACATTATTCCTGATCACATATTCCACTAATATAAATTACAAAATATTAAAGAATTTATATATTTTAGAAGTAAACACGAATTTATCACTTGGGTTATTTCACCACTGTAGCTGAGAAAGATCCACCTGTATAAAAATTGTTGGAAAGTTACGCGCTATGCGGCTTAGATCTTTTCACTTCTATAATTTAATTGAACTATTTGTTCCTATATGCGTTAGTGAAATGCTCTAACATACTTGAAATGATTGTAAAAACACTTAAAATCTCTTCAAAATCTTCCAAAAATGCCCTTTAGGAATATCAAATCACTTATTTCTCTTCACCACTATGTTCTCCGTGGTTTTCTGAACAAAACTGCAAACTAAACCCATTTTTCAAAAAAGTGTGGCTTGGATCACCTCCACGGCAACGATATACCTAGGTACTTACTGTTTTTTATATATATTTCCCGTATTCCCGTGCAACGCCGGGTATTTAAGCTAGTTATACTATAATTATTTTGATGATAATGCGTAAAAATACTAAATAAATAAAAACAATTTGGGATTCCAGACGCACACAAACATTTCCAAAGAGACACTCTACACTGAGAAAAATACTAACGAAATTTCACAACGAATAATTGGTACGTACCTAATATCAGATACACTGAGATAGTACAAACGATTCATTAGTACGAATCTATGATATCGACTTTTCGCAAAAAAGTCGTTGGTAAATTTACCAATTAAATAAATTAAAAATAACCAATTAAAAAAAGTAAATTTCGTACTAATGAATCTTTTGTACTATCACTGGTCCTAATCTGATAGTACGTACCAATGATTCGTTGTGAAATTTCGTTAGTATTTTTCTCAATGTAGGTATAATTTGCATACCTACGTCATTTTTACTTTTATATAGGTATAAAGAGTAACAATCCATTAGATTGGTCTGCAACGAGTTTGGTTTTTCTTCTCCATTCGTCTCTATTCTCAGCCAGTCTTTTCAGCTCTCCGTATGAGCCACAGTTAATGTCCCTCTTCAGTTGGTCCATATACGCGTCTCTTGGTCGGCCTCTGCCATTTGTCTTACCCTCCGCGATGGCGATGAGTAGTCCTGGGTGCCTGATGTTGTGGCCAATCCAGTAAGCTCGTTGTTGACCGATTCTCTTAAGAAGTTGCCTTTTTTCGCCTACCCTGGTTAATACTTCTTCGTTTTCGACGTGTTCCGAACAATGTATCTTAAGCATGCGTCTGTAGCATCACATCTCAAAGGCCGCCAACCGTCCGCTTTCACTCTTGCTGATGGTCCACGTCTCACAACCATAAAGTAGAATGCTCCATACAAAGGCTTTTAAAGCCTTTTACTTTTACGTTCCGTAAAAACTTGCTCTAGGTCTAGTGAATTGGAATTATATCGTTCAATCTTATTATCTCCGATAGTACTGCTGGTATGATTGTATCGAGATTGAATATTTTTCCAATATATGATTTCTCAGTATACCAACCTATGTATATATTTTGTAATATTATGCCTGGTTCTATTAGTATTCGTCGTATCTGTCACAGCAACACAGTATAAGGCACAATAAGTCCTTTGTGTACGCCTCGGTACACCGACATACAAACATACATACATACCATTGTATAGGTACACCATAAAATCACACGGTACTATAGTACTATACTATATCTTCTATTACGAGTAGGAATGCTATTGGTACGGAATGGGATAGAAAAAACTAATTCATTTTGACTTATGCTTTTCTCATAGTTCATAGGCAAAATTCTATTGATAAAATAAGTTTGTGTCTAATATACTTCATGCGAATGCTAACTAGAGGTGCTGCAGCGTGATTTTATTGTTTTAATTTGCATCTTCTTGCTTCTAACCTATTCCAACTTCAAGATGCAAACGTATTCCTTACTGTGAAGATGTTGAGGACGTCTTTGGTTTTATTACACATTTTAATTCTTACCTCTGTATATTCTATCGCTAAACTGAGTATATTTATATGAAATTCATATAGTAATGTTTTGCGTAGAAACATGTTTTTACGGAACACACAAAAACTTATAGAGAGTATGAGAAACAAATTCTATTTCAATTTATCAAATTTACCAACGTTAAAGAAATTTGAAATCATATTTCTGATGGGTACATTTTTTTCGCCACTCTTTACACGAGTGAATGAAGGGTGCTTACTGTGATAAATCTTATGTAAAATGCAGGCAGAATGCGAGGAGAAAACTCTACGTTCTCTTTATATTATTATACCTACTTTCATTGTATGCCACTGCTGCCTTCGGGCATCAAAGCCCCGATCTTTATTATTCTTCATCGACATTTCAGGAAAATAAGATACGGTTCACGATGTATGAAACATCTTGTATAGAATGCAGCATCTATAGAAAATTAGTAAAGAAGTACCTACCTTAACATAGCAAGATTTTCAGACATGATAAATACACTTACCTATACATTACTGCGTAACTTTTTTAATCTGTTTACATAATTATAATATGTATTTGTGTATCTCTCACTCTTTTTTGTAAGTTCTCGAGTGGCCTGTACGAGGCAGGTGTTAGTAAAACCTCATGTATAAGACAATTAACATCTACAATTAAATGATGAGAAATGCGATCCCTCCTGAATGTCTTATTTTTTATTGGCATGGAGATAACAATCAGCATATTTATTATTTGTAGTTAGTACGCTAGCTACTCCATTTATGGTATATGCAGTGATGGTAAAAACAATTATAATAACAATAATAGAATTAAAATAGGTAGATTAGAAATAAAACACTGTATTACCTACTTTCATAATGAAGAATATTTGACTCAGAGGCCTTTTGAGTAGATATCGATCATCAGTGATGATGGGTGTAGTACTCAGTTTCTAATAAAAAAAGTTTCTAATAATAATAATAATTTATTTATGTATGTAGGTATATTAGCTGTATACAAGTATCTGATATTTACCAACAAATTAACAGAAAAATCAATTCCCGATATTTCAAATTGAATTCATTGAGCATACACTGGCTTTTTTCAGATTAATAAAGTTAAATTTATATTGATTACTTAGGCATTATAAAACTAATGCGATAATCCTCCAAAGTACAGCAAAAGTAGGTTCATGTTTGAAAATAGATAGTATGTACATAATGGTCCGGCTTGCAATCCTCTTTGCTTAACCCTTAAAGGGCGAAGAGGGAAGGAAAAGGCACATAAAAACCTCGATAAAGTCTATTTAATACGAAAATAAGCCTATCTTCATCACAAATTCTTCAGAGAATAAGGAGAATAAAGAAAATAACATAATGCCTAATAAGATATTGTGGGAAGCATAATTTTATGAACGATCTGTATTGATTTTCCATAATATTTTTTCTCCGTCCTTGTGAACAACACCAGATCGATAATGTCGCAGGCAGAAGCGTTCAATTAGCATCATCGCCAAAAATTCTAGACTAAATCAGATGTCCAGGAGTATTGGGATGTTCATTAAAGGCATTTTTTTTTCAATCATCTTACTCTACTATACTATACCCTCACACCGTGTCCCAAGCGGGGTAGGCAGAGAGTACAATAGAAGAAAATATAAAGTTTTGAAATAGAATTATCTAAGTAATTCAAAATATTTTTTCATCGTGAAGAAACAATGTGTTTTATACTTAATTGTTTTATCACATCTATTTTCTACTAGGTATATTAAACCATTTATGTAATAAAGAAAACTTTTTCTTATTTCTTGAAGAATTTGATTATGATCGTAAAGTTGTAAACGGCAAACTCACAACAAAAGCTTTTAGCGTACTGTGAAAGGTGTATAAGGTTGCCTTTGGATTTAAAACAAAAATTAACTAAACACCGATATATTGAATATTTTATCATCAAATAATAAGATTATAAATTATATTGTGTAGGTATTGCAATCATTTGATAAGTACAAAAGAAACGAATAGTATAAAATAAATAAATAAATATTGCATGTAAATCGTTATTGCAATATATATTATAAGAAAAAATAATATACAAAAAAGTACAGATTGTCATCTCAATGTTTAAAAAATCAACATAATGTAGCTAGTCACCTGATCATTTAAGCAATGTTGTAAACCTCTTTTCTCCCCGGGCATTCGATAGTGATAATAAAAATATATACCTACATATCTAATCGAATAGAGAAAATTTTGAAAAAAAGAGGTTTTTTCAGTTAGTCGTTTATCAAAATAACGATAATACCAATCAGCCTATGACACTTCATAGAAACTAGATACACAACCACACAATCATGTACATAATACACACACACGTGTATGAACGTTTATAGGTGTGTGGGTGTGCATGTGTGTGTATAGAAAATTGAATAGTGTTTGTCAGAATTGAAATCAACTGAGCCATCATAATACCATAAAAGAACATCAGAATAGAGAATTTGTAGACTTTTGTATGGAAATGGGAGCTGGATTAGAGAAATGTTTTATACAACACACAACGGGATTTGTTAAAAAAATGTATTCAAAATCTACATATCCCTGTGTGTGTGTACATATAATTTATAAATCCTGTGAGTCTATGGAGTATTGGAAAGTATTTTTTTTTTTATTTTCTCTAATTCATTATTCTGAAGAAAGTATGCAATTTTTTTACACGAACCTATGCATATAGAAATGAGTTTGTAACATAACTAAATACAATAGCTCAAAAGTGTTTTATCAATACAAAACTTACACTTAAGAATGAAGATCTGTAAATGGATATAAGTAGAAATAAATAAAGTGAATGTACTTTTTGACTACATAATATTCGTCTTTATAATTTTTCTAGAAGCGACAGTATGTAAAATACGATGAACGTTTTATAAATAATCATATATTTGTAGTGCAGTTTATACGCCTTAGCTATTTTAATTGTTTTGTTGATTGATTGATTAATTGAAAAAAATCTATTCCGTTTTATGAGCAACAATATCAAAAGTGAGAAACTTTCTGGGAATACATCACCAATCGGCACAAAATAGGTGGAACAGAGGATATAATCCACGAACATAAAAAAAGTCCTTCGTGCTTTCTACCTACCATAACGGCATATACCATAAGTGGGGTAGCCAACAGACCAAATGTATGCAATAAGCATGTCAGATATCCTCTCCATTCCAATAAAAAAATAAGACATTCAGTTGGGTGACATCCCTCAATTGATGAAGTGAAGTGTCTTATTCGTGATGTTTAAAAAAGTAGGAATTCTATTATTAATTGTGAGAGACTCCACGGAATTGGGTTAGTTGGAAGAAATAGCGCCTTTGCGATAAACTCACCCTATGTACTTTGATTTATTAAATCTGAATACATTTCTCTACAAAATTGTTTATATATTGTGATCAATGTGCAGTAAAGAACGGATAATAAATAAATAGTAAAAAAAAACCTGTTGAAAATCTTATCACCAAGGCGATTCTGTATAAAATTTTGCATATGATAGATTTTTGTAACATTATTACCTCCTGGTATTTTAGACGATATACAGATATCTTTCTTTATATTCCCTTTATATAATTTCCTCATAAATAGATACAATAAATCCTTTAAAAGAAAAGGTAAATGAATTCGATACATATATACCTATACCTACCATATTATTTACTATACACAATACAAACAGTGATATTTTAGAGTTCTAAAAGAAATATAATAATTTTCCTATTAAGCATTATTGCTTATTGCGGCTTTAGGTTTATCTTAAAATCGAATTAATT
Organism: Athripsodes cinereus; assembly: GCA_947579605.1. Taxonomy (NCBI): domain Eukaryota; kingdom Metazoa; phylum Arthropoda; class Insecta; order Trichoptera; family Leptoceridae; genus Athripsodes; species Athripsodes cinereus. The sequence goes on along the minus strand of OX388305.1, from coordinate 23,252,181 downwards.
TTTTGAAAGAATGAAAATGATTAAATAAATTCAATACTACCCATCATTCTGTATAAATTTACTCAATGACGTTTATCCTGACATGAGGTAACCAGAGGACTCTCTGTATTGATAATATTGATTTTCTTAGAGATTTTTGACGTACCTACACCTGCCTTTTACATTTGAGGAAGGATTTATCGTATTGTAAATGTAGTGGCAGATCTTATACAAAAATCCTTCACATTCTGATGCTTTGCCATGAAAATAAAAAAGAGAATAGTTCTTTTTGCATAATTTTGTATGTATCTATCAATGAAAATAAATTTTATATGTATCTATCAATCCAGGCTGCCGGTGTGGCGCAGAGGTTATCACTCTTGCCTCTGAGTCACGAGGTCCCTGATTCGATTCCCGGCTAGGGCAAAATGAGAAATAGCATTTTTCATTTCGAATTGTCCGGGGTCTAAGTGTTTTAAACATATATATGTGTTTGGTGTATTGCATAAATATGCATCGTTGCGTTAGTACCTACCTATAATTCAAGGGACTAGCTTGATATATGCAACTTATCTATATGAATGTTATGTAATGTTATGTTTAAAATATCCGAGGTAAAGTCTTTCAGAACGGTTTAGATCGATAGAATGTATATCAATTGAATATAATAATAAATTTTATTATATTTCTATGTATATATGTATATGTACTCGTATTATTGAAAACGTAGGAAGATAAAGCTATTGTCACCAATACAACACAGCACAACAATATTAGATATACCAAAGCGCTTCAGGCTCCGGGAGGACTTAACAAAACCAATAAGGCACCAAACACCAATCCGTAGAACAGCGCTACATAATACAAGAACAAAGAGTTTGTTTGTATGTTGTAAGAGATTAGTTATTTTTTTAATGTAAACGGATTTTCGGATGTGAACAGTTATATCATCATTAGGTATTATTTCAAAAACTTCGAATGTGGGAGGGCAATTCTTTGCCGGGTGTCCACGGAATGCTTGTCGGGTGATAAATGGAATTCCTCGCTACTATACTGTAACAAAGTACAAAAAATATATAATAAATATAAGTAGATACCTATATGTGAATGAGTGAACCTATAACACTATAGTGAAAGTAATATCTGAATATATTTTTTCAAAAAAACGTCAGTAGGTACGCAATACAAAGCCTTTCCATAAACGAAATTTTTTTTTGTTATCCTTAAGCTATCAGTTTGGCACTGGGTCAATTACAAGCAATTCACAGTTTCACAACAATATAAATGTGATTATTACAAATCAAAAATAAAAAAATAAAAATTTATAAACATAACATAACATGCATAAACAATTCACGCTGATCGAGCTAGTCCAAACTAAGATAGTTATGAATCTTGTATTATGAGTATTAAAACGACGACAAACATATATACAATGCAATAAACACAAATACTTGTCACACCTAGATCCAGGACAATTTGAAAAAGGTCATTCTTCACTTTGTCCTGGTCGGGAGCTGAACCCGGGTCCTTGTGACTCAAAGGAAAGAGCGTTATCTCCGCACCACACCAGCGTAAAAGCGCCGAAACAGTTTCACATGAGTCCATGCAAAAATTATTAGAAACGATGATAAATATAATATATTGATCAAAGCCGAGCAGGGCGAACAATCGCATCAATCATTTCGTCAATGATGTAAAAGGCTTTTCCAACAAGATACCCTTTCACTTCTTACTGAAACTCCACGTATTTGAGTAAGTAGGTACTTATCTTATACTTATATCATATACTTATCTCTAACTTATCTATACTTATCTTATCTTATTGGCCAATTTCTTATACACAAAACTTTTATAAGATACAAAAATTTGTAAAATTTTTGTCAATTATCAGCAGATAATCAAGAGTCTATATCAATACTCAGTCTCAGTCACTTTCTGAGCTCTGTGTTCTCAAAACGCCTGCAAGTAGACCTCTACGCCCAGCTAAGATATCCACCAACACGCTGGACGAAAACAATAAAGCAGACAAGTCCTGCTTCTATGGTAGGGCTTTTGGCGTCGGAGGACCCGTCATTTGGAACCGACTCTGTTCGATAAGTTTATTTTCCCCGTGTAGAAAACAAACTCATCGAACTTGGATGTTAGGAAGGAATGCTGGATAATGGATGATGGAAAAAAGACTTACCGATTCACAAGGATTTCCGTACCGATCCGAATAGACGTTTTTTCTCTTTTCCTAAATCCGTGATGTATTGCTGGTTTCTCGCATCTGTCATCCACTTATTTCTTCCACAGCTTTCTTCTTCTCGGAACCGATCCACAAGATTTCCGTAACGATAAAAGTCCGATCGACCCGAATTGACGTTTGTCTTATATTCCAAACAATGGCGGGAAGACAGGAAGTGGGTAAGGAGGGGAGAGAAGGGAAAAAGGAGTGACCGACAGTGTTACCATAAGCGATATTTATTTTGATCGAACGAAACGGGTGCATACCGCAACAACATACTTTTTTAATACGAAAATATCAAACAGACTCCCCGAGGACCCGAGAACATAGTTTCCCGCGCCCTTGAGATGGATGCTCCATTAAACGGCGCCGAATAAATCATCCAACATACATACATACATACAATATGTATCTAAAAAATAAATGCTTGTAATAATATTTTATTAAAACTGTATAGGTACATCAGAAGATGTCCTCAAGAATATATTATTTGAAAACAGCATAAAAAAAAATGTAATTCAAAGCCATTGTTTATATGCAGGGCTTCGGGCTAGTACAATATATATTGAAAGTCTCCACAGTAAATATTTATATTTTGACACTAGCAGCGAAATAATATACGTACAATGTGATTGCCCATTTCCAATATTATCATTTCCCTTTTATTTATACTCCCTTGTGTGTGTCACAGACATATTATGTACATACCTACATACTCTTATAGTATTATTATTCTTATAAAACTTGCTTTTTATAACAATTTTACCGAGATAGTAAAACCGCTAAATATTTTCTTAATAATTTGAAACCTAAATATTCCATTTAGGTATACAAAAATAAATAAACATCTTCAATTCTGATTGACTTGAATTGTTTATTTATTGTTAATACTTATGCAGAGAAAGCAGTTTGCGATGGCATGGACATGTATCCAGAATATGACAAAATTACATAGGTAATAAAGTCCAACAGTTTAAAGTTTCAGGGGGGGCAGGGAAAGACACAAATGTAGGATACGGGAAGTGGTAAGGCAGAACAGTCAAGGCTCGGATGTCATACGACATGACGCACTGAGCACAACCACGAAGCATAGAAAAACTACGAATGGAGACCTCATCATCATGTAGGATTTATAATTGCCCAAGAAGAAGAATTCATTATTAATAGATACGAGTTTTGTTTTTAAATTTAAAGTGATAATTTAAAAACATAGTAAGAAAACTCGTTTCTGTTAATCATGTCACGAAATTATTACATTATAAATACAGCTAATATTAGGTAATAATATGAAGAGTTAAGATTGACTCAATAGAGTGACTCTCACCTATTGCAATGTCCGCTGAAGCGGAATGCATGTAATGTGAGTGACCTGATGATGGCGAATGACAAGGCGATGTACGTCGCTGCATACTGGAGTGGCAAGGTCTGAAGTCCGGACCCGAAAAGTAAGTAAGTAATTGAATTTTACCTTTTCACGAACTTCTATGTAACTTTCACAGGACAGTCACCACGGCACCGTATTTCTCGTATAATAGAGAAAAACATAATGTACAGAACAAGTTTAATGAATGAAAGCAATATTGTACAATCTGGGAGGTAAAACATTGTTTCGAATTGGCCTATGATACTCAAATTCCAATGATTGAAGAGAGAAACATAAATAATTTCTATTCTAACTACCTATATAAGAATATTCTTGCATATTTTTTTTCAATTTTATTTTATAAACTCTTGGAAACTATAAATTACGTATAGGTACTTAATTATAAATTATCATATAAATTTCGTCGTTCGCCGAAGAGTTCGTCGGTAACCTGGGGGTAGTGTCTCTGCCTCGTGAACAGCGGGTCCGTGGTTCGATCCCAGGTGCCGGCAAACTCCCCTTTCACGACACAAGCTTTTAGTAGCTTACTGTGAAAGGTGTATAAGGTTGTATTTGGGTTTATAACAAAAACCCAGATATATCTTTTAAAAAAAAAAAAAAAAAAATATAAGAATATTCTTTCCCAGACTCAGAGGCTTTTCGGGTAGATATAAATCGAAATTTAACATATATAATCAAAATGCATTTTCAAAAAATTGCTCCAAATAATAATAATAAGAACACTTTATTGATCAGAAAAAAAAATCATGAGCAATTGGCGAGCTTATTGCCTGGAGGCAATATCTTCCAGCTAACCAAAATAATGTGTGATACTATGTTGACAATGTGTAATTAATACTAAATGTGAACAGTTACCTAATACTAAATTTAATTATAAGTAATTATACAATGCAATCAATAATTTTTGAGTTTTCGAATATGCCGGGTAGATCTCGGATATTGGTAATCTTGTATACTGTTCCTCTACCGTTCATTCGACACTTGCAACTGTGCCTTGTTTACAAAGTAGGTTCTTGATTATAAAAATACGGACTTAATAATGCAAAAACAATATATTAAATATTATAGTCCCTAATACAATGTACGAACACAAAATTTGTCACACGTGAGAGTATATTAGTTAACTGGCAGAGTACCTAACTGTGTATCTAAAATAAAGTGAGGATAATGAGCGAAGGTCAACGCGGGTAGCCAATTTATATACTTACTGAATCTATACTTCTACTACTATACCGTCACGGCATATCCCACAAGTGGGGTAGCTAGCAGATCAGCTGTATGTAATAAACATGCAAGCCGCCCTCTCCGTGCCAATAAGAAATCAAGACATTCAGGATGGGCGGCAAACCTCATCACTGAATTTAACATTAATTTTTTTTTAATTTTTTCGAACACATGCCTTTTACAAGACACTCGATAACTTACGGAGAAGAGCGGGAGACCGATTGTTTACCGGCTACTCCACAGTATAAACAGTTTAAATGTCTTATTATATAAAAAAAAATATAAAATTACCTACTGAATCTCAATAATATCAATTAGTATTGCTACCCTGCTTTTGCTGAGTTACTGGATACACTACCAGACACTGAAAAATTCCATAGTAAAAAGCGAAAGATCTTGTTTATTTCTATTCCGAATTCACAAAATAAATATACACCTAAGAGATTTCTCACTTCTTATAGACGGATAAATAAGTAAATGATTCAAAACAAAGGCGTTTAAGTGGTAGATTACATTATCTCTAATTTGTCTTTCCAGTACTAAGGAGAGTATATAGAATAAGGTAGCGTATATATTTAGGTATGTATCTATACTAAACATTGGGAGGGCAACAGTTGAAATAATTTACATAACAAGCACTCCTTTGTCTAGTAACATCGACTGTATGAATGGGTCACTAATGCCTAACCGGACAAAGCCTCCCCCAAGTGTTCATCCCTTATATCGTGGGGTAGGTATTATTTATATTAATATATGCACATACATAATACATACATTTAGAATACAAATATATTAATAATTATTATACTCATGTGACTTATCCTATTTTATTTATTAAGCGTTTAAGTCTTATGCAATGAGGCCGAAGGGTACCTACTTCATTTCCGGAAGGAGGCATGATGGATCATGTATACAGGGATATAAAATCGGTATCTTTAGTATGAGTCATTTGTGACTTTTTATTTTTGATCAATAACTAGATATCTACCGCTAAAGAACTTCTCAATATTTATAATAATAAATGTGTTTCATCATGTGTCTTTTACTTTTTTACATCTTTCAAACATTGAGACGAATCTGTATTTTTTATAACAACCTAAATAGTAGTAAATAGACACTCACACGGGATAGTCATGAAAAAATAAGATCAGCTGAGAGGTTCGAATACCGAAATTCTATTTTATGGACCAAACCAAAATATGTACAGTTTTTAATTAACCTTTTTGTTACTATTAGCTAATGTAGAGGGTTCAAAATTATTATAAGAACTATTTGTTTGCATCTAGGTAGGTAGGTACCTTTATTACAAAAAAATAAACCTAAGTATTCAAATGAAAAAAAAACATTGACTATATAGGCAAAAAATTGTAAGTGATATTTTCATATATTTATTTATTCTTTACTGTACCTACATTGATTTCAAACAATTACATAAAAGGTAAGGATTCAAGTTAGATACAATCAATAGGTATCCAGAGGGCGAGTTTATCGCAAAGGCGCGATCTCTTCTAACTAACCCAAAACAAAACATATGTAGTGCATTTTATTACTGCTTATTTTGTAGAACTCCATAATTTAATGTAGGTAAATAATAGTAAAAAAAAACTTAGTTTTTTTGACATAGACCTAACATGTCGAAACCTGGTCACTGAGTAAAAGTAGGATAGTAAAACTCTACAAAGTTTTTTGTCATTATTTACATTAAAACATAATGTAATTACTAAAAAGGTACCTACATAAATATACTACTGGTTTTAGGAAATTATGATTATAATATATTGTCCTACATAGTATTTTAATTTTTGTATTGTTTTATTTAGTATTTTTATTTTATATTGTTTTGTTAACACTGTTATGTAGTATAAGGACTCGGCTCATTTGGGAGAAAGTGTTAGATTACTTGAATTAGTACTAAATATGATTTTTTTTATTAAAGTATCTTCATTAATAATTGATAGATAGAGAATAAAGATTTCTGGAAGAGGTAGTAATTAAGTCAAAGTAAGTAATGATATAACCCAAACAGTTTGTCAATCAGTTAACAAATGAAAGTCTATTAATTGAAGCGGTTAATTAATAATCAATTGAGTAAAAATTATCTAGCGTCCGTCTTGAGTGTCCACAGTTTATTCCTAACGTCCGGCCGGAAGTAAAGACCGGAAAAACCAAACTCAATTATTGTCATTAACCGGACACTTCCCGCCACCTGTTGCCAAACCGCCATGTTGTTATATGAACCAATAAGATAACAGTGTCCGCCCTCACCACTACCCTATTGGCTGAAAGCGCTAACTTGACAGTTGGGAATCGGGAAAATAAGCTCAGTCAAATTCAATCTATCCCTCGACACGGTTGGGGGTCGTCTGAAACTAAACGGGAAAAACAAAACAATATTTTTACGCAATTCATTTACATTAAATTAATATTTCAATAAAACTCATCTCAAAACAAATCTGAAAAAAAATGAAAACATTCGAGTCTGCCATAAAATAATATTTTTAGTAAAATTACATATTTCAATAGCTAAATAGTAATTATTACTAGAATAATTATGAATTTTAAGAATGATTATGTTATTAAAATGGCATTAATTTAACAAAACATATTAAATGTACTTACTTAAATTAGAGTATTATTAGTTCGCGTTTGATTCAGGTATCGAAAATTTTCAAAATTGGTAATACAATGAACATGTCAGTGTCGGGGAAGATATCATCTCATCAGGAGCACATTAAAAGGCCAATGAATGCCTTCATGGTGTGGTCTAGAGGACAAAGACGGAAGATGGCACAAGACAATCCAAAGATGCACAATTCAGAAATATCAAAACGACTGGGAGCGGAATGGAAGCTGCTCACTGAAATGGAAAAACGACCCTTCATTGATGAAGCAAAAAGATTGAGGTAAATAATTATTTAATTTACTTAAATTTGTGCACTTAGTATCAATATGATTATAAAAACACATTATTTAATTAAATCGCACATTAAGCGATTCAAAACAAACCATTTTCTTCAATTTTATTATTTTGTCCGTGTAACATCGTGTTACTTCTTGGAAATACCTACCACATTCTAATCAGCTGATTGCAAAAAGTCAATAAACTGAACTTCGTGTACGTGTATAATAGATTTGATTATATTTAGTTTAAGATTTACCTTTCGTTTCGATTAATATATCAAATTCGAAATGTAATAATAAATAATTTGTGATGCATGTCTATATGTATGTATGTAAACAAACTGTTTGCCGCCAGTAGTTTGAGAAAAAAAGAAAATCCCAAAGCTCAAAATATTTGAGGGTTTACTCTATAGGTACTCTAAATGGAATATTTTCCACGCAAGCTCTATGAAAACCTAAATGGCTTTGGCAAATGCTTCTTATTTTTAATTTGCCACAGAATTTATTTAAAGAAAATCCTATTTCAAATCTATATTTAAATATAATATTTTTATGAAATATTTTAAATTAAATTAGATAGGCATATTCGGGCTGCATATGGACTATGGAATTATTTTACAATTATAACATTTCTAATTTTCTTGAACTCTAACAAAATAATAAATTAATTGAAATAATTGTTTATACTTGCAATACTGCATAACCTAAATAATAAATCGCCTTTCCCATACAATTCGAATAGGTACTATCATTTTGAACCCCATAAATCAGTAGACAATGAGACTAAAAATAATTAAAAATTATTTTGTTTTAGTAAATACCTAACAAATAACGGTAAAGAGCGTTCTTGAGGTGGAATTTTTTCACAAAACGGCGCTTAATTAGTCATCCAAATAATAATATCTATTTGTTTGATTTTGTTGGCACTAACCATGTGGTAATCATGAAACATTTTTAATAAGTGTTTTTAAAAAATTTAAGTGGTGTAGTACATAATTAACTAATTCCTTATAATTAAAAATAATATCAACCGCTATCTTAATACAGAACTGGGCTAAGTTAAAATTTTGGTCAAACTGAGTTAAGTATTAAGAAATAAGAAATGATGATAATAGATACGAGATGAATCAATGAATGAGAGTTATTAGATCCCTTAATAATAATGCATGTCAGAATTAAATATTTTAGATATTATTTTTTATTACAAAAACAAAGCTTTAAACCAAGGGTGGCCAACCAGCCGCATGCGGCCCGTTGGGTGTCTACGTGCGGCCCGCGAAGCATATTGCACACTTTTTTTAGTAATAGTCGGTACAAGTACCCGCTACTTTTTTGAAAGAGGTATTTCGAGAAAATATTTTTAAAGAAAACCTAAGAGTTTTGATATTTTAAATTCCTATACCATTTTGAAAATTTGGCGCCGGGGAGGAGGGGAGGGGCTAAAATTTTATGGTGAGTATATTGTTGTGCGGCCCGCTAGGAAATCTCATTTTGAAATTTGTCCCGGCTGCTGAAAAGGTTGGCCACCCATGCTTTAAACTGTTCCTTTGAAAAATCACCCTAAAACACTTAGGCTAGTTCTGCAATTAAGGTAGCGCTATATGTAGTTTAGTTCTCGCACATTTTAAGGTACTACACTAAAATTAATTATACCTACATATGTATATCCGACATAACAAATTTCTTAAAACGAAATCTTCACAAAATCTCTCAACACGCGAATTCCAGATTCATGACAGGTATTCTCTCTTAATCTATAATGACAAATACTTTTACAAACAATCTTAACATGTGCTTATATTTTTCCTCCAATCATAACTATTTTCATATTCCATAGAAATAGTATATTTATATTTGATTATTGACTTTCACAAACAGATTTAACAATATAAAGACAATGACAAGACAATAGTGACTAATTCGCATTTATTTGACACACTTACAAATCATATCTGATAATGATAACAGCCCCCTCAACCCTATGTAATACTAGAAAATAATACCATCATAAATATTTTAGTCCGTTCGTGTAAAGTACCTATGTTCTAATAATTATGCTATAAACATATCTTTTAGACAAATATCATGGAATATGATGATATTTTCTATGAGAACTTCCACCCATTCAACGTATTCTCGACTAAAAATGAGGAAGTTAGCAGAGATCGCGCCTTTGTAATAAACTCGCCCTCTATAATATATTGATTGCATTTAATTTAAATTCATTTCTCTATAAAATTGTACCTATAGTATAATTAAATTTAAAACGTATTACTTATTTAATTCATTACTGATATAACATTTATTTTCGTGAGATATTAGAATACTAACCATTACACAATGATAATAAAAAATATAATAATTACCTTAATAATCCAATGTACACAAAACGAATTTATCGTTATATTGCGACATTTTCCAATAAACCATGTATCTTTTTTACTAATTTGAATGCATTCTTCAAAAAAATCTTTTCCTAACTCAAACGAATTGCAATTAACTATAATCATCACAAATAAGTTCGAAAATCTATTTAATTTGTTTAAATATTTTAAGTTTCATTGCGATAGCTTCTTCTATCAAAACAAAGAGGGTTTTAAAGCTAGTATGTACTGAAAAATAATAAAAACTACTTTTCATAACCGTGTCTAATATATCTAACATCTTCACCCTTCATCCCTTGTGTTAATGTTATTATTATTATTTGTAACAATATTATATATAACACGGGGTGAACAAAGACGATATTGTGGCAGTTGAATCAGTTGAACCCCCCATTGTGGATGATTATTAGGTATTATATATTATAAATCACGATAGTTCATATTATTATCGCATTGCCACACACGCTCTAAACATCTCCCTTTTAGTGATAAGGCTGTGGCGTTCGTTGCGTTGGTTGGCGTAACTAGTTGGGTTACTCTCTGGACGACTCCCTCACTGTATATCTGTCGGATGCCTGTATCACTAGATACTAGTTTTGAAACGGATAATATTTTAACCGAATACCGAATAACTAGCCAGATTCCAAATTGGATATGGGTATCCAAGCCAATCGTAACTTACCAATATCTTTTATTATTCTACATACATTTGTTATCACAAATCACTCGTACCGGGTGGAATACCTTAAATGAATATACATTTGTTACTAGTAACAGAATCAAACTGTATATTTGTATTTAATGTTTTATATTATATGAAATTAATAAAAAATAAAAAAATAAAACTTCATATTGTGAATAATCAACAATCATAATATATAACTACAATGCAGTATAATAAGACCAAGTTCACTCAATTACAATATCTTACAAATAACTTGATAACATAACTTTGTTTACTTACAATAAATCATCCCATGAAGGTGTTTTACTATTAATGCATTTTACGATCAAATAGATGTAGGTATTTATGTGTCAATAAAACGATCAAACAAATAACTTGTCAATATTCTCAAAATAGAAAGTAGATAAATTAATAGTTCCCCTATATTATTCCCAATAAATATCTATTTAATTCGATTTATCGCTGTAGGTATTATTCCCAATCGATATTTGAAGTTAATTTCTCATAATTTTAAAATACCTATGTTGATTTCATGAGCATTTTTCAGTTCGAATATTTACCGGTATTTGACTGGATATTTTGTTACTATCCGTCAAAGGTTTGGTGAGATTAATTATCGGATATAAATTTCATCTCTAATACGTAGGTACCTATCTACAAAGTGCTACTAGATATCTCACAAGCACAGCGCAATAAAAGAGGGCTCATCCTAGAATATGCCCTCGCTAATTTGTGGGTTCGCTAACTAAAACATGTATTATTATTTGAAGTTAATAGAAGGTACTACCAATAACAATGGGGGTAAAATAGTGAATGAAGTTATTGTTTTAAGAAAGTGTTCTATCCTCTTCTAATATAAAGAAACCCAATTTCGAGTAATGACACAAATTCGGTAACATCTTGAATTCAAATCAAATATTTAAAGCGTGTTCCCAATTTCGCAATCTACCTGCATATCTAAATTTAATACCTAAAACATATCGAAGTACATAACTACATATTACAATTTACTCAATTACGGAATTCTACTACGTGTGCACCAACACAAATATAGAAACTTTTCTTATAGGTATTCGTTCGAATAATTTAGAATCTATCAAGAAGGTTTGATTCTTATAATTTTCAGTCTTTTGTTTATCCTGCAAGTGATAACAACGATATGGATGTGAATTAAAAATAGAATTATTTATTTCAAACCTTTAAAAAATAAAAACAAACTTCATCTTCTATTCGTCTACTCTTTCGACGAAATAACAATAAATTTTAATACTTTTTTTATCCGTTTTACATTATGTTAAACATGATCTAAATAATCACAATGCCTTTCGGATTATATTATACAAAAATGAAATTGATCATAGCACGAGCGAACATAAAATATTTTATAATATAGATGATTAAATAATATTAATATAATGTCTAGCAGTGGTGTGGTTTCCATAGATATAAAAATGTACGATAGCGTACTTTGCGCACCTTCAAAATACCAACGCATACCTTAACTATGCAAGTCTGCAAATTTCTTAGACCTAACTACAATAGACAGTTTGGAATAACATACGCTGGATAAAACAACATCTTGGACGAACATAGTGGTAAACCGGTATATTAAATTTATATTTCCGGGATAAATAAATCTTGGATAATGTGAAATAGAAAATACTAAAATTCATTATGATAGTGTGAACATATGCAAAAAATATCGTACCTTTATCAAGTTGGACACTGCATGAGTTGTATTAAAATAGATTTAAAATAAAACATTGTATTACTTTCACTATACACCTACTATGAATATTATCCTAATACCAGCTAGCATACTGATTGGAAATATGTAGTTGTCATTATTGCTGTGTAGTTGTATTTGTTTGAAATCAATAAACAGATACACTGAGAAAAATACTCAAAACGAATCATTGGTACGGTACTATCAGATTAGGACCAGAGATCGTACAAACGATTCATTGGTATAGATCTATAATATTAACTCTTCGCAAACAAATCATTGGTAAATTTACCAATAACTTGTTTGCGAAGAGTTAATATTATAGATTCGTACTAATGAATCGTTTGTACGATCTCTGGTCCTAATCTGATAGTACGTAACAATGATTCGTTAGTATTTTTCTCAGTGTAAAATGAAATGAAACAAAAAAAATGTAGTGCCGCCACTGATGTCTATTTATGGATATAAGAATGTGCATATAACTAATCATAAAGATTTAAAATAATGTGTTGTGACAGATAAGGGAGGGTTAATTACATATTATTATATACATTGTGTTGATAAGGGATCATGATTACCCCAGGTCATTGAAGCGAATCAAATAATTTGAACGCTATTATCAAATCAAACAATTAAGGGTTATAAATATGTACATATTATAAATTTATGTATGTTAGCGATAAATTCGCTAGCTACCCCACTTATGAGAATGCCACGATTTCTCATATTGGTAGAAATATTTGCTTCTTATTTACATCACATGTATCCATATCTCACCATATTAGGAACATTGATCATCAAATTTTCAAGAATAAGTTTCCATACATTTTGTTGCCAACTACCTCTAAACGTTTTCTGTTTTATTGAAAAGATACAAATAAAGCAGTTGATGAGGTATGCTACCCATCCTGAATGTCTAGACATTTTATTGGCAACTTGCGTGTATAGATTCAAATAATCTGCTGGCTACCCTACTTAAGAGATATGTCGTGATTATATATACCTATATAGATAGGTACATATAATATTTAAATTACTTTACAAACTAAGATATTGGTTTGATATCAAGATATACCTACCTGTATATAATAAAGAACTGATTCGGAGAATTCTTATCATGACATATCAATATTGTTTAAGTAATAATAATAATATTTGAATGAAAGTTGACAAAGGTGTGACTGAATGATTATAATACGTTGTAAATAAAGGTACCGATATAATTTTTCGGGCTACTTTAATACGTAGTAGGGTCACCCTACTAGGCTGACTATAATTCAGTCTTTCAACTTTCAATTGGTTTATATTTCTATAAGAAATTTGATCCGCAAAGTCTCCGGTAAAGAATAAGTCTCCCCCTTTTTCTGCAAGTTTTCGATCGTCATGTCGTCGGTCGTCAAGGAGGATATTCGTAGAACATCCTATGTAAGATATTTAACATTTTCAACTCCGTGATGAAGTATGGCATCCATCTTGTATTGCGTTGGCACGGAAAGGACGACTTGCATGTTTATTCAATACAGTTATGTTGGCTACTCCACTTATTAATTTGCTGTGCTGGTGTATAGGGTAGGACAGGCCCTTTATTGACTTACCCAAATAATATATAAACTCTAGTAGCGACTCCATGAATAATTGCAAAAAACATCGTGAAATTTGTGGCATTATTATTATTTTTACTGACAATAAGACGATTCTCACAAAGATCATTACAGCTGAAGGCCAATGCGATCCCAGAAGATAACCAAATATGGAGGAATAAAAAGTCACTGAGAGCTCTTCTATTCAAAATCAATATAAAAAATACGACTTTGGGCACTCTAATACTTACACAATTTCAAATATGTAACTAAAAACCTATTTATGTTTGTATCGAAAACGCTTATTATCACTTTTATATACTGCGTTAATTCTTTTTTAAAGAAAACAAACGTGAAGTCCTTTATCTACTAGAATTATAATACATATTTACATAATTAACTTATTATTATATTAGGTATGTTATATTTCTTTATCAATCGTTTTATTTATTTATCAGTATTACAGTATTTACACGGGAATCAATATAATATATTACAATATATTTTATAGTCAATGGTTTATTATCAACACCTTTGGTAAACATTTCTAGACAACTAATAGCAGTGGCGCATCTGGATTTATAAAGAACCCTTATTCTTACCTTTATTCAATTTTTTGTGAATCCAGTGTTGAAGAAAAGCCTCTCTTGAATTTCACACACAATTCAATATTGGATGTACTCTCCCGTCATCTTTATAATATCCTAAAAAATCCCTCTATTTCTTTACTGCTATCCTTTACATGATCAAATTGTTGTGGTTCAAGATGCACAAATCACTTAATATTAAATGAAAAGTTCAATCTCGTATAGAAGATCTGATAGCAGATACTTTGTAACATTGCTTTTAGTATTGTATTAATTTGTTAATCAATTACTTGAAGAAGATGCTAATATTATGCAGAAGGATAGATAGTTTGATTGCTTCTCACATTTACAATATAATAGTCAGTATTTTGAGATATTTTTTTCAAAATGCTCTGTCATAATAATTATTTTATTCTTTATCATAATAATTGTAATAATACATCGAGATAATGAAAAATAAAGGTGATGTAAGTTTGTCAGGATCGATATGCAAATAAATAATAGACGCTTGATATAATCATCAACAAGCTTTCAGTTTAAGTACATCGTATAAAAATAAAACTCGTTTCGTCGTTTCGAGACACACCACTGCCTAAAACTTCACCACGATCTTTTTTTTATGTCCATGTAGGTACTTATTATTTAACTGAACAAATATCCTTTTCTATGTTCACAGAATGATATATATATATACATAATAATATGTGTTATTCTAATGATAATACCGAGTGAATGATTGCTTAGTGTATTTTTTATTCTTTATCAATAGGTATGTGGGTACTTTATTTAAAAAATTTCAAGAAACATTCAATTTATTTACATTGAAGACATAAATATGTATTATTATTTATTGTAAGTGTAGTAAAAAGATTTTAAAAGTACCTACTACTATATTTGTTGAAAATTCCCATGCTCTATAATAACATGCACTATAAGACCAAATGTATCAAGGTTTGAAGTGATACAAATACTCTTAGCAGCCTCGTATTAAACAATTAACTTATTAGGTATGTTTAGGTAGAGTAGGTTGATGGCAGTAAAATCTAATCGAAAGTATCCAATAGATACAAAAAATAACATAATTATGAAATCATACAAAATTTAAAAACTGCTTCGAATACCGTGGACAGACTTAGTGCCCCATACAGAAGTCTTACGTAGACCGCATACAAATAGAAAGCTCCTGACGAATATTAAGGTTCGTAAAGTCTCATATTTGGGCCGCATTATGCAAGGCAATATCGGCTTTTGGAGTTGATAATAGAGGGCAAGATTGAGAGGCGTCATGGGGTGGAAAGAAGGCTGCTGTCGTGGCTGCATAATATGCGGCAATTGACCGGAATAACCCAGGTGGGAGAACTAGTCCAAATATCCCGGGACAGGGAAGCATTCTTCAGATTGATATCCAACGTTGGGGGAACCTGACAGAAGAAGAAGATGAAATTTAAATTATTTACAAACTCACAACCAACAATCTATCAAAAAAGACATATATGCGTATGTATAACACTTCATCAATCGAGAAACTAATTATGAAATTTAACGTTTTTAGAGCAAATATAATAAAACATAATGGCAAAATAATAAATTTGACGATAAACTTGGCCATTGCGAAAGATTGTTTTGTATATACCGTCTTGTTATCCTATTCCTGCATATTATTTATGTTATTATATTTTTTGCCGCAAAATTTTTCATTGTTATTATTATTATATTTGAAATATCAGACATTCAGGGGTTACTCCATTCTCCTGAACTACCTATAGTCATTTAATTAATTTGAAAATGATTGAATTTGCATTTGAATACAATGAGATTGACAACATAAATTTTCAACAGCAATTTGCTACTACAGAACAATCGCATCATTGTTGTCGAGGCAACACCTCTGTACTAACTAATAAATTTAATATAAAGAGATCAGATTATAGGCAACAAATCTGAAATACTCTAAAATATGAAGAATAATATGCATAATAGAAGTACCAAGTATTAATTAATATTCAGCCTGGAAATATATATTTACAGTAAAACTATTTTAATTATTTGCTCTGCCTTTTTATTCCACAAGAGCGGTAGCCAGAACAGAACAGAGTCGCAAACATCTTCGCTGAATTTAATAAAATGTATTTTTTTGTGAACACCTGTTTCTTACAGAACACTCGAAATCAAATGGAAAAGAGTGGGAGACCTAATCATTGCTAACTACTCCATGGCTAACGGCTCTGGTAATATAATTCTATATCACATTTAATATATTATCTACGATAAGAAGTGGTACAGAAATTTAAGATGCAGTTTCATTCAATGCAGTTAAGTAGCAAACTTTGCTTTAATTCTCTGCTACTATATTTTGAACATGTTCTTAAACTGACTGTAAACGACTGCATCGCATTTAAGAAAAGTAGAATAAGATTATTTTTTATAAATAAAACAATCTTATTCTACTGCGGTATTGGTTCATATAAAATGTTTGTATCGAAATGCATATTTGCATATAATCAAGTCTCTCCTTTTAACAACAATAGGTACCTACTCATACAAAGTAATGACAGAACTGTGCACATTGTAGCTTTAATTAAATATCCAACAATACTAATACTAATAAAAACATATCGACATAACAAGCTAACACTACCCATAATACATAGTATTATGTTTTATACTGGTTTTAAACCCAGTTAAAAAAACATATCTTTAAAAAGCATGAAAGCTGTTCGCAACGTGTCAATAAAAATTAAAACACAACACGAATAAGGATTTGTGTTTAGTGTTAATGTGACGTGGTTAGATAGAAGAAATCACTATTAAGCGATAATCCCGCCACTGAATATCATCACATTTTTTCTTACGTAAACTGGTTTGTTGATTTTGTTATGTGAATGATTATGTGCAAGAAGAATAAAATAAATAAATAAATAGGTAATACACCTCATCACTGAATTGACGATGTCACGTGTATTACGATGATGATGATGTTGGATGATTTGTTTCTTAGGCGCCGTTTCACGATCCTTTGCCCATCTTATGGGTGCTGGTGAAAAGGGTGGCTTTCATATTATTCCTGTTTAAACTGGTGCTGTTGATTTCGCATCGTAAATTAGCAGATAACCTACAAATTTAATAGGCAGACATGATACTTGTGATCCCAAAAACATTCTCATGTAATGTGTTAATGATGTTATACTTACATCTGCCTTTTACAAAAACATTCTCATGTAATGTGTTAATGATGTTATACTTATATCTGCCTTTTACAAAAACATTCTCATGTAATGTGTTAATGATGTTATATTTATATCTGCCTTTTACAAAAACCTTCTCATGTAATGTGTTAATGATGTTATACTTATATCTGCCTTTTACAAAAACATTCTCATGTAATGTGTTAATGATGTTATACTTATATCTGCCTTTTACAAAAACATTCTCATGTAATGTGTTAATGATGTTATACTTATATCTGCCTTTTACGAAAACATTCTCATGTAATGTGTTAATGATGTTATACTTATATCTGCCTTTTACAAAAACATTCTCATGTAATGTGTTAATGATGTTATACTTATATCTGCCTTTTACAAAAACATTCTCATGTAATGTGTTAATGATGTTATACTTATATCTGCCTTTTACGAAAACATTCTCATGTAATGTGTTAATGATGTTATACTTATATCTGCCTTTTACAAAAACATTCTCATGTAATGTGTTAATGATGTTATACTTATATCTGCCTTTTACAAAAACATTCTCATGTAATGTGTTAATGATGTTATACTTATATCTGCCTTTTACGAAAACATTCTCATGTAATGTGTTAATGATGTTATACTTATATCTGCCTTTTACAAAAACATTCTCATGTAATGTGTTAATGATGTTATATTTATATCTGCCTTTTACAAAAACCTTCTCATGTAATGTGTTAATGATGTTTTATTTATATCTGCCTTTTACAAAGCATTTTCTGAGCCATTGGCAAAGAACAAATATCACAAAATAAAATATCTAGAAACATTAAAAATATCTGTTATTGACGTAATTTCTTTCAGCTTTTAATGATTCTATTCTGTTTGTTCCAAGTGTGGGGATGGGAGAAAGTCGGGCTAGTTTAAATTAAAAAACGGGAGCGTTTTCAACACACAGCCAACTTTATTGAAGGTTTAACAGGAAGAGGAAATCACATAATTTTGACAATAGACATCACAGATAAAGATGTGGCAGTGTTGCCATGATACATATTTGTTGCTTAAACATCTTCCCAAGGCGGGAGAGATGAAGGTGAGCAACTGCTCGAAATGATGGCTGACATGTGGAAGCAAGTGAACTTTAACATCGATATAGTGGACTGTATTTAGTATGAAATTGTTTATTCACTGACCTTAACAATCAACCACCCTCTCGAGCATACTTAATTCAAACATTAAATCCCACTGACAAATCTCATTTAATTTTTACTTATTAAATCCCAATGATAAATCTTATTTGAATTTTATTTATTTTTTACCCCATTAACATTTTACAATTGCATTGAAGCTTAATAATTTGAACCCCAGCAATGATGTATTATTAACTTATACATTTACATATACTATCACATTTCCTTTACATATTTATAACACTTTAATAGCTATATTATATAGGTACATTGATCACTTGAGATTAATATCTTAAACTATAAACTTAAGTTATATTTGTTTTTGCCCCTAAATAAGTTAGTACTTGTTGCTTCATTACATTAAGCCTATTAAATTAGGTATATTTAATGTTACTTTGAAATCAATTTTATACTTAGTCTTACATTACCTACCTAGTACACATATTTAAATTATCATGACTCTATGTTAATTATCAAAGTATTATTTTTTACATAATTTTACCAAGAATATTAATGATGTTGATCATCACTTCAACATCATCTAAATGGAGTATATTTCAATATTAAATTTCTTACATTATATTTCAACAAAATTATATAAATGATGTCAGTCATCACTCTTACATCATTTAACCTTAATTGTGTACAGAGATATATCGGGGAAGGGGGGGCTGTTTGACCTTGCTCTGCGCGTTACAATTTAAAATTATACAAGATATTGGCTGTGTGCTGAGGAGCTCCCATTTTGTCGCGAGCGAGTGACCTCAAGGCAGTCACTCGCTCAGGACGAGCAAGGCAGGTCTGCGTCCCGCCATGGGAATTATTATTCCAATGGCAAGACACAGACCCTTCCAATGGAAGTGCGATGGCATTTTCCATCACTTTTCATAACTTCTATAGCCCTAACACATCCATCCCCTCCTGGATATATCTCCGTCACACGGGCCATTGGCCATGTCAAAGAGGGACCATCATTTTCCCTTAGAATTACAAGAGATCCTTTTTGAATGTTTGGAAGCTTATCTTTCCACTTAGGACGACTCTGGAGTTGGTTCAAGTATTGTTTAGACCAATCTTTCCAGAAACGTTCCTTCATGGCTGTACAATGTTGCCAAAATTGCAGCCTGTTTTCAGGTATCTTAGTTAAATTTTGTTCAGGAATCCCTGTTAGAGATTCTCCAGCTAAAAAGTGACCTGGTGTCAAATAAGAAAAGTCCTCAATGTCTGTGGACATTTGCACAAGAGGGCGTGAATTTAAAATTTGTTCTATTTCAACTAAAACAGTATAAAATTGTTCGTAATTAAGAACTTTGCTTCCCAGCACTCTTTTCAGGTGATATTTAGTGGCTTTGACGCTTGCCTCCCATAGCCCACCAAAGACCGGGGAATAGCTAGGTATGAAGTTAAATTTAATTCCAGATCTTTCTGAGTGTGTTAATACCTGTCTCCGGTGGGTGTCAGAGGCCTGCATTTTATACAATTCATTTAATTGATTATAAGCACCTTTAAATGTGCTGGATTTAATATCAGACAGAAATATTGGATTATAAATGGACTAAGGGTCATCAAAAGAATATTGTACAAATGTATAACATGTTTTAAATTAAAGGCAAATACTGCTAAGCAACTGATGGGATCTTTGCCTGCCAATGGAGAAAATATAAGTCGACCTTTTCAAAAGATCGGTATAGATTTCGCTGGACCAATTTTAATCAAACAATCTCGTTTAAGAGGTACAACCACATCAAAGGGTTACATAGCTGTTTTTGTTTGCTTTGCTACAAAGGCTATACACTTAGAATTGGTATCAGATTTGACAACCTCAACATTTTTGGCAAGTTTTAAATTTACATACTCATCAATAAAATCTTTGTATGAGTCAAACAATTTTCTATTAGATTTAAATCTTTTTTCTAAATTATTAAATCTTTTCAAAGCTAAGGAAAAGGATCCTCCAAGAAATTTATTTATTTCCTGATGAGGTACCTTGAAAGGTATAGCAACTTTAAATTTATTATCTTGTAAGGTTACACTACTTTTATATACCTCTTCAGCCCTTTCATTTTCCCTGATGTTTTCCATGAAAATCTCCGGAACAGATTCCTCCTGCCAAAACCTTGACATGTGTTTACTGATGTCAGTCTCACACTCCTGGCAGAAGAGGTTGACAGTTCCTTGACGAGCAGATCCTCGGATGCTTCCAGTGACGACGTCTCCGAACTGCGTCGGGATGATTCTCATGGCACCTGCAGCAACATCTAGGCAGCTATTGAGGGACCCCAGCGACTGAAAGAAAATATTTGAACTGAGCAACAGATCTATTTTTCCAGGTACATTAAATGTATCATCTGCCAACTTGATGGCTTTGGGCAATTCAAGATGATCTAATTCAACGAGGGTGCTTGGCAATTTATTGGCTATTATCTCATCAACGACCAAGCATTCTGTACTGACACGATAAGGATGTACTAAAGAAAACAAATTCAGATGCACAGAACCTTTTACTCTTGCTTGAGTGTTGGATATGCCATTCACACTCTTGTTGTTTTTTAAAACTTTCCTTTCTAGTGAATTAACTAAATCTTGAGAGATAAAAGTAGCTTCGCTCCCACTATCCAATATTGCCCTGGCAATAATTTCTTGATTATCTTTTCCAAGTATTTTTACCTTTATTGTTGGAAGAAAGATTTGATTATAGGAAACTTTGTTTCCAGAAATTAATGTAATAAACTCACCCTGTTCACCACTGTCTGTTGAACGAGGTACATGCAATAATACATTGTGCCTTTCATTGCAAGTTTGACATGTAAGCTGTCGCTTACATTTTTTTCCCTGATGCCAGTTCAGACACATAATACATCTGCCTTGTTTTCCAATAAACTCCCTTCTTTCAACTGGTGTAGCTAGAATAAATAGTGGGCATTCAACTAGTCTATGATTACCCTTTTGACAAAAATAACATTTTTTAATAACCCTTGCTGCAAAAGAAGCTTTATTCTTTGAGAAATTATTTGTATGAAAGTTACTTTGTCCCTGGACATGTTCGTCAGAGTTCTCAAAGGCATTTAGTCTTGTTTCCATGATACTGTAAAATTCTTTGATGGTAGGCATTTGGCTAGAATCTCTTTCAAGATGAAAGGCCTTTACTGAATTTACATCAAGTTTATTTAAAATGTGAGACAGCAATAATGTGTCCCAATATTCTACTGGCTGACCCAGATTTTTTAATGCTTCTAAATGTTGCTTAATTTGACTAAGCATTTTTCTAATATCACCAACATTTGTTCTTTTGATGACCGGTAGGTCAATAAGAGCTTTTACATGTTCATTAATTATTTTAAATTTATTATTATACCTATCATCTAACAACTGCAAGGCCCCCCTATAGCTGCCCGCTACTATTGGTAAGTGCTTTATCAAATCAAAGGCCTCACCCTGTAAATGTGATCTAAGATACAAAAACTTTTGAATGTCTTCCAACCTACTATCCTTATCTATGACAGAGAAGAAAAATTCTTGAAAAGTATTGAAGTCACTGTACTTCCCTGTAAAGACCGGTATGTTGACTTGAGGCAGCTTCAGGCGACTGCTGGGCCCTGCCTCCGTAGACTGCGATGTATCATGGACGGCGGACTCAGACACCCTGGACTCGTTGGCTTGTCGATCAATCGCCTGGAGCTGCGCCATCCTGGTCCTCAGAACCCTCATGATTTCAAAGTAGGTGTCTAATACGTTGGATTCATCCTCTTCATCCATAAGCTCCATGTTTAAGACCTCATATTTTTCATGTAGATGTTGCGCTCTTTCAATTCTCAGAGCCAAATCCTGTTCACTGGCTCCTTGCAAGAATTCAGCGTGAATAGAATTCTTCAATTTAGTAAGGCTAGATTTAATAAATCCCCTTTGGGCAATCAGCCCTTTTTCCTTCTCTTCTGTCGGCATATTTTCGCCTTTTTATATTTATATTTATTTTTAATTATATTTATTTTTAATATTTAATTACTTTAATTGTTATATTTAATTGTTTATTATATTTATTTATTATTATTTATTGTCACATATAGTCCTCTTTTTTTTTAAGAACACTTTTAGTAGGTAATATTAACCTAGTTTTTTAATATTTTTTATGGGTAAAACCCTTATTTATTTTCAAATGTAGACATCACCACATTTAATATTTATTTTAATTTTTATTTTCTAATGTAGACATCACTACATTTAATATTTATTTTAATTTTTATTTTCTAATGTAGACATCACTACATGAGTTCTTGTTAAGAACACTTTATTAAGTAGGTAATGTTAACCTAATTATTTTCATGGGTGAAACCCTTTATTATTTAAAAATAATAATGTAGACGTTACTACATATTAGTTTTGTTATTATTAGAAACACTTACTCGTTCATCCATATTCGGATGCACTTTATTTAAGTGGATTCACTGTGTATTGTCCATCTTGTTCGAACACGCCATTGTAGGTTGACATCAATTTCGAACACTTAATTTTGCCCCATTTCTAGCGAGACCAATCCCATCCTCACACTGGTTCATTTAAAAAATCCGGCTGAAGGGCCAATGTTTGTTCCAAGTGTGGGGATGGGAGAAAGTCGGGCTAGTTTAAATTAAAAAACGGGAGCGTTTTCAACACACAGCCAACTTTATTGAAGGTTTAACAGGAAGAGGAAATCACATAATTTTGACAATAGACATCACAGATAAAGATGTGGCAGTGTTGCCATGATACATATTTGTTGCTTAAACAATTCACTCAAAAATAAAATAGAATAGAAAACATTCATAGATATTTCAGAAAGGACTAAGATATTAATTCAGTGATTGGGAATATAAAATGTTGGCACATAAAGGTGGAATAGAGTAGAATAGGAATTAATACATTTGTATACATCTGTGAATGAACTAAAATATTTATTTGTATTAATATAATTTAAATCTATTATTTAATGAACGTAGCATGTTTAAACGGTGATACGAAAGCCTAAATTTGCAAACAAGTCATGCCCGTAACTATTCTGTCCTATTATTATTATCATCCAAATAATATAATATTATTCAATATAACAATACTAATAATAATAACACATACAATTTCATGTGAATAATACAACAACAAAGGTATTATTTGTGCAATAAAGGGAGTATTATTTGTCACAACGAGCCTCCTGTCTCCCTCACAGACACACACATTCATACTATGGATGAAAGTAATAATCGGTAACTATCCGACTGGAAACTGAATCCGAATGAAACTACAGGTCAAAAGTGTCTAGGTCGTCTAGGAGGATGTTGGATATTATTGGTATAAGCATGTCGCTATTGATACTGTACGCCAACGCACTCAGGAAAGGTCTATGGTCTATGTATTGTAATAAAAAAGAGACGATGGTCCTAGCTAAGCTATGTTTTGAAAATCTCTAATGATAATTATTTTATATTTTTGAACTATATCTTTGAACTTTCAAACTTCTTTTGCAATTGTTGTAGAGTATATTTTTTTATTCAAAATTTAGAATTGCTTTGTTTTTTTATAAATTTTTGTGTTTCAGTGTTGTGTTAGAACTGCTTTGTTGGAATTTCGGGACTGTTTCTCCACGATCCCCACTGCCTTTTGGCTTCCGTCGAAGTGTTCACTGAGACTTATCAACAGTTTAAACCTGTGGTCTCAGTTAATGTTTTAGGGGACTCATATTACATAAATAAAATCCAAAAAGATCACCAGGAAAAATGGTTTCGGCCCTGTGCCTTCAGGAGGAACGCTTAAAAACGATCGGATTTAATTATGCCCGGGAGGTATCTATACGTACATTCAATTAAAAAAAAACATAAATCAATAAAAGAAATATAAAACAAATAAAAATGTTATTATAGTTATTCTAAAACGTTTTCACTCACTTACTAATATTTAATTATCGCGTCTTATTCCACGTGGGATAACTTGTTCTGCACTAAACACAACATTATCACGACAGAGCCAAGTATTTATCACGTATAAAACATTTAACGGCTACAATTCAGCATTGAGGTACGCCACACATCCTGAATGTCTTTAACTTTTATTTGCATATAGAGTACAATTTCATTTTTTTACAGGTGTATATTTAATCCAACAACTACGCCACTTATGTAAAATGTCGTGATAGTATGAGTGAATTAATTTTGCGGATATTCTTCATACGGTATCCGGCAAAAACGCTTTCCGTTTCACCACAATTATTTGCACCAATAGTACCTACCTAGTCACAGCTAAAACAACAATGTACCAGTACCATCAACAATGAACAGATTATTACATTGTTAGTAGAACAATTGTGCCATAGTACCTCCACACTTTGACTGTCGCTCCACACAATACCTCCTATAATATAATCCCATTTCGATTTTCATTTAATTTTTATTCATTGTTCTGTCTAATAGACAAGGCGGGAAAAGTCAAAAAGGAAGATGCTCCCTACGATATTATTATTATACAGAAAGTGTTCTATTGTAAGAGGCAATAGCCCTCATTTCTCTCTCTTTCTCTCCCTTACCACCTCTCGCTCTGTTCTGTAATGCTGTAATTACCTTTTGTCACAATACTGACGGGCACACTTATTGATGTTACGAAAAATCTAATGGCTATTTTTTACTTTCCCTGCTGTATAATAACTCGTCATTGTCTTTGTTTTTACAGAGCACTTCACATGAAAGAACATCCAGACTACAAGTATCGACCCAGACGGAAACCAAAAGCACTTATGAAGAAAGAACCTAAGTTCGGATTTCCCATGTCATCGCTTTTATCACCTGTTCCAAGACTGCTTGCGCCCGCACCTCCTCCACATCATCCATTACTGAATCATGAAGGAAAGCTGGATTTATCGAGAAGTATATTTCCTCCATTTCCCTATCCATTTTATCCATTCGGTCCAAAATTACCGGGAGAGGAAATAGCCGCTGAATTGGCTCAGTTAGGTGCTTTGTGTCCAGGGGGATGGTGGGGCGCAGCCACCGGTGCCTGTGGCTGCAGACCAACAAGAACTCCTCCATCTACGCCACCCCCACCGCCCCCAGCACAAGTATCTGCAACCTCCAGCCCTCAAGAGACGAGACCTGTGTCATACGTGATGTTGAAACAACCTTCTGATGAGGAACCCCCTCAGCACGTGATATGAAGACCGCTCCCGGTGCTCCCCGCGCGGGGAGCACTGGGTATGTGGGGCTGCTATGACCGGCCAGGACCCTCGCTAGATAGATCTCCTTCACTGGAGAGCAACTGAACTGGTGTAACTGACGAATAGCTCTATTGAACAAAGCCACATGTAAATATTGTAATAAGTAGCTGTTAACACTTTGTATATAAATATATCTAACCATAGTATATACATATATATATATATATATACACTGATACTATTAAAATATGGAATAAAGCCGTATAACGATTTCTTTATGCATCTACAGATTTTTGTTAAACAACACCTTTACAGCTTTATACTATATGTGATGCCAATGATAACATTAATTAACTTAAAACTAAGAACATGTCAGACACAAAATAAATGTACCTAGCATTAATTTAATATCCAGTAATAATTATGATATATAAACAATGTTCATTAAGTGCAATAACTGTGTTAATTTAAAGAGTATGGGTGTGGGAATTTCTCGTTTTTCATGTACCTACCTACATGCGTTGTAATTAGATCTATACTTATTTTTTTTAATTACAATGTTACAATTATTCAAAAGTTAGTTATCATTTTGATACACTTGCATTTTTTTATAAAATTACTTATAAAAACCAATAATGGACTGTCCATTTCCACAACTCATCAAGTCGATATTTTCGAAAATATCGATTTAATTGGTAATACATATAATCAACTCCGCTCCATCAATCCCACAAACAAATAATTATAAAAATTACTCAATTCCCTTTATATATTATTAACTTAAAAGTTAACGAAAATAAATTAATGGACCTTTTTTCACATCCACAAATATAAATATATTTCGAACTGTTTAACTATTGAATGGAACAGAGACAAAATAATGCCTCTAAAAATGCGATTATTATATAGTATATTTCACTATCTGTTGTATTTTAAAGCATAATATAAATATATTAAAATTACAAAAATGGTGATTTTTCGTATATTAGACAGTTCGAATTGTTGAGTCAAATTATTATTAGTGTTATTATTATTATTACAACTGATTTCATTTTTCATCTGCAAAATCGGGAAATTAATATTATTCTCATAGGTAAATGTACATAACAGTGTACATATCATTTTTATATTGCAAATCATATTTAGTTATATACCTATGTATAATTGCAGTAAAATGTTTAGTAACATACCATATCATAATATCATTAAAACTATATATTTAAGGGAATAATTACAATATCAAATTTATATAGCAACAGTTTATTATTAAACAAATACCTAATAATTAAATTGAATGTTTCTTACATATCAAAAAATTACTGTATAAATGTTAAGTTACTTATCTTTTCATTATTGCCCAATCATTTGTCCTATTTAAATATTAAAATTACAATTCTTCATTTGATTCATTATCTAAGCATTTACTAGTATCAATTTTCTGAGGACGTTAACATACAATAGATAACTAGGTAATTCATATTGTTTTATATCACGCATTTGAAAACTTTTCAATATATTTTGCTCCTTGAATATTTACATACAAGATTTTGGAGATATTAAAAATATGTTGTTAAAATAGAGAATATTTTTTTCATACGTAAGTTCATGAATGTTTTCATGCATATTTCCTTTGTAAAAATGTATTTTTAAAACACCGAAATACACCCCTTAGGGTATACCCTCACAGTTAACTCATTATTTAACTTGACTGACATTCATAACATTATACACTAATTTTCATATCACTCATTATGAGATGAATTTTTAAATTTTAATCAAACCCACTGACCACCCTCACAGAAACCTATAGTGTGTTGTGAAGGGGGAGTTATCTCACAATTTAAAACTGTAACCATGAAACTATTATTTATTTATTCGTCAAAATAAAAATACAGAGAGTTTAAACAAAGAATATCACAAGTAGGTATATACAATGAACAACAAATAAACCAGTAAAGTATCCACTCTTACCCATTAATTAATGAAGTCGTCTACTACTACATTACCCTATATTGTGTGTTTGTATATTACCCTATACAAAAGACAAAAGTCGTTGACGTTGTTGATAAAGTCTCCAAGCTGAAATGGCAATGGGCTGGTCATGTGATAAGACGAGAGGATGGCAGATGGACTTCCAGAATTCTTGTATGGAGACCATGGGAGGACAAAAGAAGCGTAGGAAGACCCCAAAAAAGATGGGTTGATGATATTGTCCAGATGATGGGGAAACAGTGGTATCGTGTTGCTCGAGATAGGAGAATATGGAAAAGTTTTGAAGAGGCCTATATCCAGCAGTGGAGAGAAGAAGGCTGGCAGTAAGTAAGTAAGTATATTACCCTATAGTTACTAATGAAAATATCTATTGCTGCAATATTTTACTCAAGTTAGTGTTGACTTCTTTTTGACTACGACTTCAGAAAAAAATCGGTAAGTATCAAAAATTAATGAAAATCAACAAAAATATCTTGAATATTCCACATTTGTATAAATAGTATAATATTCTTTTTACATTTAAATATGTGTATAATGTTTAAAACAATGATTTTATGTTAGTATACGTACCTACTAGTAATGCTTTTATTACATTGATAATATTATAAAAAAAATATGTATTATAATTTTGTACATAATCTGTTAGATTTTTAAATACGTTGTTATTTGATTTTGAAATTGTTTTTTTTTATGTTCACCTTTTTTCTGTTTTATGGCTTATGTTTTGTTGTTATTTACTACCTAATAAAATTACTTATTAAATATTATTTGCTTTTATTCACGATGTGATTCCTGTACAAAATGCTTCTGTTTGGTGTATCTACATCATACATTTTTAGAAGAAATAAATGTATAATATTGCAAATTTCATCTATTCTACCCATGGAATTTATCAATTTTAATAACTTTCATTTGCAGAAGAAATTTTCTTACATCGTTAAAGGAATGTGTTTGCAATAATTTTTCACCACACACCAATCTCAAATTATGATAATCAATAATTGGATTAAGTACACTTACAGCAATAGTACGGATTAATTTATAAAGTAAAAGTATAGGTACCTACTTCAGATGATTATTTAGATTTATATCTTCTATAATAATATTCTTCTATAATCTTTTTTTATTATTATTTTTTTGAAATATATAGGTATATCTGGATTTTGTAATAAACCCAATTACAACCTTATATATCTTTCACAGTAAGCTAAAAGCTTGTGTCGTGTAAGGGGAGTTTGTCGGTATCTGGAATCGAACCGCGGACCCCTTGTTCACGAAGTCTCTCCCTCCAAGTACCTAAATCATAAAATGAGTTCACTTTTTCGATGTTGTAAAATGATACATTATTCTACAACACCGTACATTAAGGGTGTGTTTGGTACTAGAAAGTTACATTGATATTTATTTAATAATCAGTTTTCCTTTTTCGTGGACATTAAACTCGTAAATTTCACAAAGAAATTGAATTTTTATCAACAATAAATCCACGATTTATTCCATTTTTTCTTCACTATTTGCCTCCCCTACCTACTATACTAACAGAAGATATTCACATAACACGGTGTTATTCAATTTCCATACGCTGTGATTTACATCATAGAAAGATATTTATAAATATTGTGTTTCGAACCAGTGTCATACCTCTTTTAACCCCTGCCCTGTGTACTGATAGGATCACCACATTTCCTGTCCGAGACAACCAAAGACTGATCATAAATAACAGTAACGCGGTGGCAATGTCTTATCTATTTTGTGTGGTCATCGCATCCTGTCTGTGATGTGTTTACGACACATTCTTCAATATGCAAACCAAACAAACATCTTCGTAACATTATTATTATACATACTTCTCTCTAGTAAGCAAGGGAGAGCGATAGTTTTCCTTTGAACGCTCAGAATAAGAACAATCTATATGCCAAATGTCCTGTTCTCGCACATACATGTTTCCCAAATTTTATATATCAAAATCCAAAATGTAGTTTTCATGAAGTTATCGTGATACAATAAGTCACTCACTATTTTCTGTAAGTTTTTTCGATTCGTTCTTTTTCAAAACACAAATGAAAGATCCTCAGCAATTTAATAAGTTATTTCATTAACTGGTTGATTTATCATTAATCACTCTTATTATCATATATCATACATCTGAAAACATTATAAATGACCTGATTAAATTTATTTTATAAAATAAAACAGAGTAATTAATCGGACAATAGTACAAATGGCGTATGTACGATTCTTTCCAATCAACCCAACAAAAGCAGATACATCTTTCATGAAATTGTTTATTTTTATTCATTATTTATTCCAATTGTAAAAATATTATAGGTACTAAGGCTAGTCGCAAAGGTGGATCATTAAAAAAATAGATTGCGTTTCAATATTTCTACAAAAATAATAATATTTGTATACAATGTTAAATATATTTATATTTGGCCAGTTGACAATAATTATTTTCATTGCTACTTGAAGCTTTAATGAAAAGCTTGGAGTGAATGAAAAAATTATTATCAGTTTAAGAAGGTTATATAACCGTGAAATGAAACTTTAAGTAAATTGTGAGTTAATTATATTTTTAGTCGAACGATCACTGAAGAGTCCTTGAGTTTTACAAGGTGAATGGGGGAGGAGGGATGCGGTTTGAGGGTTGCTTAGCGTTGTTCCTAGTAGCGATATAACGCCGTAGTGAGGGGTGAAAAAGGTTTTTTAAAATAAATAATCCGCTACATCATGTATGTCTCTAGAAGACAACGACAAAGATAAAATATTAAGTATAAACACTAATTAATAAAATTATTTATGTGTTTTTTTCCAAATATTAAATAGGTATACCTAGTTTTTTTTTTAAGTTGGAAACTTTTCGGAAATTGTTTATCCTCAATGATAATTCATTTTACATAAGATAGAATGGAAAAGAAGTTTAATTTTATTTTAGATGATCCAAAGTTTTGTCGAAGATTTGTAACTAAACATTTTTAGACCTTTGAAGGAAGTTAAAAAATCTGGTTCATGTTATTATATGAAAATTTATTATTCCAATTAATTATAACACGTGAAAGATCTCTTAAAATAATAACTAAGAATATTTTTTAACAAATAAACAATTGATACGAAATAAAAATAAATCATATTCCGGATTCACATACTAATAAGTGATAGAGAAATAAAACAGGTATTTTAAAATAACAGCAAAAAAGATATAGGTATGTACAATATTGTTTTTGTCTTTAATTAGAGCTAAACCAATTAAATTTATCCATTTAGAAGTGTTTGACAGGCAACCACAATGTGGTTAGAGGAAAACACCTCCACCCCGGTTCAAGAAATGTAAGTATTATAATAAATACAATGTTAGGTATATTGTAAGAGGATTGTGCCTCCAATCTATCTCTTGTGTCAACTCAGTGCCTATACTGTCTCGTAGAGCTCACTATATACGAAAAGGTACCTATAGTCCTCAGTACCTACTCGTATTGTAGATATAAGTGAGATGTAACAAAGGGGAGAAAACAATAAACACTTGATAAAGTATTATCATGAATAAATACAAACCCCTCACAACTAGTCTATCATGTAGCGATCAACTTATGGCCACCCCACTAATCATTTATTCTCCAACAGTTATGATATGGGAATAAAGTTCTCAAATACGTAATACTCACATTGACAATATATTGTAGTGGCGGCCGATATGGAGCGTACGTTTGGGACTAGCTTGAGTTTGGGTGAATTTGTGTGAATTGCGTATATAAAAAAATATAGCTATACGTATGTAAAAAAATGTCATTGATATAAAATTTGAACTTAAAATTTACATTTGCATGAACATAAAGGCATAATGGGATTTTTCTGGACGTCAGTTCCAGAAGAGGAAGAAAGTTGAAACGGAAACGAATTATGAACATTTTGAAAAAATTGCCAAAGAAAGAAACGAGTAGTTAAATGTGAAAGAGGTTCAATGAGAGGCAATGGAAAGATGACTGAAGAATGTCATCCAGATTAGCAGTTATTTATTTTATTTATTTACAAATATTTACGGCCAAAGCCTTTTACATGTTTAAACTATGTATATATACAAAACATGTTTACAAAGGAACGATCAGTTACAAAAAAGACACAAAACAATTAGATTAAAAAAACGAGAGTACAAACTATTAGAATAGATAATCGATAAACATTTATAAAGTAAATAATACCTATAAGAACACAAAAATATACCTATTCGCCAGATTTAAATTATGGAAAATCACTCAAAAAAATATAAATTGTATATTTTTACTTAATGGTGTGCATTATGACATTCAAAAAAGTTTGAGAATCACAATATTTATCAATAAAACTTTAGCTACTGTATAAACGCATCATAGAATTCTTTAGTAAACATGCACCGAATTTAATATCAGCTTTAAAACTGAGCTCTAGTTTTCTCTTTCATTCAAGTGATATTTGTCAATATAAAAATGAGAGATAGAGATGTTACCGGATCTGTATTATATAATATTATTCCCTATCGACTTTACCCCACAGAATATAGTGACACTCTTTTATGGTCGTTAAATGGGATTAAAAGCTGTTTTTATTTGCGGAACGTCGAAGATATTATTAGGAGGGTGGACCACTCCAATTTGCAATCTTGCGTGAAAACGATTTCGTCACAGTAAAATATAAATAATGGAGACATCGTTATATTATTTGTTAGAAGGAGTTTAAAAATACAATTAGAACAATAATTTTAAAAATAACAATTAGGAATAAGAACCACTTATTCACTAAATTTTCATTTGTACCATTTTCCACGAGTGGAGTAGTCAGTGAACTAAATTCATATAAGAAACGCACTAGTCGTCCTCTGTATGGTAATAAAAGGTAATACATTGCACATCACCGCTGAGCTGAAGATGTTAAATGTCTTATACGTGATATTTTACTTATACTTGCTATTTACAGAACATTCAATCACTAATAGAATAGACATTCAGAATAAGTGTTATACCTCACTGTTGAATTGAACGATATTTACGAATACTTGGACACTACCCGACGATCAAAATCTTACAAAAACTAGTGGGGGACATATTTTTTGTTAGAAACTCCACAGAATCATAGATTTTTACCTGTTTCTACCACATAAAAGGCTTGAGCCACTACCTCTACCACATTAAAGAGCTTGCACAGTCTGTTGGCTGCGCGAACGAGGTGTCTCTTGAGTAATATTGTTAATATTACAAACCTTTTTTCACGAAATCAAATATAACCTAAATAAACAAACAACCAAAATAAGTATCGTTATTATAAAATATACTATAAAGCTATCTCGGTTGCAAATTATTCTTTAAAATCTCTATTCATAATATTTTTACGAGACCTTTAAAAGTAGATAGTAAAAAGTTAAAACTCACACAAAAAACGATTGTTTTAAATGTTCATACATTCCATTATTATAATAATATCCTAACAAAAAGGTGTCTGAATAATAAATAAATAGTAATAATAATACAAATAAAAATATAGCACATTCCACAATATTGAGTTGTAGTTATCAACAATGTTGTAAACTGCACCAATATAAAACTGATGTAATTTGTGGGAAACTCTGCGATAAATTGTTATTTTTCTTTTATACCATCACGTCATATAGTACATATAATAAAGATGAAAATCATCACCGTGCCAATAAAAGTTAAGATATTGAGGATGTGTGGCATACCTCATCGTTGAACTGAAAATGTTAAATGTCTTAAAGTGATGTTGTACCAAACTTACATCTATTAAAATTTATTTAATGAAAATTATTCATTTTCAAACTACTATTTTTGTGCAAATTTGGTATTAATCAATATTAAGTAAATAATACATTAATAAATAGATAATCATTGTTTAACTACTAAATGAAGAAAGGTGATTAGCATGCCAAAAAACGATTGCCAATAAGATCTTTGGAGGCTGCAAGGGAGGACAGAAGGCCTGTGGTCCAGGACAAGAAGCAAATATTGTTGTATGGGTTAAGTTAATTTAACATCGGTAGGTAGGTAATAAATTTGATAAGTTAACTTTAACTAAAGCATTAATTTCTATTTAGTTTTAAATTATGATAACGCATATCTCTTAAATCTCCGGGTTAGTTGGAAGACATTGCATTTTAGCGATAAACTCGCCCTCTGTACATATACGATATTCTCTTTGTAAATTTGTATTATTGTAAACAATGTACAGTGAAGAATAAAATAAATAAAATAACAAATAATAAAAATTGATGAAGTAAAACAGGTCTCTCACTTTTTAGATTTTCAAATATGCTGCAAGAGACAGATATCCATGAAATATTACATTTAAGACATTTAACATATTCAATTCAAAAATAAAGTAGATATGTCATCAATTCTGAATGCTTTATTTATTTCTTTATTCTTTTTACATCATCATCATTTGCATAACAATATCAACAAATCAATTTACATACAAAAACTGTAATGATCTGCAGGGGCGAGATTATCATTATATTGGTGATTTCTTCCATTTAAACCACTTTATGACAAAGAGAGAACAACAAGCATGTTTATTGAATACATTATCTCCTAAAGCTGCAACAATTATGATAAGTACTGTGATTATGCAAATAGATAAATAGAGTATTATGACACAATTTTTTATAGATTTCGTAGCTTAACACATTGTTGTATAACACATTACATAGGTGAGTAACATGGAGAGTGTGATATCAGACAAAGAAGAACAAACGAGCGCCATGAATGAGGCAATTGATTCTGTGTTAATGTTAAAACATTTCAGTTGAGAGTTTGTTGGTGATATTGTGATAATAAAAAGGGACAGGACAAAGGACTCTACTGTTGGGAGAGTACAGGCAAACTTTTGAATAATGAATTATTTAATGAAATTTTGGGGTAAAAAAGCATAATATTTAATCAAAGTGCTGATTGTGAGTCTTGCCACAGTGTAAAATAAATCAAATAGCATCCTAACCTATGTAAATTCTGATACACCGACGTTTAAAGATAATAAATAAAAAAATAAGATTTTAAAATCATGCATGGGACATTAAACATCTTCGATTAAGTAATGAGCGCCATTCTGAATATTTTATTTTGTGCATAGTATAAAAAGGACAACCTTTATGTCCATTACTTACATTTAATGGTTATTTCTAGTTACTCCACTTGTGGAAATTGAAGTGGTGGCGTACGTATAAAATAATTATAAATAATAATTTTATTAAAATACGTATAAAATAGTAATCATCACAATCTTGCTGCATTTTGCAAATAAAATATCGTTTGATTATTATTTATTTTTTTTAAATCGTAGTCGGTATTTATTTTTATGACAAACACATAAAACCTATTACGATATCAAAATAAAAGTTTGCCTGTATTGTGTTAGAAGGAGAAAGAAGTATAAAAGATAATATTGTAGAGGGGTATGTAGGTGTGATGATAAGGGTAAAGATGGAACAAAAACAACTTCCTTGCGTTTATTTGCTCTGATAAGCTCTGTACAATGAGGACACAATAGGAAAATATACAATACAATGACACCCACACAACACTATTACTACTACATATAATATTGTATTGTGTATGTATTGTAACTTATTCTGTGTGTATGTATATGAATATATTATGTATATTGTAACATGCACATACTTACCGACTCCGTGTGCACACACACACACAGAACGGTACGTTTGTTATATCAATATGTAGGTATATATTTGTAATACCTATATACCTAACTACTATAAAAATATTTGTGTATCTAAGTACTTTAGTGTGAACTTTAGGATAGTAGTATATTTTATTATTGATATTATGATGCAATTATTTAATTTTTCAATTTAAGGTATCATGGATCTTAACTCACTGTATATGACAGTTGTAGAGTGCTGACGACATTTAACACCCCAGTCTTACAAGCATTTTATTCCCGTACAAGCTTCAAATCGCTCTTCTATCCTACCTGACTGATAACTGAATCAGAATCTAAAAAAGTTACACTTGAATGTTTTCAAATGTTCAATATATACCTTAAATTCATATACGAGCTAGCTAATGTTATAAACCGACGATACTTGGTAAAAATTCACATACCTATACATATTTAGTAAAAATGAGACACTTGTATATAAATATTTTAATTTACAAATCTCAAATTAAATTATCAGCCAAGCTACTCACTCTGAAAGTATTTATTTTTTGTATAAATATGATAATCTACATGTTCATAACACTACTCCAATTTTGGAAATATAATTATGATACAGAGAGTAACACAAAAAATGGGTTTAAATATATACTTTTATTACACAATCAATATTATCCATCAATTTTAGGCATTTTTTTAATATCAAATTTTGTGTCACCCACATCTCCCATACCTCTAGATTCCATCGGAGGTACGCGCCCCCCAATATCGTTGTAATGCCTGGCACGCGCCGGACTGAACAATCACAAATCGCGGCCGACACAGGATCTTCACAAAAGGGTGTAAATTTGCACGTAGCACTGTTACCCCTTCCAATAATCGTAATAATAATAGTATTGAAAGAAGATCACAGTAAGAAATCATTTGTAGGAAAATGAACTCATTTTTCTCTCCATGATTCGAATAAATCAAATTTCGTTCTGATGTCCAACTATCAAAAAGAAACGACAACAAAAATGGGGTCGTGAAAAATAATATTATCATTCAAATATCCATACAAAATCATCATCATCATCGCCCTCAACGCTCCTCTCGGGAGCACAGGGCAGAAACCAGCCTCCTCCATTCAGAGCGTCTCTGCGCCAATTGCGTCACCTCTTTCCACGACATTCCCTGCGCTCTGATATCGTTGTCATAGGAACGGTGTATTGTGAAAGAGGGACGCCCGGGCCGATGTGACCCCTGCGGACGGAAGAACAGTGCTTTGAAAACAAGTGTCTTAGAAAGATTTTGGATGTCAAGTGGTATGAACATGTTACAAATGATGGTGTGCGCCGGCGCACCCAGCAGAGACCTGTAATCTCCGTAATACAGGAGAGACGATGGTCCTGGCTGGGACATATTTTGAGAATGCCCAATGATAGTTGGCCAAAAAGAGCACTGTTCTTCCATACAAAATACATAATATTAAATATAATATCTTTACTTTTATGGTATTGTTCCAAATTTCAACATATTATTGCATCTTCTCTTTTTTAGTTCAAATGCATAAAGTTTGACATTGTAATAAAAATAAATGAAGTGTTTGTACCTACTTATATTATGTAAGATTTAAACGCGTAGGATTAACGCAACATTGGATAACATCTACCGAGATCTGAGGAGCCAAATGTTAAAGACGACTGGCAATCCACTGCTTAGCACAGAAAAATTTGGGGATTTATTATTTTGGAAGCCAAGGCCTTACAAGAGCTATACGGCCATCGAGAGTAAGTAAGTGAGAACGTACACATTTATTGTAATTGCCATTTTGCATGTACAGCTTTTGGTATTCATATAACTCAAATCTATGCATGATGATTTTTCATACATTGGTTAACCCGAAATTAAATAGTCTTCTTCTTCTTCCTTGTAATGTAGATCATCGATCTGTTAGGTCAGAAGTTGATGCCTCTTTTGATGCTGAAGACCAGCTGCCTTTCCATCTTTTTGGTGGTCTTCCTCGGGGACGTGAACCAACTGGTGTTTCTTTAGCAGCTATATGTACGATTCTGTTTTCAGCCATCCGATCTACATGGTCTCTCCAGAATCGTCTCCTTTTCCTACTCCATCTTACGATGTCCTCCGTGTTGCATATGTCCGTGTTGCATTGTTACAATTGTTAATTAAATAGTATATGAAAAAATTAAGAGAATTATGAATGTTTTTAAAAAATAACAAAATGCGTACTTCATTCGTTTCTCTATGATTTGGAGGCTGTTATTTTGTTTCACATTAGATTTTTAATGAAAAACTGAATCGAAAGATCTTTAATTAAACTGAGTATCTAGTCATC
The DNA here is from genome assembly GCA_947579605.1 of Athripsodes cinereus. Classification (NCBI taxonomy): domain Eukaryota; kingdom Metazoa; phylum Arthropoda; class Insecta; order Trichoptera; family Leptoceridae; genus Athripsodes; species Athripsodes cinereus. The sequence continues at coordinate 23,213,963 of OX388305.1, read as the reverse complement.
TTGAGATGGCTTGCTGGGCAGATATTGCACAGCCTATCATGAACTTTCATAATATGCTACTCGTAAAAAATTACTTATTATTATTTGACATGAAGAGAGTACAAAAAAATTATAGGCAGTTAATCCACTACTCAATTTTGTAAAATGCTCTGTGAAAAGTCGTCCTTTTCGTGCCAATAAAAGTTAGACATTCAGTGTAGGTGGCATACCTCATCGCTGAGTTAAAAACATTTCATGTCTGAAACGAAACTTTTAACAAGCACAAATATAGTCGAAAATTTTCTGAATAAAAATGGAGACCTATGTTTTAACGTAGACTCCACGGAATATTATACCGTCATCTAAAAACATATTATAATATATTATGATACTAATAATAATTACAGTCTATGTCAATGTTTAAACAATAAACTACATCGTATAAAATAGTGTATAACACAGTGAGAGGTATCGTTGTTACGTTACAATATAATGTAAAGTATCTCATTTAGCGCTAGTTAACTTGATTATTATTCAATATCATGATTTTAATGTACCTAATGTTTGTCGCTAGACACCTCCTCAGGCTCCTCATTTGCACCTCACCTGAAATGTTATTATTATTATCATCCCAGGGAAATATGATTATTATTATTAAAACTAGCACTTACACCTGCACTGTTCAATAGGTATTTTGATTATTTCATTCTTTATTACAACAACAACTATTACCTATCATAAAATATCAGTTGTACAACCCAATATTATAGAGGGCATGTTTATCGCTAGATTGCAAAATGTTTTAGATAAACCGGACATCCAAATAACATTTCTAACTCATATCTAAATTTTTTTTTTTAAAAAATACCATAATTTTATTCGGATGTATTATAATTATTCTATTCAAAATATATAAGTTAACTTATTTTTTTATTTATTAGTAAAAACTGTTGAACTCAATATTCGCAAAATATATCATGGATAACTTTATTTTATTTTATTTTACACAGAAATACAGCTTAATGCTTTTATAAAAATAAAAAATCAATTAACATATTAAAAATTAATAAAGTAGTTATAAATATATGAAATTTTAGAAAGCATCAACACAGTATTAAATTAAAAAAATAAGCATGGATACAATATACCAATAAACATAACTTGCAGTTGAACAGTCATCGATTCATACTATATAAAAAATTAACAAAGCAATAAAATATATATATATATATATATATATATATATATATATATATATATATTATTTATAGTTTAATAAATATATATAACATGTATATACATGTCTATACATGTTATATATATTTATTAAACTTTAAACGGCTGTTGCCTTTTTTAATAACAAAATAAAATATCTAACTAATACAATTTACATCAAAACATATCATTTCTCTACACTCCATAAAATTTAACATATATTATGAAACAGTTAAAAAAACACAGCAAAATTAAAATACATAACAAACTTTAGAAATTGATTACTTTATGTAGCCGAAAATACAATTTTATTTATTTTGTTTTTGTACTATGACGTGAATATACATGGTAGCCATGGAGCACCCAGAAAAAACAAGTTTCTCGTTCTTTACTTAAAGATTTCGAATGTATTATAAAAGTTAGGTATTTGAAAAGAAGTTACATGGCTTAATTTTTTTGCACAGAAAGGACAATTCGTATGGTTATAACATGCAGATAATCTGCTGGTTACCTGACTTTTTGCAATCAATGTAAAAGTTTTATACTTATTATAACTAAATATTTCATAGAATTCTATAAAAACATACACACGCGTACCTATATGTAAAAAACGAAGTATTTATTTTATATATTTATGTAAGTAGTAAAATTCATTGTACCTTGTTCCCCTGTGTTGTTACTGTGTTGTCAGACAGATTATACAAATATAATAATATCATCTACGACAAACGCAATGTTGAGAAATACCTATTTTATAAGTACATAACTATAAGGATTTATACAAAGATGCAAATTAATACAGTGCTTACACATAGCATATATTTTTCTTCGTATAATAATAATAATCTTTATTGCATATGTGCGCCGCGCCGTGGAGCACCCGGTAAAAAATGGTCTTCCACTCTTCTGCGTAAATTTTCGAGTGTCCTGTAAAAGGCAGGTGTTCGAAAAAATTAAGACATTGTACATCTTAAATTCAGCGATGAGGTTTGCCACCCATCCTGAATGTCTTGATTTTGTATTGGCACGAAGAGGACAGTTTGCATGTTTCTTACATGCAGCTGATCTGCTGGCTGTCCCACTTGTGGGATATGCCGTGATGGTATAGTATAGTAGTATAGTATCTTTATTGCACTAAAAAGTATACAACAGAATAAAAAAGATGTGCGATATCTTCCAACTAATCCATCAAATAAAAACAATGATTAAATAATAATATTAATACTGAGATAATCATATATTATGACTTCTATATTCAATAAACTTAAAATACAAGAACGGTTCATAAAATTTCATAGAGTTATCGGTAAATAAAAGAGCTCTCATTCTTTTCTGTAAGTTTTCAAAAGTCCTTTTAAAGACATGTAAGATCACACAATCATGTAAGACAATCAATATCTATAATCCAAAGATGAGACATAATATGCCACCCATCCTAAACGTCTTACCTTTTAAAGACATGTAAGATCACACAATCATGTAAGACAATCAATATCTATAATCCAAAGATGAGACATATGCCACCCATCCTAAACGTCTTACCTTTTAAAGACATGTAAGATCACACAATCATGTAAGACAATCAATATCTATAATCCAAAGATGAGACATATTCCACCCATCCTAAACGTCTTACCTTTTAAAGACATGTAAGATCACACAATCATGTGAGACAATCAATATCTATAATCCAAAGATGAGACATATGCCACCCATCCTAAACGTCTTACCTTTTAAAGACATGTAAGTTCACACAATCATGTAAGACAATCAATATCTATAATCCAAAGATGAGACATATGCCACCCATCCTAAACGTCTTACCTTTTAAAGACATGTAAGATCACACAATCATGCAAGACAATCAATATCTATAATCCAAAGATGAGACATATGCCACCCATCCTAAACGTCTTACCTTTTTTTATCGGAGCGGAAAGGACAATGTACCTTGAAACAGACTCAATCTCGTTTGATAAATTCTTCTTACTTTGCCCTTTAGCGCTCCCCTCAGGAGCACAAGTGAAACAACTTTCCTCTATTTAAAAATATTTACCTCTATTTCAATCACCTCTTTCCACGAAATTTCTACGTTATTCATATATTATTGGACTATATCCATAACCACCTAGTTGAATACAGGAAAAACCGTTGTCCTTACTGAGTCATATTTTAATAATATGCATTGTTAGTTGGCTAAAATCTGTGCTGTTTTTCCGTACAGAAAATGTGTGATGGCTTAGATAATTTCATTCACACAAAACTTCATTCACGTGAAATATTTATCGAAGGATAAGAAAAAAGTTAACATCTTGCATTTAGTTGGAATAGTGGCTATAAGAATGTATAAGTACTCATCGAGCAAATAAGATTCCTACACAACTGTATAACACTTGATATGTATGTATAATAAAGCGATCAAATTTCCGTCTTTCATAGTGGACCATTGATGTGAGAGGAAAAGCCGTGGAAATTGACAATTGAGTTAGCGACGAGCATCAATGAGAGAGAAAGAGGGTGAAATATTTGAACACCAATAATAATAATAATACTAACAACAAGTGTGACAACTTGTACTTATACTCAGTTACTATATCTCTCAATAGATAAACACAATGTACCTACTTGACGTAATCACAAATTACGCACAAACGATAAGGGCTCTTACTGCAGTCCCTTACCTTTCTTAAACATATTATACTAGTATAAATATTCAACAATAATTTACTTACACTTTTGTATTTTGTTAACTTAGGTTAAATTGCAGAACCATAAATGTGGGTTATTAAATATTTTTTTTATTGCATATTTTTTGCTCCCTGTGAATTTTTGTGTTAAAATCGCGTAGGAGTTTATTGTTAAATAAATAAACAAAAATGAACCGCATGCCCATGGAATAAAACAATGCATACGATAAATTATATAATATAAAGTTGATGATGTCATTTGACAGTACTTGGAGAATGAACATGTCGAATTTATGAATAAAATATTCAAAAGTGGTGCAAGAGTGATTAAAATGAACTTTGCTTGCTTACTTCTTAGCTTCAGTTAGGTAATAAAAAGTTTAATTTGTTGTTTCGGTACTGACGCTCCTGAACAAATGCAACCTTTATAGCGAGCTACCCATTTTGGTATAAAGATGAATACAGAATAAAATTCGCACTTGTTCAGAATTAATAATGTTAACGTCACCTTCAGGACTAGCAGTGGGATGAAGAAACGCTGAATCACGTGGTATTAGGTTGCTCCATACGGGACATGCGTGACATATATTTTGAATACTTAAAATATCGTCTGTGCATGGTTTATATTATCTATCTTAGTAAAAAAAATATTGAGGGTCTCTGAAGTCAAAAGTAAGATAGGAGAGAGAAAATTGGGTTTTGCTGATGTTTACACTTGTAAAAAGCATAATGATTTTCCACTAATTGCCATCCATAACAACGACACTTTGTGAGGAAAATGTGCATTCCCACACGGATGTATTGCCCAATAACTGAAATAAAATTATATTATTGTATCTATATATTTTCGATAATCAAACTACAATTAGACAACTTTTGAAGACCAAATGTAAAATACCTACAATGAAAGTATGTACTAAATGAATACGGCCGTAAAGTTATCAAGTAAAAATATTTGAACAAAGTGTGTAGACAGCCATTAATAAATATTACCTACCTACGTGGTATTATTTTCTTATTGTATACAAATACAGCAGGGTGAGAAGCCTTCTGAAATATCAAACAAATATTTGTGAGAAAAATATAAAAAAAATATGAAAATAACGTTTTGGTAACATTATGTAGATTTAATGATACATTTGAAGTCGTAACAATAAATAATTGGTTTCATGGATTACAGAGACAGCAAATAATATATTATTATTACTGTGAGTAGAATAAGAAGAAAAAAACTAAAAAATACAATTTCCCTTCCATTCGTTTTATATATTGTAATTCTGTATGTGGAAGCGAAACTACACTATCTCAAATTTCAACAAAGTGACTTACGTACGAGTTTAGCATTGTAATTCTCGTTTTGTTCTTTCTGATGGCATATTCACCTGTCTTGTTATAGCAGTAAAACAATTACAAATAACGTCGTATAAAAATAGTGAGAGATGTGGATGATGGTAATCAATTTAACAATAGGTAAATTTAATTAAATAAACATGTGAGAGAAAATGAAATTTTCTTGAAAAAACTTTGAATGGTCATTCTAAAAAACTATAGTCTGGTGAAATAGTGTAGTTTTGCTCCGGTGTAGAGATATATATTTAGAATATAAGAGAGAGAAGTACCTGTATAATAATATAGTAATAATATATATATATCACCCTTTATTGTCAATTCATGTGTGCCACTGAGAATATTGAAGTGTGTTCCATTCCTATAGATACAAAATAGTACTAAACTTAGTAGGAAGGAAGTGGTACCTACGTATAAAATAGAATATTTAGATGAAGCATTTATTTGTGAACATAAAGAGGCTTTTAAGCTTTTTATGCTTCGATTTATTTGGTATTATACTGAATTGATACGACGCTTTGTCAGAATCTTTTGAGTGGTGAGTCCTCTTTTTTGCTTTGCTCTGAGGTATATTGCGATAAAGATGTCTTCTTAAGGACATATTATATGAAAGGTAGCGATAAATATGTCGTCTTTAAAGATTGACTGAAGCAATAATGTGACATAAAAGTCTCCATTGTGATAGTATTCAGTTTCCCTGCCTGGATAGATTGTCGTCAATGAACTGTGTAGAATTCAAACCGATTTCAATAAAATATGGAAAAAACCCGAACAATCGTTTTTCTCGTAGTATTATTAAAAAAATTGTTAGTCTTAAAAAACCATCATATTTTTTGACACATATTTGTTGCAAACAAGTCTAATTTATGTTATGAATATCCAATAATGGTATAAAAATATCATCATATTAAATATTATTTTCAAATGCAATCGAATTGTTAATTAATATATTAAAAAGTAATTAACTAAAGATACCAATCACTAGTAATACACGATTTGAATTACTGAAAACAAGACTTGTGAAGATCGATATGTGTAAAAATTAAACCTCTCAAGGGATGCAATCGATTTTGCTTACTAAAAACCATATTATGCATAAAATTAGTTTTCATTTTATAAAATAAAAAATCATTCCCTAAAATTGATAGTATCCAATCTATTTATTGATGACTCTGACACAATTCCTACCAACCGTTCTAACCCTTTATAGAAAGTCTGTGTATTCAAGTCAATATTGCTGCTGATATTATTCCCCATACAATAATAAATAGTAATAATAACGGTGACATCACATACATACATCGTAGTTATTATAGAGTTACTAATGGCTCTTTCTTCATTAAATTACAAAATTGTATATTTCTTAATCTATTTTTTAGAAGGTTTTTCACTGATATGTTTAAAAGCATTTCATACATTTTTGAGAGTTTTAACTCATTATGTACGTATAAAGTATGTAATTTGTACCAATATATTATTTATTTCTAATATTGCAACCTCCCTAACCCACGATAGGAATGTCAGTTCCTATGTCAATCATTGAATATCAAAATAAAAAATAATGAAGGTATTTATTTCATTGATTCCTATTTTTTTAATATCTATAGTCCGATCATAGTATGAGGAGCGAAGAAGATAAAAGAGGTGTGTTATTTCCTCTAGTGATACGAATATAATACTATTGAACGCTGATTGCTAACTTAATTACATTGCTTTCTTTTCATCTGACCGCTGCTGCCCTCACAGAATATTGTGTTTACTCTTCACATATAGCAACATCCTACAATAAATACATTAAATGGATGTATAGATATGTAGTTCTCTATGTATGTGCTAGAGAAAGTACTTCAAATATACTCCGCAATAAAACATACGAAGGTTTTTATTGAATTTCGAACAATTATACATTTTTCCCAATTGTTACGTATTGAAAAAACAATAGATTTTAAAATTTTAGCTTTAATATTAACTGTTTAACCTAAGTTTTAATTTACGAGCATTACAGAATTATTTTGTAAAAACAAATCAGAGTAAACGTAATTGAATACACTTTTTTCGAGATTTTCTGCATAAATGTACCTAAAGAGAAAGCTTAAGCAAATAATAATATTAATTTTAATTGTAGTCAGAGTTTTAAACCACAGAAAATTGGTCAGTTCTTACATAATAGTTTACAGGAAGATATTTTCTTGAGGCAATAGGTACCTGCACCCTTTGTAAATATTTTTTTTTTATTTAAGTGTTTTCATTACTTTTATCAATTATAAATATTACTGAAACACTCATAGGGATTTTTTTATATTCGCATTGTTACGTGTAATTTACAAAGTAATAATATTACATTGTATTGAATAAGATAATGTATCACTTTCATAATGTGTATGTAACGACATCATGAAATTTGTACAGTGGACGCATTACGTAATATTTCATTGGATGACTTTGGTTTTCATTGAGTTGACTTCCTGTCCTGAACATCATAGAACCTCTTCACATAATCACAGTATAGTCTCGTCTACGGCATATGCTATTGTATTAATATTTTCACGAGGTATTAGTAGGTACTATTATTATCTACCCACAGTTGTCCGCTTTAGATGAACGGTCCCACGTAATATCCAGTGAGTGGCACTTTGAACCATTTGTTTTGTTCATATGTGAACTGACTGATGTGATACATTAGCATAATGTCATACAAAGGTATAATATAATGGCACATTTCAGAAACGGGTATTTTGACTGTCAATCAGACAAGTACACACGTTAACTAAAATTATTCTTAATACTTTCAGATATATCAGAAAATTATCCTACAGTAAGTATATTCATTAGCATCAATTTCTTATACGCCATTCTTTGTTTCACTTGCTATAACACTTTTTATTTGAAATGGGTCATATAAATTAATATTCGAAAATAATAGACAGGATGATTTTCAATCATTATCATCATAATCTCCGTCGGTCCATCATTCCTCGATCTGTAGACCATCTGCCTTCATCTCGAGCGATCCTCCGCCATGTACAAGGCACCGCGCAGTGAACTCTATATAATGTGGCCTTCTTTATTTTCATTAACAAATTTAAATTAGTCTCGGAATATGTTGGTATATCATAGTCCTAAATTTTATAAGATGACAAAAATACCTATTTTTTAAATGATATTAACATAACATATCATGTATAGACAATTCACACAGACCGAGCTAGTCCCAAACTAAGATGTGAATCTTGTATTATGGGTACTAACGCGACGATACACGTATATACAATGCACTACACACATATACATGTAACACCCAGACCCAGGACAATCTGAAAAAGGTCATTCTTCATTTTGCCCTGGCCGGGAATCGAACCCGGGACCTAGTGACTCAAAGGCAAGTGCGTTAGCCTCCACGCCACACCGGTCGTCCTACCAACAACTAAATAAATTCAAATACACGATGACATTTCTTATTATGTATTTTTCAGATAAATAACTTCCATGAAGATATTATTATGCATATATTTCAAAAGAGTTTATTTGTCTTGGATTAGAAAACAAACATGTCTGTTAATTCAAACCAAATTACATTTCCGCAATGCGCAAAAAACTATCGTATCCGACTAACGAATGCTACGTAATTCAATTTATTACTGCAACATATTCTCGCTTTCCGAAACAAATCTTTGAAATGGAATGAAAGGCTCAGTATTCGAACGACAAAGCTCGGAAAAAAGCCACAATACAAAATGCATACAACGATTCTATAATGAAAAAAACCTCGGGCTGAATCAAGTGCCATATCATAAAAAATTTATATGACAAACAAATATTAAATATGTTTTATTATATTAAAAAATTGCCATGTTGTAGATAAACACCATCACTGTAAATATATACATCCACAAAACTTATCAATACCAAAATCAATCAGCGTTGATAATAACAACCATAGAAAACAATGATTAAAACAAAAATCATTCAGTAGGTTTGCCTTTGAAAAATACATTTTGTTAAGAATTAATGGTATGATAGACAATATATTTAATTAAAGTTATATCATTGATTATATAAAACATTCAAACATTTATCTTTTTCGAAGTTCTATTCTTCTTCTAAAACATATAGAAACTTCAAATACTCAAATATGTTTATTACATATAGAATAAATATATTTTTTACAGTAATTATTATTTTATTTATAAAACGTAATTTTTTTAAAAACAAATTTAATTCGCTTGAATTTGAGCAGAACTCGTGTTTTGAAACATAACATCAATTTATTTATCACGATATTATAATTAATTTGAAAACATGATATTGAATCAAAATTTGATCACAAAATATAAAATAAAATATCAACAGTTATGAGAGCCCGAGTTTTCATGGGATGAAAGTTAACAGTGTTTAGGTACCTCCACACATTCGTAAGCTTTATGTTTGTATAAAGAACGGAACCCACTTCGAAAAAGACTTTTTTATTATTGAATAAATAAAAATATCCCGTTGGTGAAAATACAAAGTAGATGACGCCAAATTCCATACGTGAGTACTTTATCAAAAGAATTATTTTTTCATAAAAGCTCTCGGTAGAAAAAAATAAATACATAGCACCTACATAATATCATACCGTGTTGTAATAATATCAAATATGCTGAAATTAATACAATATGAGATGCCTAATATACAAAACATACATGCATAGACAATTCATACAGATCGAACTGGTCCAAAACTAAAATGAATTTTGTATTATGGGTACTAACACAACGATACACATATATACAATGCACTGAACACATATGCATGTAACACCCAGATACAACACAATTTGAAAAAGGTCATTCTTCATTATGCCCTGGCCGGAAATCGAACCCGGGATCTCGTGACTCAAAGGCAAGAACGTTACCTCCGCGCCACATCGGCGGTATATAACAAAGTTCATAAGAATCCTGTAATATAGTTTATTTATTATTATTTATTAGTTTTGTGCTAGGCATTAGCTTGAGAACAAAATAAGAAATGAAACCATCGGACAACAGACAAAAGATGTCCATATTGTAGATAAAGTCTCCAAACTGAAATGGCAATAGGGTAGTCATGTGGCAAGGAGAGAAGATGGACTTCCAAAATTCTAGAATGAAGGCCGTAAAAAGACAAAAAAAAAAGTGTTGGAAGACTCCAAAAAAGATGGGTTGACGATATTGTCCAGGTGATAGGAAAACACTAATGTCGTGTGGCTCGAGATCAAAAAGTATGGAAAAGTTTTGAAGAGGCCTCTATCCAGCAGTTGAGAGAAGAAGGCTAGCATTATAAGTCATTAGTACCTAAGTATTTTTTTAGGCTATACTTAATATCACTATTTGCTGTTTTAACAAAAGGAAACTTTGAGTATCAAAATAATTAATGAACAATACGTAAGGATTATTTTTCATGTAATAGCAATTTTTCAACGATATTATTATAGTTTCTGGTTTATTTTAAAAGATAGCACCCGTACTTAAACAATAATTGTCTGGCGAAACACATTTTAAACTCGCAATCATATACTAAAAAATGTCTATTCTAAATTTCCTTAATTAATTTACAACCATTAACTATGAAAAAATACATAAATTTGTATCATCAATAGACATAATATGAGTTTAGTTGGTGGATATGTGCCAGATGAAGATTTCATAACATAATACGACCATAATCTAAAGCAGATTCAACAAAGCCTATGTTTATGATGAACTGTAAAAAACGGATTTGGCAGCTTTATGTTCGCCCATCCCATACATTGCAGGGGCTGGTCTCTCTACTATAACTTGTATAATGAAAGGGTGGAAGTGTCTGCTACAATCAGAAAAGAGGAGATATGAAGGGATGATTTGAGGGAGGGAAATATTCAACATACTCTGCATATAATACAGAAGGTATAGAAATCTACAAATTTTTTTTTGTATTTCAAGTCTTAAACTTTTAAAATTAAATTGATATCTACTTAGTTACCTAGTGATTATTATTATTCATAGGCATTCCACCCGGAACGAGTGATTTGTGTTCCCTACTTAGTTAGAAAAAATATTTAAAAAAAAACTATCTTCCTACTTACTAAAAAAATCAAGGGACATTTTATAAATAAACTATTACAAAAATTGATTTCATTTTAAAAATTAATTGCTTACTCTTCTGTTGTCCAACTCGTTTTATATGAAATTAATAATGAAAAATATAATATTGATTTTTTGTTTCTAACCAAGAAAATTATAATAATCATCGAGAGACTATTTAATTTCTTAGCTATTTCAAAAAAAAATCACTGGATTTAAACCAAGGAACTCTTTCTACGTAAGTCATGACACAATTATGATCACTCAGAAATAAACCAATATAATAATCCATTTGCAATAACAGGTACGTTTATATTTAGATTTAATATTAAATCAGTCTGGCAATGATATGTGCAAATAATTTCTCATAATGTAATTACCATGTACTATATGGTCATACCTATTATAATACCTGAGGGAATGTTTATTAGGTAGGTATATATTATAAAATTGAAGTAACGTGTACAACAACATATTATATTATGTAGGTTTTACCAATTTGTAAGCCAACATTTCACATTTAATTTTCAAAATACACGCTGTACAATATCCCTACTGTGAAGCAACAATATTGAGATTGGTGAAAAGTAATATTACACTAGGACGAATGTTTCAGGACGAATAAATAACGCGCTCTATTCGTGCGTACAGTGTGATTGTAACAACATAAAATGGGAAAATGGTTTTTGTTTATTTTTTTATAAATGCATATGAGAGAATTAAAAATTATGCGTTGCATATTTAAGTCTTAAAATAGCAATAAAATTCCCATAGACAACCATATTTTGTGAGTGAATGATTCTATTAGAACATTATAATATTATGAGCGATTCATTCATTAAAATAGAAGAAATAATCGTAGAATCAACGTAAAACAACAACCTATATATTGAAGAAATACAAAATAAAACTGAAATATAATCAGAAGTTATGTTTACACGTGTAATGAGTATGATGGTATTATTAATTATTATTTTTTACGAAAATAAACACTTTTATTATTTCATTTTGCGTTCAGTCAAAATAACATCTGATTCTAACTTAAGTTCTAAAAATATTAAATAACATTTTAAAAACGTTCTGTAGACCTTGTATAAAATGAGTTCATTGAAAATCTTAGTTCCACATTTTCCCGTCTGTTCAGTGATTTATGTTTAACTATAATGTGTATTTTATTAACAAGACCACCTGCGGGCAGCAGCAGGGGCGGATCGGCATCACCAAATCACATTATAAAATGGCGAACGCTTACAAGCGAGAGCGGGCGATATTTAACGCCTATTTGCGCTCAATTTCAAAACACGCTTCTACTATCCAATAATAATAATGTTTCATTATAATACCGGAACATGGTGATGTCAATTTACCATATATCTGAGCAGAGTTAGTTGATTTCAAATTATTTTAAATTTTCAAATTGAAGAATATAAAAAAGTGAACCTATTTAAATATGTGGAAAGTGACCAGATCTTTTTTTTTTGATGATGATAAAGTTTACGGCATGTGGTAATGTATTTTGAAGATTGATTATTTTTAAAATGTCTGCCTGAAAAGTTAAAAAAAAACGGGCAGATTGATTCCAGCTACATGATTTACATTATTTGTGGTAACAAGCTATTACTTATAATGAAAAACATGTATAATAAATCTGTCCATTTGTTGGTGAAAGTACTAAGTGGTTTATGGTATACTTTGTTTAAAAATTATTTTAATGTTGTTTCAAAATTCAAAACAAAATTTAAATAACCTTCTGGACTGAAACAACAAATTCGAATATTAAATCTTTTTGCTTCCTGTATCCTGTAGGATGCAAAAAACATATGAAAATCAATTTCTTATATTCAGTGATAAGCAATGTTATCATTAATAATTATAAATTATAGCCAGTACAGTGAATAGATGAAATCGATTATTCATTGTTAACAATAAAATATACGATGTCTTTTGTAAACTCAGTTTGTCAATTGTGAAGTAAGAACGAACTCAAGACTGAGTTTGACTAAGACATCAAAATTTCGATTGAAATATCGAAACCCGGGTGACTTGAATAAAGTGTTAGTAAAACTCTAAACCGTTAATTCTCAATTATCATTGATAAGTCAACAAAAAAATAAACTTGGTGATTGATAATGCAATACTCTCGCTGTATGTATGAAAGATGTAGGTACTTAATTTAACTACGTATTTAATTTCAGTAAACTTTACTGGCTTTTGACTTGTAATAATGCTTTCAGTAGTTATATTTATATTGTGTTATAAAACTGTCTGTTTCCAAGACATTACAAAATAAAAATAATTATATTGATAAATACCGATTATTAAGAGACAACTATAGATACAGCTTTCAACATACATATTATTTTAGTGAAATATTTTTTAAAAGTTGTAGCAACCCTTAAGCACGGAATATAAATTCAAAATAACCTCATTACCTTTACCTACAGGGTTATTATTTTATATTCTTTCGGTTGAATAAAAAATCAATTTAAAATATTATTTTTATTATTACTATACAAATCACATCGGTTCCGGGTAATTCACACCCTATAGGTATTATATAATATATACTACATTATTATATTCTATTAAATTTTTATATATTTAATATTTCATGTCAAGAATAAAACTCTATGTAATATTACAAATACATATAAATTTTAATCATTAAAGCTTGATCTTATTTTCGTTAAATATTATTTTCAAATATTGCTACAGGTGTAATATTTAACTATTCCAACTGTTATTTATAGATACCTACATTTATTTAAAATGAATGAATAAACATACATTCTGATACAAAAATGTAGGCAAATGTACCTATGTCCTACTTCTTTCATATTTCATCAAATTAAATGTTTAGAAGAGTCAATCGCAAGTAATATGGGATAAGGCTGTATTTTTTTTATTTTTCTTTTAGATACAACAGCATTTACAATATGAATAAGTAATTTACAAGTTCAATATTTGATTTACATCGCCAATTATAGTATCTTAAATATATTCATTATTATGTAGTACAAAAAAAAACAATATAAGTAAGTACACAATAGGTGGGGAAGAGAAGGAAGAAAGAAAGAAAAGAAAAGTAACAAATAAGTTAATAGGAGGTGAGAGAGAGAGAGAAGGAAGAAAGAATAAAGAATAATAAATTATAAGGCATATTCAGTACAATAACAACACCACAATACTATTTAGGTATATGTACCTACACTACAGTGTACAGATATAGCTATAGGTATGCGATGATATAGTACACTATATCATCGCATACCTATAGCTATATCTACACTATACGATAGCACTCAGCCATACTAAGTATACACAGTTCCACAGTATAAATAATCAAACAATTAAATACCTCAGCGCAATGAGTATTAAGATTTGGTTTAAATCAATACGACATGTAGTATGATAATTTAGTGAAAAGTCGTTCCATAAATTCTGATAATAAAAATATCAATAATTGGCGTAAAAAACTATTAAACAATTTGATGTAAAGAAAAGTGAGAACGATTTCATAAAATCTGGCCAAATGTGAACTAAAATAGTTCGAAACCAAAACTAGTAAACTAAAACTAAGCTAATAATAGTTCGATTAATATATTGTTTTTATTACAAATCTAAATCAAACACCCAATCTAATCAAACTTATTTCTGAAATAGTTTTATAGCTATATCTGATTATTATTATTATCATTATTCATAGGAGAGGAGGTGAATGGAGAGAGTTTTAAAAGAGGGCTGAAGACACACCTTTTTGCTGGGAGTTTCGGGTGATGGATACGATATACAGCGCCCTTGAGGTCATGTTATGAGTAAACGGCGCTTTATAAATTGTCCATATATATATTATAGGCATTCCACCCGGTACGAGTGATTTGTGAATATATCAGTTTATATACAGGTACAATTTTAACTCAAAATCAATATTAATTTAAGTGTTTAAGCAATTATTGTATATTTTTATAAGTAAGAAAACTCAATAAACAAATAAATAAAATATAAATTAAGGTGTTTGCATTGCCAAGAAAGATATAATTAAACCGATTAGTGATACATAATCAAACCATGATTAAATACATTTGGTTAACCATCACGTTAAAGGTTCTATAATCTTTGTAAGGAGTGAAGGAATTATTATTTGACTTATCAACTTGGCCAAAAATCAATTTGTTTTTAGGTAAATATGGAGTATTTCAAATATTGCCCTTGAGAATGACTGAATCCCTGTCGAAATGTTAGTCGCCTAAAGAATAAAATATCAGAGGTATTAGTAAAGTTTGGTCTTAGGTTAAGCTACAACAAATGACAAAATTATATTTTATGTTTGATTGATGTTAGGCTAGGTTTAGTTATATTTTAAGTAAAAGTATTTTATTAGATGGCTTAATTAAAAATAGTATAGCCGCCATAGACCACGATTTTATCATTTATTATGTTGGTAAATTGGATTTTGGTGAATTAACTTCTAGTAGGTATTAGGCTGTTACCCATTAATAAATAATATTTAGTTGTATAATAAGCACTGAATGAAATTATACTGGTAATTTTGAAAACCATCTTCTCCATTCGAGTATCAATATGGCATCCGGTATTTGAAGGGTATTTATTGATGATACCAACCTCAATTTTTTATGAAAAATACAATGAAATAATTGTATATACATGAAATTAGCCAAATTTTGATAGATTTTCATTATTCAAGTAAAATACTATACACTAACTTATTTATAAATTGAAAATTCATTTACTTAGTCACGTATAGCTGACGCAAAATTTTAGCAGATCAAAATTTCAATGATAAAAAAATTGATAAAATTTCAATGAGCATTCTTCACATTAATTAATAAATCGACATTTTCCAACAAAATCACTGCTTACATGAGTATATTGATTTTTTTTTTGTAATACGTACACCTACGATTATTTCATAAATTTGTACATGAATTTCAAGTCTATTAATGTTTATAAGAAACATTCTCTAAATAATACTAATATAATATATCGTTGTCATAAAATATATAGTGTCAGGTACTTACTTATTCAGTCAATCATTTCTTTCTGCTAGTAAACATAGATCTCTTCCATAGCTCTCCATATTTTTCTATCCTCTGGTTCTTCTACAAACAATCACTAACAATTCTTAATGTGTCGTAAAACGAGCAATATATTTTTGCTGTTCCACCCGTTAGCACTTTTTTGAGAGAAGGAACAAACCTCACTCATTAGTCAGAACAATCTTGTTTAAATTTAAACAATTTTAATAATATCATGATGTCATTATAGGAGAGAAGGGAGAGGCTCATCCAAGTTGTCATGTACCTAAGCGTGGTCCCGTAGATGAAAAAATTGATTAGGTACATCTATCTTATGTAATAACAAAAATTCACGAGTCACTCGTGACGATATTAAAATAAACTTTCTAAATCACGTGCCGAACGAAATATTACACAATGATCTCGTGATGTTACGTAAAACTTAAAACTCGGGCTACAGGCCCTTTAACTAACTAGCACTTCCTTTAAAGTCAATTAATTTAAAAATCCATTACACTTTATACAATATTATTATGTCACGATTTCTTTACTGATTACTTTTTCGTATCAATGGAAGTGCGAAGTATTTACGCCGTACATAAAACCTTCATTCCGTGTTTCATTACTAACTTCACTTCGGTATGTAATAAAAATCTACCTATAATAATAATTGTAAGTGAAAAGCCAAGTATTCAGGTACCCATGTACTCACAGCTTTGTCATTTACTTTTTTGTTGACAACAAATTATATTTCTTTGAATAAACTAACATACAGGGTACAAATTTTACCCATGAAATCAAAATATATTGTTTTATAATTTTATGACGACAAAAAATAACTCAACTATTATGACAAATAATTCAAAAATTAATGTTAATTGAATTTACAATTTCTTACTTAAATTCTCAGTAAAATCAGATAAATTGATTCAACAATTTAAGAAATAAATACCTACTTATTATTTATATATACTTATTATATATAAAGATGAAGCAATGAATGGAGTACCTATATAAGATATGTGTGATGATTTTTTCAGCCTTGAAATTTTATCACTGTGTTATTTGTCAACGATGTGCGAGATCCAGACCATAGTGAAAGATAATTATTCATGATTCGCGCAACACAGGGTACAACAAAATAGAGTGTTGCGGGTTCCAGATGCTGAAACAAATTTTCTCTTAGTCTGCAAGTGGACATGAAGACAATAAACACACAATATGGCACTCTTGTGTGTTTGTTGTATGAGTACAAATCGTTCTATACATATATGTAGAAAAGTGTTAATCAGTTTCATAAATTTGTTTTTTTTTAATGTTAATTGCTTTATCGATTTTGTTATGCAAACGATGAGGTGCTAGAAGAATATTACAAATAAATATAATTTAAAACGTAATTCAGAAATAAAAAAAAAATATAATAATAATAATAATAATAATTTATTCAAACAATAATATCGTCTTTACATTTTCATTATAACACAGTTGAACATACTTAATACAATCACAAAAAAATGTCTTCCACACTAGCCATAGGGCTGTGTTGTGGCAGAAATACCAATGAGATACAAAACAATAGAGTTTTTGAAGTTAGCAAAAATAAAAATAAAGAAAGCTAAAACCTTACAATAAATTAATAAAAAACATCTAGTCAAACAAAATCAATTATGTACAAACATGTCTCCACAATACGGTCAATTACAAAAATAAACACACACTACAATACAAAAATGGGTCAGAGAATAATCTAGCAATGTCAATGAGTGAAATCTGTCTGCGAATGAGTCATTATTGGCTGTGTTAGTTGAATTAGTAATAATTGTCATGAACGTCAGTATATAGGTAAGTCTTCAATAATGAGATGGTGAGTTGTCGAAGATGTTGTGCGATGGGTTAGAGCAAGAAGACGCTTCTGGAGAGATCATCTGGGAAGGGCGAGTTCGAATCGAGTGGTGAGAATAGCAGCAGACGAACGCATGACAGGAAACAGACCCCCAAGAAGACCACCTTAACGATGGAGGGATAGCTGGACATCCACTTTCCAGGAGCAGGCTCCGAAAATCACAGGACATAGTCCTAACTGAAGCAGAAGAAGAAGAAGAAAACGTAATTGCGCTTATTTGAAGAAATAAAAGAATTCAGAAATTATATAGGTATTATATATTTATGTTCTTTATTAAGTTATATATACATGTTGTATGGAAGTAAAATTATGAAAGCAAATATCGGTTTCCACATTTTCATCGTTACCAAATTTAAGTGTTGACTAATCAATTAACCATTGAGTAAAATATTCAATGTTATAATTAAAAGTATAATTAAAAATTGAGAATGTTGTTTCACCATGTATGAATTCCTGCAAGTATTGTAGAAGGGGGTGAGTTTCCTTTCTACTCGTAGTACTAGAGTACACAGGGTGGAAGGTGACAAAATCCAATCCAATTATTGTACACAATGGACAACGCTACAGTCGTTACTTAACTGTAAATGAGGCAAATATTTGTGGTAAATGGTAACCCGACCATTTTATACCACAATTACACACGATCTCACTCATTACTATGTTAACAAGCAGGGGTGACAACGCAATTATAATTAATTTTATCGACTTTAAATAATGTTGTCTAAAATGTTCCAAAAGTATAAAAATATTTATTTCTTGTAAGAAATATTTAGAGTTTTTTATACAATTTCCTTTTTTTCAGCAACGTTATATACCTACAATAGTTCATTCCTTCAAACTTGAGCGGAGCTTGTATTTTGAAGGATATTTTCATTAGTTTGTATATTAAAGTACTTGTATATACATAAGCTCTTATGATTTATTTTAATTAAACACAATCTTACAAAGTATTTAAAACTATTACAATAATAAACAATGGTAAAATAACCATAATTTAATATTATTTATTATTTATAATATTGATTGTGCTGTGTTTTATGACTTGGTTAAATGTACTTACGAGTAATACCTTCCTATTACCTACTTGCTCATAGTTTAGTATACCTATTGTTTTTTTTATTATTAATCACCACAGCGATAAACACTATGTATGTTAATAATTATATTGTGTGATAATTTCTAGATTTCTTATCACTGTGTGATGATTGATTTTGCAACCATTATGAGGGGAATAAAACAAATAGGTAGGTAAATAAAAAATTAAGAGTAAAAGTATTATCACGACGCGACGGTGGCTACATTTTTTCTAAGAAGAAGAAACTTAATTCATGATTATTTTAAGTCAACTTCCTACTTTCATACTATGGTTCTATTATTTGATATTAATTTCCCTTACTTTTAATATTTTAAATACCTTACTTTTAATTTTGGAAACAATAATAAAAAAATAATATAGCGCTATATGAAATCTATAAAGATTTTAAATCATGTGCAAACGGTGTTATGGAGTATCAAATGGTAAATTATATCGAATGTGTTTATATTGTACAAAATAAGTGATAATGCATTTCTGTTTTCTAAAAATAAATAATAAAGAATTAAAATAGGAGAAGAAGAACTTGTTCTAATTATTTACACAGCTGTAATTATTTGACAAAGAGAATATACCTATCTGAAAGAGACGGTGTGAGGAAGCGCGGGTGTCCAAGAACCACATTGCTTCATCAGATGGATCAAATTCTCAAGGGCGGTAGTCGATTGTTGTTGATGATGAATATACCTATGAGAAATCGACGTGCGTGTATGAGAAATTGTATTAATGTAGGAGAAATGAAAAAAGTGGGGAAAGTAAGGTTAGATTCAAATGGTATTCCATTTTTTTTGCCTACCCCACTTGGGATACAGGGTGAGAGTAGGTATAGTATAGTAGCAAAATTTGTACAGCCCTATCAGTTTATCAAGAAACCAGAATTTCGCAATCAATTTGCTTTTGTTAGTTAATTGCTTTTCTTTGCGTATTACTTACCCCACAGTAAACATAGCCAATGCTTTATACTAAAGGCCTATCTGCCTACCTATATCTAAATACATACCTATACAAAAATATAATACGTATCTTTTCCATGAAGTGTCCGGAATAGAATACTACTCTTTATTTAAGTATGTGAATTTCATTAGAAAACGAGTGTTCGATTCTTTAGAAGACACCCATCCCGAATGCTTTAACTTTTATTGGCACAGAAACTTTTTATTACACTTGCTGGCTACCCCACTTGTAAGAAATACCGTTCTAAACATATTAAGTTAGTTATCAAAGTTTCCAATGGCCCATTCTTTATAAATTATTTTCTTTGTCTTATCCTTCCGTTCAAATCGGTCACTCACTGATCTTGACCACTATAAAACTACTCTATCCTCGCCCTGTCTTTATATCACTGCATTATGCTTTGTGCAGCATCACCTTTTCTATTATTTTCAAGGTCATTCACTCGTTTTCGAGTGATTTAGGACTGCAGCCTCCTTCACATGATAAGACCATCTTATTGTTATACAACTTCTACTTCTTGCGGTTGTGATTTTCCACCTTTTTATACCAAAGAGTGTTGTGATTATATTATTGCAATGTGACAGTGGCTAGTGTGGTGCGGAGATTATGATTTTGCTTTTGAGTTTTGGAATCCCGGATTTATTCCCGACCAGAGCATAATGAATCATGATATTTTTCAAATTGCTGGGTCTGGAATTAGAAAGTATGGCTTATTAGATTCCCACGATAGCGCTTTTGGCCGGTTGGCCCAATGGCCCGCCCATCAGGAAAAATTTGTTTTAAATGTGCAGATAAATAGGAGTTCACAACTGCTGAGATATCCAGGTGGAGGTGGGTCTCTTTTCAATGTTCTGGGTCTGGGTGTGACATGTGGGTGTGACATAATTATCGCGATAGTACCCATAATACCTACAAGATTCATATCTTAATTAGGGACTAACTCAATCTATGTGAATTGTATATATCTACATAATTATTATGTTATGATGCCTTTTATGTAATAAGTTGATAATGATATTAAGTAGGTAGATATATACCTATAAGTATCTGGACTTTCTCCCGATAATTTTCCAGTATTCTTACAATGGCAGCCGTAAAGTTCAGTTTAATAATTTTCTTCCAGTAGATGAAAATGAAGTCATATTAAATTTTATAACGAAATAAAATAGTATCTCGCTGCGCTGAACAGAGAGCTAACTCATTTCATCACTAGGTACCTATCTATTAAAACCTACAGAAATACTATCAAACGTAAAACATTCGGTCCGTAAAATAAGAAATAAAAAAGAAATAAAAATTCACTGCTGATAATAATAACGCTTTACTCTTTTATTATATTCTCTCTGTCAAAATGTCAATTATATGAATGGTACTAAATGACTGTGCTTTTAAAAATAATATCAACCGTCACCAAAACGCAACCTTTGCAAAGATAAGAAACCCCACACGCCAACACAACCAAACAGTACCTACCTCACTACTTATACTAGAGATATCACAGCTCCCTATTGTAGGAGACAAAGACGACCTAACTGTGTCCTCTCTTTTTATCTCAAACAACAGCACAGGAATGTTCATTCTATTTTCAAGAACGTAAAAACAAAAATCACGCCTCCCGCTATTAAAACACAACGCCATCAAACGTCTAAACAGAGAGAATATTTCCATGTTAAAAAATCACAACTGTGTATTAGATTCACAGTCGCTTATGTCGTTTGTGTTTTGAGTTTATGTAACAGGAATGGCACGTACGACTTTGTGGAAATGGAAACGGGTGAATATAGTTCCATTCTTTGGCATATAAAAGGTGATGGCGGCGCTTAAGACTGGAGAGAAAAGAGGGCCTTTATCAGAACGCGGGGCCATTATGAAAGGCTTATCAGCCGCTGCTTCCGGCGAGGGTACGGACTGGGACCGGGGCCGGGGCCGGGGTGAGACGTGACATAAAGGAATAGCTGATATTATTATAATAACATTATACCTCCCTGCTTTACTCTACTCCTAATACCACTGAAAGAAAATCGTGCTTTATATATCGCATACTTACCTACCTCTTAAATTTAAAAGAATTATAACGGGTATACACACCTTACATAATCGCTAAATAATACAACACATTGATACTACATATGTAGGTAAATAGGTTTCTTTGAAAATAAATATAGCCCAGAATCAATACAACTACGATTTAAAAATATATAGGTACCCACGAGTATATAGATAGGTATTATTATAAAGATAGACATTGAAGGACCCACCGTCCACCCGACTACCGCAGAATTCTGGGGACTTCCATTTATCCGAAATAAATTTTTAAAGATAGACAAAAAAATTTCACCACTTACTTACCTTTACATTCTTCTCCTTTTCAGTGAGTGATGTTTATACGTAACATATTTTATTCTATGTTTAAAGGGCATCCACTCGTATACAAATGATCAGCCGTTACACATTAAACAAAACATTATTCACATTAGGTATATAAAAACAAATATCAAGTTCAAATAAATAAAATTAACTTAAACATCTTAAAGATATAAGGACGCTTTGTGTAAATACACATCCATATGGATATAGTCATAGTTAATGACATCTAATTATTAAAACCCTGAAAAGATCATAATTATGTAAATTTCTCTCTCTCTCTCTTCTGTTCAGACATTTTCCCAACTCTGAAAATAGTAATCTCCGGATAACTCCTCATGGACAACCCTCCGCTATCCTCTTTTGTTCCTCACCTGACACACCACCGAGTCTGTCAATTTATGGTTTTTAAACAAAACTTCTATATAATTATTTTTTTCCTTAAATCTTTAAACTTAATTTTATAGTTATTATTGATTTTTTAAGTGATTACTTAATTTGTAATTTTTACAATTTTCAAGTTCATATACAAATTTTAAATAGTTTATGGAAGTGTGTAATCATTAGAACCTATATATTATACAAATTTATTTTAATGAATTTTCATAATATTGTTTTGTTATTAGTTAAAAAAATACTCCGTATTATTTTGTTATTTCGACCCTGAGTAATATTACCACCCCTTTCATGAGCGAGGGGAAAAATCTTGCTCACGCCGAGAGGATTGTTTTTACTGAACTAAAAGCTGCTACAAAATATTTAAAGGAGAAATAAAATAAAGTAACCTTTATAAAAAGGAACATATTCACGACACCAACACATATATCGACAGTGAATGATAAAATAAAATTTTCTTTCAGAACCCGCTCCTCATCCGTGTGGGATTTTTTTTATGTGAGCTTTGAATTAGTTTTCACAAGAAGAATTTAATAGTTATGTGAGTAGTTTCAGGCGGAATTTATACTGAAACCTTACGAAATGTTATCTTCATACATACTAGGTTTATTATTATGCGTGTGAGTTAAAGGGTTGATTCATTAAAATTCATATGAATTTCTGCTTTCTATTTGATTCGTCGGTAGCCTAGAGGTAGAGTCTCGGCCTCGTGAACAAGGGGTCCGTGGTTCGATACCAGGTGCCGGCAAACTCGTTCACGACACAAGCTTTTAGAAGCATGCTGTGAAAGGTATATAAAGTTGTATTTGGGTTTATAACAAAAAACCCAGATATATTTAAAAAAAATGCTTGTATTATAACCGAAATACATAAGCAATACAGTTGCTCGTTTATTCATAACATCGTGACATTTTCCACAAGTGGAGTAAACAGTGGACTAACTGCATGTGATGAACATATAATACATTTTTTTGTTTTTTTTTTTACAAAATAAAACTGGGATTTGATAAAATAAATCCGAATGCCTCTCAAATAATTAAAAAGATTGAATTAAATAATACAGTATATAAGGTACATGCTTCCAAGAAATACCAAAAGGTAGGATAATACTCTCATTATAAACAATTGTTTGTGAAAGTGGTGTTCATCGGCAGCGGATAGATTCGAGCCCAGGATGTCTCGATTAAAAGTTTGAGACTTTACCATCGGGCTACTGATCTCCTCAAGCTAGTTATAAAAAATTAACTGCGGTTTAAAAAAAAATACCTACTGGAGTCAAAAATAAATATATAAATATTTTTAAATTTAAATAATTTAGATGTTTTTTATTATTAGATGGGTATTGCTTATAAAATCATCTGTCTCGTGGTGAACCCGTGAACGAATAGGTTTTCTACTTTATTGCGAGTGTAGGTACTTACTGCAAATGGCAGGTATTCTTAAAACATAACGTATGAAACTTTTATTTATTTATTCATTCTTTACTGTACATTGATTAAAAACAATTACATAAAAGGCATACATTCAAATTAAAAATCAATTACTTTTAAACATCTTCAATTCAGCGACGAGGTATGCTACCCATTCCAAATGTATCTTATTTGTATAACACGAAAGGATCATCTGTATGTTCATTATATACATTTAGTCCACTGTTTATCCCACTTTTTGAAAATTTCGTGATGTGACAACATTAGAAGAATATGCGAAACGGAGGACGTCGTGATATGGACTAGGAAGAAGAAAAGATTCTGGAGAGATAGGATGGCTGACAACAGGATTGCCACTGACAACACTGCTAATGAGACACCAACTGGCTCGCATCCACGAGGAAAACCACCAAAAAGACGGAAGGATAGCTGGTTCTCAGCGTCACAAGAGGGAACAACTTCCGAAGCAACAGATCAATGAACCATTAGAAGAAGTAGAAAGACTATTATCTCTGCCCTTTTTACATTTTCATTAATTTAACCTAATATTAGAATCGTTTAATATTGTAATGGTAGATAACTTTTTATATTATTTTACAATTTAGGTAACAGAGTGAAGATAAGCAAAGTATGACAATGGCAACATTCCAAATTGGTTTTGGGGTGAAGTTAAAAAGTACTATTTTAAATTAACTGCTGTTCTTTTCGTACTTCTTCAGATAAAATATTATATAAAATGTTTCACAAATGTCTTAATATGCAAAGGTGCATTAATCAAAGTTATTATTAGATTAATAACGGCAAATGATTAATTATTTAATTAAATACTAGTACTGCTACTACACCATCACGGCATATCCCAGAAGTGGGGTAGCCAGCAGACCAGCTACATGTAATAAACATGCAAACCGTCTTCTCGGCGTTTACTTCTCGGCAACTAAAGCGTTTGTTTTATTCCAAATGTGGATGGTTTAGAGTTATTTATATTCTCAGGTACATCCTGTTATGACACATAGTCATAAAACAATCCGTATAAGACATTATTAACATCATCAAATCAGCGAAAATTGATTTAATTTATTTATCACATTTAAAGTACGACTTATTTTGTAAATGTTTTAAATTGATACTACTACCATTGCCACTATGCCATATAAACATGCGAACTGTCCTCTCCATACCAATAAAATCAATACATTCAGGATGGGTGGTAGATTTTTTTTCGAACTCCTGCCTTTTAGAGGACACTCGAAAAGTTACAAAAAGAGTGGGAGACCAAATATTTGCCTTTGTTCGTTCAATATTTAAACAGTTTGAAATATTGTCTTGGGGAATTGAAAATAGGTAGATTATTTTTTCTCATAAGTAAATATTTATTTTATAAAGGGAATCATGTAATTTTAATAATTATTTGTTTGTGGAATTCGAAGAGTGGCATTGATTGTGTGTATTACCAATGAAATCAAAATTTTCGATACTTTTGTCTTGTTGAGCTATGGAACTGCTCAGTCGATATATATATTATAATATACCTACACAGATATATATTATAATATATCTACACAGATATATATTATAATATACCTACACAGATATATATTATAATATACCTACACAGAAGATAGGGATTATTTATTTTGTACATTATTGATGATAATAGAAAAAAATTACATCACGTGTGAAATCCCAGCAGACACATTAGAATAGTTTTAAGATTAGATAGATAGAGAGTAAGGAAATACCTACTAGAGGTATTCCAACACTTACGAATTGGCTAGCTGTTACAAATATAAATTTATACTTAAATATAGCAACTATTCACGTCAGAATTTCATAATACAAGTAGGTAGGTATAACATCTAGTATCCAAAGTAATTAATACATAAATAAATAAATCTACAATATATAAAATCATGTTTGTAGAATGCACTCACATCGTACCTACCTATGTATTATATTATAATATGATTGTATTGTAGAGTCTGATTGGTAATGAACTCGCGGGCTAACTAAGTTAAAAACAAAATGACGCCTATTGGACGCTGTGAAAGGAAAGAAAATAAAATTGTGAGGGAAGTAGAAAGAATACTACAACATTTAAATAGGGAAAAAACACCGGGAAACAATATCCTTCATAATGGCGAATACGGTTCTTTTCAACCTTTCTCGCTTGAATGTGTTACTGATTTTTGAATTTGCATTAATTTAATTCTTGAATACATTAATTAGGAAAGAGAAAAAATTATATTATAAAAGACGAATAATGGAAAACTTCAATGCAATGGAGTATCTTATATATAATTTTATTTGTTTGTACTGATTTTGAATTATTCCTCTAAATATAGACGCTATCCTGCTATGAAAGAAAAGGTAATTTCGGTTAGTTGGAAGAGATCAGTCACGCCTTAGCGATAAACTCGGCATCTGTAGGTATAGTGATTATATCTATGTATTTTGAATGCATTTTTATATAAAATTGTATAATTATATTGTGATCAATGTACAGTAATTAATAAATAAATAATAAGTTGTACATATGTACACATTGCACTTTTTCAGGTTTATACAGGTGAATGCAATTAAGTTTGTTATCAATAGGTATACTTATAGGTACTTAAACAGAATTAATTCATGAAAATTATTACTTCAAAATGTGATTTTATCGCCCATCACCCAAATCCAGATTCATCTTTAAAATATGTATATTTTTTTTCAAATATCAATCATTAACGTATATTATTTAAAAACATGATTTATTACATTTACAAGACGATTCATATAGGTATACCTTTACCTGTATGATTTCCGTTATTGAATGAATTCTTGTGTGGGAAATGTACGAAGATTATCATCATTACTATTTACTATTTATTATTTACTATTTACTATTCACTGTTCACTGTTCACTGTTTACTGTTTACTATTTACTATTCACTGTTCACTATTTACTATTTACAATCAACTATTTACTATTTATTTATTTTATCCTTCACTGTATATTGGTTACAATATTTCAAATTAATACAAATATCAATTCATTGTACAGAGGGCTAATTAAGTAAAAGTAGAGTTTTCGTGAACATTATTTGTTTTTAAATCCTCTTTACATTAATTTCAAGTATGGGATTAGATCTCAGCCCTTTTTTCTAATCCCGGTGTTGAATACTGCCATCTGTGGGGTGAATTATGAAGCACTAGTCGCTGGCTATAGACATAAGGTGATAATCTATGGCTAATAAATTAAATTCAGGGTTTGTCTTTGGTTACATGTATATAATACACACACACTTTTGATCCACCTCTCTTCTTCTCCAATACACAGTCAAACAAAAACATTAGCATCTATACTGTTCTATTTGTTACAAGTTTTACATTAAATTCTATTATATAAAAATAAGAGTGTTTGTTCTGCAAATCCAACAACTCAACATTAGCGATCGTAAAAGGGACATAGGCGATCGAGACACGACAACATTGGCGACCGTACAACAGGACATCTTTCGGAAAAAACATCGAATCCATCATTGCGTATCGTATCCTATATTTTCCTATTCATTTACAATTCTATCCTATAATATTACATTTCCATTCAAATAGATCAATATATTTAACTATCTGGGGATTCATTGCCATTTTATATAAATATTATACATTTTAAGGTTAATTGTTACAATAATATCTACCCTACAATTTCACAACTGTATTCGTATCTAATTGTTGATTTAAAACATTTGTTTAATAAATAAAACTAATATTATCTTTATTGTTTTGCAGATAACCCGTGATTCCATCATATTTTCGGCATTTTTATGAAAAAAAACTGTGTGTAAATTCTCGTGAGAAATATTGTTGCAAAATAGTCGCGTGTTTTCAATGTTCATTGATTGGCATTTTTTGCATTGAGTTTTCTCTTTTTATTATTGTATATTTATTACATTCTAGTGAATTATGTTGTCTGGAGAAAGAGAAACAAGGACAGCCACTTCAAAAATGGAAAAAACACGTGATTCTGAAATGGAGGTTTGCAAAGGGTTGATATCAAGGCGAGGCGTTTTGAAGGGACAACTCACGCGCTTTAAAGATTATTTGAGTAAGAAAGATTTAGATATTTGTGAATTACAGTTAAGGACATCAAGAATGGAAAGCATGCTTGAAAAATTTGAAATGTTGCAATGTGACTTGGAGGAAATTGATGGTGAGGAAGTGGTGTATAGGGATACTTTTGAACAACTATTTTACACCACTTTAAGTAAGGCAAAATCATTATTGAAAGATCAACTACAAGTCACATGTGAAGTTAAGTTAAATCCAATTCAAATACCTACATTTCATGGTAATTATGAAACATGGTTACACTACAAAGATACATTCAAATCTCTTGTAGGCAACAATAATTCTTTATCTAACTTACAAAAGTATCATTACTTACTGAGCTCATTAAAGGGTGAAGCTTTAAGGTTAATTTCTTCTTTGGAAGTTTCAGACACTAATTACTCTTTAGCATGGGACATCTTAACAAGGAGATTTGAGAACACCCGCCTCATTGTGGACAAACATGTTAATCACATTTTCAATCTCATTCCAGTGAAGCCAGAATCATATCAATCTTTAAGGCGATTGATCGATGATTCACAGCTCCATACGCGAGCTTTGGAAAGTTTGGGACTACCCACAAGCAGCTGGGACATCCTGTTAATTCACATAATTGCTAACAAATTAGATTCAGTATCACGTAACATATGGGAATCGCATCACTTGCAGGGTGAGCTACCTACATTAAAGGAACTGTACGAATGTATTGGGGAGAGAGCACGTATTTTGGAGACGACGTCTCACAACAAAAACTTCAAACCATCCAACACCTCCAACCGAGCAGGAGTTGGCTTGGTTGCAAATGTACGAGCAAACCCAGTTTGCCCACTTTGTTCTTCACAGCATCGATTAAACCAATGTGAGCAGTTTAAGTCGATGGGGACTCAGCAAAGGTGGGAGCTGGTAAAAAGGCAGCGACTGTGCCGTAACTGTATGTTAAGGAATCATATTGCCAAGGATTGTTCTTCAGGAGGAAGATGTAAGGTGTGTCGGAGGGACCATCACACCTTATTGCACACACCGAGCGTGCACAATTCGACAGCAAATACGGAAACTCTGGGACCTACTTCACAGGTTCCTACTGTGGTGAACCATGCTTCGCTCTCAAACGACGAGGAAGTACTGTTATCCACGGCCATGGTTGGGATCCAACTCCCTGATGGCGGCATTTTTAGGGCACGAGCACTCTTGGACTCGGCAGCACAGTCGAATTTCATTACAAAGAGTTTATGCGAGAAACTCAACTTACGAACAAAGGGAGCATATCTGCCAGTCTCGGGACTGCGGCAACAGGTAACTCACATTGAAGAAAAGGTAGATATAACGATTAATTCTTTATTGTATGATTACAGGAGGAAAATCAACTGTTTGGTCCTGCCTGTAATTACATCAAACTTGCCACTGCGATCTGTGGACAGACGACGTTTTCACGTGCCTTCCCAGATGCAGCTAGCGGACCCTGACTTCCATAAATCTTCTCCAATAGACTTGTTATTGGGAGCACAGGTATTTTGGGAGGTACTTCAGGGAAATCATGCATCAGCTCAACGTCAGCAGCCGATGATGCATCAGACCAAGTTAGGATGGGTCATTGCAGGAGCTATTCCGTGGAACTCTGAAGGAATCAGCAGACAAAGGCCGGTATCTTGTTACATTTCTTTGAATCAATTAAACAAAAACATTGAGAAATTTTGGGAGGTAGAAAGTGTGCCTAATTCTCTGGTTCGAACCCAGGAAGAGACATTATGCGAGAAACACTTTACTAGTACTACGACTCGTGATGAGTCTGGCAGATTTTCAGTAAGTCTACCCTTCAAGGAATGTCCACCTAACGTGGGAAACTCTCTTGAAATAGCCGAGAGGAGGTTACTTTCGATGGAGCGACGGTTTCAGAAGGATACAGAGCTGCACACACAATATGCAGCATTCATGAATGAGTATTTGGAATTGGGGCATATGTCTCCTTGTCTACCTGACAAGGAAAATGCAGTTTATCTTCCCCATCATTCCGTTTTCAAGGGAACAAAAATCCGTGTAGTGTTCGATGGTTCTGCAAAAACATCCAATGGAAAATCCCTAAATGATAATCTGATGAAAACACCTACCATACATAATGAGTTATTTACATTGTTGATTAATTTCAGGAAACATCGATATGTCTTGAGTGCAGATATACAACAGTATTATAGGCAGGTCAACGTACATGAAAGGGACAGGGATTACCAGAGGGTCTTATGGAGGACATCTCCCAGTGAGGAAATAGGACATTTCCGACTCAACAGCGTCACATACGGACTCAGTGCGTCACCATATCTCGCGATGAGATGTCTAAAGGAACTAAGTACAATTTATTCTTCTATTTTTCCTCTCACTTCTCAGGTGATAGAAAGGGATTTTTATGTGGATGATCTCTTAACAGGAGATCATGATAAGCAGACTTGTATTAATTTAAAAAATGAACTGTCATACCTTCTAGACAAGGCAGGTATGAAACTTACCAAATGGAGGTCAAATCTGGAAGACCTACATGACACTGGTCAGAACAATGACAGTAAATCCTTGAATCTGGAGGACGATTTTCAGTGCAAAATTCTAGGGTTGCATTGGAACAGTTACGAAGACACTTTTCATTGTAAGGTTAACATTGAAACAAATACATCAACGTCTACTAAAAGGACAATTCTTTCAGATATTTCTAAGACGTTCGACCCGTTAGGACTCATCGGGCCCATTGTAATTAGGGCAAAATTATTAATGCAAAAAATTTGGCAGTTACAGATAGGATGGGACGATGAACTACCTGAAGACATTATTATTGCATGGAACCTTTACAAAAAGGATCTACAAGACATCAACATCATCAAGATTCCAAGGAGGGTAATTGTGACGTCAACAGGGAGTGCAGACATACAAATATTTGGGTTTTCCGATGCATCGAAGGAAGCGTATGGTTGTACTGTATATTTGAAGTCCATGGATGAAGAAGGTAGGACACAGATCAATTTACTTTGTGCAAAATCTAGAGTGGCACCTCTCAAACAACTTACCTTGCCTAGGCTAGAATTATCAGGAGCGCTACTATTAGCTGGACTTGTCAAGTCCATAAAGGAGAACATGGGTTATCAAGGTGTTTCCACTAAGCTTTTCACAGATTCAACTATTGTGTTGTCATGGCTACGAGCCTCAGCAACAAAAATGGATACCTTTGTAGCAAACAGGGTAGCAGAAATTCAGCGTAGCACAGAAGATTGTCAATGGATACATGTATCGTCACAACACAACCCAGCAGACTTGATTTCCATGGGTACATCTGTACAACAACTTTCATCTTCAACTTTGTGGTGGAATGGTCCATCTTTCATACAAGAGGATGAGAAACTTACAGAATGTTCTTCTACGGTTGATATACAACAAGATATAGTGGTAAATACTACCACACTGGTAAATATTGAATCATGGGATATTTTCACAAGATATTCTTCATTTAATAGATTGCTTAGAATTACTGCATATTTAATAAGATTTAAGAATAATGTAACATCAAAAACAGGACGTAGAACTGGACCTTTACAGGTATCTGAACTTCAACATGCACATGATGTATTGTGCAACATCGTCCAAGGTATTTTCTTTCACAGAGAAATAAGGGATTTAAAAAAGGATGGTCAGGTGTCTGCTCGTAGTAATGTAAAATCATTAAATCCAGTATTGATAAATGGTATACTTTGTGTTGGAGGAAGACTGAAAAACAGTGAGGTACCTACCCAACAAAAACATCCTATTTTGTTGCCTGCGGGACACGCTTTTACAACATTAATTATAAAGTATTATCATTATACTAATTTACATTTGGGTTTGCAGGGACTGTTGGCGCAGCTACGACTCAAGTACTGGCCATTGTCAGCAAAGAATACAATAAGAGGGGTTCTCAAGCATTGTATCCTGTGCTTTAGGTACAAGACGCCAGTGAATTACCAAAGGATGGGGGATCTGCCTGCAGACAGAGTCACTGCGACAAGGCCATTTTCAATTGTTGGAGTAGACTATTCAGGTTTCTTCAATATAAAATCAGGTTTTACCAGGAACGCTAAGGTTGTAAAATGTTATATTTGTTTATTTGTTTGTTTTGCCTCTAAGGCAGTGCATCTGGAAGTTGTCACTTCCATGACGACAGAGGCTTTTTTGAATGCATTAAAAAGATTTGTTGCTCGGCGGGGAATGCCAATCAAGATTTATTCAGATAATGGCACAAATTTCATTGGTGCAAGCAACGATCTTGCCAGAATTTACACACAGTTAAGAGCCTCTGAGGAGGAGATTGTTAATTTTTGTTCTCAACGATGGATCGACTGGAAATTCATTCCAGCTCGATCACCCCATTTTGGTTCTCTTTGGGAAGCAGGTATAAAACTAGTAAAAACTCCCTTGAAAAAGGCTTTGAATTCTCAGGTATTGAATTATGATTCTATGCTTACTTTGATTTGTCAAATCGAAGCCTCCATTAATTCCAGACCAATAACCAGTTTATCCTCTGATCCAACTGATCTCAACCCACTCACTCCTTCCCATTTTTTGATTGGAGACTCGTTGGCGAGGTTACCTGAACCAGATGTATCACACTTACCAGATAATCGTTTAAACCACTACCAAAAGATTATTGCTATGTTCAAGGGTTTTTGGACTAGATGGAGCAGGGAGTATTTCCAGGGACTCCAACAACGGACAAAATGGACACACGGAAATGAGAGACAATTGAAGGAGGGGGATTTGGTGCTAATAAAGGACGAGACTGTTCCCATGCTGTGGAGACTTGGCAGAGTTGTCCAGACACATCCAGGTCCAGATAACGTCACCCGAGTTGTCACCTTGAGGACCCAATCTGGACTGACAAAAAGAGCCATCCATCGTGTGGCATTGCTACCAGAGCCTTCGGAACAGTGAAATACCTATGTGCTATATTGTTTTAATTTTTTCTTTTGTGAAGTGAACTTGAATACATAATAATATGCATTAAACAAAACAATAATACAGTACATCAAGATTTTAAACTCCAAACAAGACTTACATCAAGATATTAATCATTTATAATAGTTGAACATGAAGCTTATAAACCCAAACAAAATATTTAATTAAAAACATGGACATTTAACCTCAAGAAAGAAGATTTATTATGTATATTGTATTTTGTTGTATGTATTTTTAAATATCTTAGCATTGGTAGAGGAAGGATTTAATCATGGGTTGTAATGGGAAAGTAAATTCATTTTGGTTTAATTAGTTGTTATCTTTATTGTAAAAATGTAAGTCCAATTGATGTTAATATCATCAATCGCTTACAGAGGGGGAGAATGTTGAATACTGCCATCTGTGTGGTGAATTATGAAGCACTAGTTACTGGCTATAGACATAAAATGATAATCTATGGCTAATAAATTAAATTCAGGGTTTGTCTTTGGTTACATGTATATAATACACACACACTTTTGATCCACCTCTCTTCTTCTCCAATACACAGTCAAACAAAAACATTAGCATCTATACTGTTCTATTTGTTACAAGTTTTACATTAAATTCTATTATATAAAAATAAGAGTGTTTGTTCTGCAAATCCAACAACTCAACATTAGCGATCGTAAAAGGGACATAGGCGATCGAGACACGACAACACCCGGGATTTCGGGTTTATCTACAGTTGATCCCGGGATCCCGGGACTAGTCCCAGGATTGTATTGATAATGTAAAGTGGTAACAAAAAGTCAGTAAACCATGTCAAAATCATTTTTTTTTATTTATCTAGCAATGAATTTAAGTTTTGAATCTGCTAAAAGTCGGTTAAAAAACTCGTAATTGTGTATTATGTGTAACTACTTACGTAATACTTCTTTGGAATTCTCTTAATCTTCCATGTTGAAAGTACCTTATTATACCTATATAAGTACAGTTAAAAAGATGTTCCTCCATGGTTCCAAATGGGTGGAGTTACCGAAGGTAAAGGAAACACTTCAATTAGATATAAATATAGAATAAATTAGATATAAATACAGACTAGTGATATGTTTCTTATAGATACTCATGCTTTTTAAAGATACTCAGATATGTTTATTAACTTATAAGTATATAAATTAATACAGTCAATAATCGTGGTTAGATGGAAGAAATCACTATATAGTGATAATCTCGCCACTGCACATCATCACATTTGTTCTTGTGTATACTGCTTTATTTAATTTGTTATATGAATGATGATATGCAAGAAGAATTAAATATAAATAAATAACAGAGGGAATTTAATAAGACATTTTGATTAAATAAAAGAATTGTTAGTGACAAAACCAGAAGTAAGTTATATTGCAGTTAAATATGGCGTTGAACAATCAAATGTGTAATAGTAAATATACAAGAGGTGTAGGGAGGTGTTCGGGCCCGAACAAGTACATAAAACAGATTATGTGATATACAAGTACTTACAAATATTTATTTTTTTAAAAAAGATGTATTTGGGTTTTTGTTTTAAACCCAAATAAAACCTTTTACACCTTTCACAATAATCTAAAAGCTTGTGTCGTAAAAGGGAAGTTTGCCGGTACCTGAGATCGAACCGCGAGCCTCGAGCTCAACCTTCAGGCTACCGACAAAAATTAAACAAAGAAATGGTACCTAGTTCGATATTTGTTCACGATCAATGTGTAACAAATAACTAGCTTGAAAATAACGGAAAAGTAGACAAAATTTGCATTAAAGTAGGAATAAGCAAGTACATAGTGAAAACAAAATTGGCATCTAAAGGGTCGTTCACATACGTTCACTTTCAGTGATCACTCCGGATGATCCTCCAAGATGAACAAGTGTGAACAGGCGTTTCATCGCTAGTGATCACTAGCGATGACGGATGAAAGCGATTACCACTCGTCATAATTTCGATGAAAGGACCTTTCACTGAAACGACCATAAACAAGTTTTATCTTATTATTTGTTTAATTCTCTATGAATTTGTATTGAATGTCATAATCATCTGCAAAATTATTATGCAGTCGAGAGCTATATTAATTTATTTTAAGTGTTATTTTTCATTTTTGAATTTGTTTAATTATTTTTATACGAAAATACGTCAAACTACATACAACATGAGTGAGAGTGTTGACATGGCAGTGAAAGCATAGGATGAACAAATGTGAACAGACGTGTTCACTTTCGATGAACAGCTTTGACCCTGACACTCTGGATGATCATCCAAAGTGAAGCAATGTGAATGCTACTTAAGTTAAAAACTGCCCTAGCCTAGAAGTCAGACCAAATATAAGGCAGTCCTTAAATTGTTGTTCAAAAATAAGTTCATGAAACATCAAAATCCTACCAATTTGAAGTCCAATTTTATTTTTCTAAGTTGCCTTCCCCCCGCCCCCTACTCTAGACAAAATCCTAAGTACACCCAAGAACAATATAACAACATACCTAATACATAGTGAGAACGTGACCGTTATATTGTAATATTTTGACATTTTTCGAAAGGAAATTAATTTGCCTTGTGAAAGAGGATGAATTTAAGCTTAGTTAAAGGTATATGACTCTACCATTGGGCTACCAACCACTTTATAATAAAAAAAAATATAAAAAAAATAGGACATTATATCAACTTGTGAAAAAAAGTTTCAAAAACTCACTTAAAAAACTTGACAATAAATTAGCTACGATTCAAAAACATTCACTGTATAGGGAAGTACATAAATATAATAATATAAAGCCATCCCCTAACCTAAACACATTTTTAAATATAAATTCCTCGCATTATAATAGAATTTACAATAAGTAAAATTATCATACAAAATAATATAAAAAATATAAATATATACAAACAGCCAACAACAACAAAACTCGATTGAAATAAAATTTGAAAAAGAAATTAAGAAATCTGTCGCAGTGTTAATAAAACATCTCATATACAAGATTTTCTTCCGAGACCCTTGCTAATAATAATATACTAGTACAATCAAGGTATAAATATTTTAGTCCGTTCGTAAATATGTATGTTTGGAGGTTTATCTTATATTTTTATTATAAACAATGAGACGGTTCATATCCCCATTTATCTACTATAGAAGGGAAATATAGTATTTTTTTAAACTCACATCTGACGAAAATAATAAACTATACGAATATGAAATAAAACAACAATTCTTTGTGAATTATCTATACATGTTATGTTATAGGTACTTTCTCACTTCTTCCGATTAGTTTTTACACAATGTTGCATTGTGTAGATATGGTTCTCCAATCGAGGTTTCTGATTGGTTATGTTATATTGCCAAATTTCTATAATTATGTACATCGTGACAAATATGTCAAAAATAATATAGGTATTAATATTTAAACATTGTTCATTTTTCTCAGGAAGGTAGATAACATCCATAGTACCTAATCATGCTTACTATTTATGATAAGTGCAGTTTCTTTTGTTAATTTAATGATTATTACCTCAGTGATGTCGGGTTTAATAAAGCTACCTAGTAATAAAATAAGCGGGCAAACTTTCGCATCTCACATAATGATTTCTCAAGAGCTTTTAAAATTTCATTTCTTGAGAGGTTGCTACTTTTTTCTACCGTTTATAATGGAATAAAATGAGCTGGAAAATGAGTTTTCATCCCAACACCATCACCGTTACCTGAACGAAACCGCCTTGGATATAATAATGAAAGTACATTCTAAGTAGATTTTTTTATTATTGTTTTAGTATTTTTAAAAGAGGTAAATAATAATAATACAAGTGCATAGGAAATAATGGAGATAGTCTAACTAAGTGTAATTATGATAATAGTGAGAACTGGGGTACTTATATTTATTTATATTATATTCAAAAACTTCCCAATAAAACTATTTATCACACTTTCTATTTTCATATATTTTATTGGCAATAAGACTATTCACGTTATAATCTGTATTTCGTCGTGAAAATTTAAATACGATGACGTGTCAGCCATTATGTGTTATGGCCCTGATACTTGTAAAAGATACATGATGTGCTGATGTTGATACACAACATCTTGGCCGAATTCAAATGCATATCCTGGCGACGCACAGGCCGAGTCTATTTCCAAAATATGAAAAGCACAATAAAAGTTAAGTTTGAATAGGCATAAACCTTAAATAGAGTAGAAAAGCTTCATTATATAGGTACGTTTCTAATATTTTCAGATGTAAAAGTATAATTTGTGACTTTTGGCACCCTTTTTAACGCTGTGCCCTATAAATAAGTCTATTTTATTTAAATAATCTACCCCAATGTAGGTACCTTCTTATACGTACACATGGCAGTCAATAACTTCGCAAGAAACAAAATAATGGAAAAGAATGTGATACTTGTATAATTATTTTTATTTTAATAATAATTGATGATGAGAATATAATATATGGTATACCAACAATCAACTTGATCAGTATGCATTTAGAATAATAATTTGTATAATATTATATACGTATATATAAATAATATGTACCTAGTAATTCTAATAATAATAAAGTTCATTCAACTGTTATGTAAATTATATCAAATAAACATGATTTATAAAGACGTAATCAGATCAGTATTAATGAGATTAACTCGTGTTGTAAGTTTATTATTTAATGTATCTAGGTAGGTACCTATGTATTATAATAATATAACATCATGGTTCAATTAGAAGATTTTATCCAACATTAACAAAATATCTTTAGCGTACACCATTAATATCTAATAATTATATTAACTTAAAGTTTTTATCTCTTCAATCTTAGGGTTAATAATTACCTCAACAATTTATGTAACAACTTTTCATATCAAGGTAATAATTAATATTATTTTCATGTCAAAAATGTTTGTTTATCTTTGCATAACCGAGACAGTTTAAAGATGTTTGGAGTTAAATTAGCTTACGAGGGTGGAAATTATTATTGTAAACAGGGCTGGAAGCGAGAGGGTGTAGTGCGGCACGTGCCCTGGTGAAAATAAATATAAATGTAATCAATAACAAAATGAAATGACTGGGTAATTCAATGCGCCCTATAATTGAACCAGATTATCTTATCAGGAGAAGGTAGTTAGATAAATATAAATGTAGGTATCTACAGGAATAAGAAATAGGTATAACGAATTTGCACAGTATGTGGATTGGTTAAAATTTTGTCTTTTGGTCCATTTTCCGCAATAGATTCATGACATGGGATCTATGAGTACCTTACCTGTTCTATACGAATATATTATATGCTAATTTTAGATTATTGTTCCACCCAATATTTTGAGAATACCTGCTTGTGTGCTTGTGCACACATGTGCTTAAAAGATTCATTTTCCCAAACAAAATTAATACTTTCAATTCGGCATTGAAATACGCCTCCCACATTAAACGTCTTTGTCAACAACATGCCCAGGATGTTATTTATAAAGTTTGGAAATATATTGGGATTTGAAAAAATAAATTATATACGTTGCATACAACTATTCTGTTAAGCTACTTCACTGAACGGATACAAATTAATGTGATACCCAAAATAAGATAATGGCAGATACAGAACACTGAAGAATCCACCGACCACCCGAATAATGCAGAAGTCTGGCGACTTCAATTTATCCGATTCTAATTTCTACTAGCAAATGATATGTCCACACGAGATGACATGATGAACAACCTGAAGGACTGATAGGTCAAAACTACCAAAATCTCAACGTGTGGAATCTTTTAACACACTCCTTCGTACATAGTCCTCTAGCTGAAGCTGCTGAGGAAGGAAAACAAAAACACTTCCAAAAGGAGCAAAACAAAATAAAGAACCAATATAATTATAATAATAATGTATACAAAATAATTATTTTGGTCCAATATGCCGAATCCAGGTGTCCAGAAACTTTCTTTGGGTATTTATCATATTTATTTTGTTTGATATTAATTTATTAACTAGCACATACAACTGATCTTATCTATGTTAAGATTCTTAAAGACAGATGAACCTTTTGTATTTGTTGCATTTTCCCTAAATCCGTCCCTTAGCAGTTGCACAGTCTGGATAAGTAAGTAACAATATTAGCTGATACATTCTACATTCAAGTATCTCGCATCTTTATACTAATATACGAGCATTATTATACATTCGTTGTAAATTGTGTTCTCCATATTTAAAGCACCAAACTTTAAGTACAACTTGAAAGTTAGCAATCATACTCTTTAATCGCGCTACTGTTAAAATTTAACATTTGCCAGAAATCGGCAACAATTATTGTTCCTGTAAAGGAAATCTTCTAACAAAGGTAACCTCAAAAAGACATAAAGAACAACGTTATAGGTGCCGTGTATCATCATGGAATAGTAGAAAAATTGACATCAATTCCACTAAAGATAAGATAACGTGTGTTTATTTTTTGTGTTTTTGTTTGTGGAAAAATAAATAAATATTAATAGGTATTATTTTTTTAGATAGGTACACGAGGTTTATCTAAATAAAAGTAGATACACAGTGTTTCTAATTTTTTTAATATATATAAAATATAAATATTTTACATTAATAATATTATACTTATAAACACTTATAGACACTTATAAATTGGACATTGCATTGCATACTTGTTAATCATAATTATATATCTGTACTAAATTTATATGTATTGTCTGTAGTGTTCCGTCGATTTGAATAAATAAATAAATAAATTATAATGTATATTTATAACTCGAGTTCATAATAATAAATCATGTTTTGATTGCACAACCTTTCTAGAAGACGCGCAATAAATTGCCTTGGTCAATCAAAGAAATGTGAAAATGACGACGAATGAGGTTTATGTGCTAAATTTCTATTAATAATAATTTCTATAAATAAAATAATAATCAAATAATAAAAGAATGATGGTAGACAATTAACTTCACACAATTCTCTCAATTTTTTCTTTACGATTACCATTGTTACATTCCGGTAGCTAATATAATTTAAAAAATAGGGACATTCCTGAAAATGTTGTCGACAAACGGTATTTAAGCTAATAGCAAGGTACTCACCTACTTACAATAAACCTGACGATTTGCTTGTATAATTTTTATTGCGGTACAAGATCCAATATTAATAATAATAACAACAACACATAACAGTACCTATGTATGCTAATAACGAAAGAGAGCACCTAGAGTTTGGTAAGGAACTAAGAGAGATCACAGATATAATATACTTACATTATAACTTTCAATATACTCGGATGATAATCGGTTGAGTCTTGTTGATTTATTCATCCCAAACTCGGTTCTTCTTATAAACTTTACACTTCCGATACATTCCCAAGGCGAAGAACTCAACATTTAACATACAACGTCGAAGATCCACGGAGGAGAAAACTTTGTAATAATCTGTAATATTACCCAGGAACACTTATCACAGCGATGTTTGTGAGACGGAAAAGGTTAGCGTGTAATTTATTGCAGATTCCACAGTCTGAGGAGAATAATACTACTACGAGTACTACACTCATACAACGCTGTGTAGTATAATATTAATTATGTTCTATCTAAAGCTAAGATCCCACTGTTTTTGGGTCATTTTAATTTATTTCCGAAATTGTAGATTTTCATTAAGTGACTTTACTGCAAGTTTTCTCCCCACTGTTGGACACAAATTGTTCCACAATTTTCGGTCTTCTTCCACGCGAACCCACTGTTTTATGTTATTAGCTCATCTTTTAGGTCTCCCTACAAAGAAAAAAACAGAACGATTGTATTCTCTCAACCGAAGAATTCGACTATCAGACAATTCAAGAGAATATCGTCTTGAATTAAAAATATTTCCTTATATTAAGAAAATCTGTTCTTTTAATTTGAATTTCTTCAATGAAGACGATTTTCTTATTTAGAATTCACTTTGTCTTCATTTATTATTTCCACATGACCAGACAAACGCTATTTACATTCACAGTATTAAGTTACGTTAGTCATCATATCAAATTTCATTTCACATTATTATCAATAAAAAATGGACATCTCGTTTCATGGAATAGAAACAGATAACTAGTAAACATTTATTGACGGTCTCAATCAAGTAACTCGACAAGAGGCCTTCGTTCAGAAGTAGACTCAAAAGTAGAAAATATCAATTTAGGCATTAATGGTATCGTAATTCAATGATTGTAAAAAAATATGCTAAATTAA
Source organism: Athripsodes cinereus (assembly GCA_947579605.1). Taxonomy (NCBI): domain Eukaryota; kingdom Metazoa; phylum Arthropoda; class Insecta; order Trichoptera; family Leptoceridae; genus Athripsodes; species Athripsodes cinereus. The sequence continues at coordinate 23,172,230 of OX388305.1, read as the reverse complement.
ATCACTTAAAATATTTTTATTTTGTTGTATTATTCTTGTTTACATACACGCTAACGAGTAATTTAGATATTTGATACCTGATAAATAGTTTATATTTATCAATTAATTATTGAGGGTGGGCCTACACACTTACACATTCTGGAAACATTAGACACGGCACTGATAGGTCGTTTTATTTCTTCATTAATTTAAGCTTTTCTAATATTTTCTTAAGTCTCCTTTATTCTTATAGAATTTTCTACAAAATACAATAAAAATCCTTGACAAATAGTAACCATTTAAATAAATAGACGATATTATATAAACAAAACAGTTTTCTTTATTATCACTAGCAATCATACCTAATTACATTAAATAAAAATATGTATAAAAATATTAACTCTAAGACAATATATAAATCAACAATGAAATTGTAATAAATCACATAAATAAAACAACAGTACGATACCTACTTATTGTGGGTAAGCAAATTTAGCAGAAACGTACGTTCTATGCAGACCCTCTCCACATTCGCGACATTAGCACATAGCTTGAATGAGGGTGGTTCAGGATGTAGGTATTTGGACACATAAAATACGTACTGAATCAGGAATTATCTAAGCCAGTGTCGCTCTTTGTCTTCTTGTCATCTGCTCTTGCAATGCCTTTTCTTCTTCTGTCAATGGTTTATTCAGGAATCTGGAATATCTGTGAAATAACAAAACAATAAATCACTCAATGTCAGTAGTGAGTAGAGTCTTCCATACAAGCCGAAAAGCCAGACTTTACCTGATTAAAAAATAATAAAATTGCGCGCAGTTAACATTTAAAATCAACAAACACTAATTGCTATATGTACCTATAGGTATGCAAACGAGCCGTACTAGATTATTTTTTGTTTCAATTTGAGAGGCTTATGTTTACGTCTCACTCATTTATTTATTTATTCAAATCGACGGAACACTACAGACAATACATATAAATTAAGTACAGATATATAATTATGATAAACAGTATGCAATGCAATGTCCAATTTATAAGTGTCCCTTAATTGCACGGCATTCGACCAATATTCGCTCACGTTTTACAATATGATAATATCATATTATGATACACTAGCCAAAGATACGATTGTGGAAATAAGCAAAGAATTTAATATCAGCTTTTTACAATATACCGTAAATGCCGTAAATCATAGCGTATTGTATGGATCGGCACTAGTCTGCAACGAGTAAAGCAACATTGGGCATTGTTCTTGGACAGGTAGGACCATTATTTACATATGTAGTAATATAGTTATATATATATATATATATATATATATATATATATGATTTTTATTTTTAATTTTCGTATTTACCTGGACTTGGTACCTACGTTAGTTATGATAAATGATATCTTTCAACAGATATAGACATCTGCGATCACTTTAGATCTTAATACACATCCCTTAAAGGGTAGAGAGAGAGTATGGGTGTTTCCAATGCTTACGAATTGGCTTTTGGCTGGTTTAAGCATGCTTTACTCTAGAAACGTTCACCTATTTCCACCTCACTCTTTTTATATCTCTCATATTACTTTTTCTGTTCTTTTTTTGTTGCAAAAGGTTGCATAAAACTTCGATAGATAGCTCCGCATCACAAGTATATCCTTGAAATTTCAAAAATTTCAAGGTAACACAATATCTCCATATACCTAAGTGGTAGTGTGTTGGATTATCAACATAGAGATTGTGGGTTCAAATCCGGTGACGAATGGAATTTTCATCAAAGATTCTGCTCTCACAGAACATATGGTTGCTGTAAGTGACGGTTGGTTGGACGAAATGCTTCACAGCAATGAGTCCGGTCACCCGTTGCGAACAGAAAAAGTAATATGAGAGATATAAAAAGAGTGAGGTGGAAATAGGTGAACGTTTCTAGAGTAAAGCATGCTTAAACCAGCCAAAAGCCAATTCGTAAGCATTGGAAACACCCATACTCTCTCTCTACCCTTTAAGGGATGTGTATTAAGATCTAAAGTGATCGCAGATGTCTGTTGAAAGATATCATATATATATATGAAAGACTGTATGATCTAATTTTCATTTGAAATGCATGTGCAACATGCATTCCATTAATGAAAGATCATGTAATTTTACGCAGGAGATAATATAAGATGAATGTTTTACTCCATTTCACTGCGTACAGTCTGGCAGAGACTTGGCTCTTGCCTTTGCATACGGGACGAGGCACGGCTTGTCACCAAAACATGCAGATTGGATTCGTCGAAAAGGTGTTGTGTTTCAACATTGTGATCATGTGTATCATCAGGACCATCTCGCAGAATGGCCGACACAACGTTTAATCCAGTATGCGAGGAGTATCGCATATTATGAAAGACTGTATGATCTAATTTTCATTTGAAATGCATGTGCAACATGCATTCCATTAATGAAAGATCATGTAATTTTACGCAGGAGATAATATAAGATGAATGTTTTACTCCATTTCACTGCGTACAGTCTGGCAGAGACTTGGCTCTTGCCTTTGCATACGGGACGAGGCACGGCTTGTCACCAAAACATGCAGATTGGATTCGTCGAAAAGGTGTTGTGTTTCAACATTGTGATCATGTGTATCATCAGGACCATCTCGCAGAATGGCCGACACAACGTTTAATCCAGTATGCGAGGAGTATCGCATATTATGAAAGACTGTATGATCTAATTTTCATTTGAAATGCATGTGCAACATGCATTCCATTAATGAAAGATCATGTAATTTTACGCAGGAGATAATATAAGATGAATGTTTTACTCCATTTCACTGCGTA